>VXBL01006845.1:403023-574496 GCA_013400195.1 Aramus guarauna
CCCCCTGTGCCACTCGGGGGGGGAGGGAGAAAAATTGGGAGTGAAGTTGAGCCCAGGAAGAAGAAAGAAGTGGAGGGAGGTGTTTTTAAGATTTAGTCTTATTTCTTATTATCTTACTCTGATTTGATTGGCAATAAATTTAATTAATTTTTCTGAGTTTGTTTTGCCCGCGACAGTAATTGGTGAATGATCTCTTCCTGTCCTTATCTTGACCCACGAGCCTTTCGTTGTATTTTCTCTCCCTTGTTCAGCTGAGGATGGACAGTGACAGAGCGGCTTCAGTGGGCACCTGGGATCCAGCCAGGGTCAACCAAACATAATAAAAAATATAGCCATTACAGACATATCAACAAACTCTGAGTGCATTTTCTGTCCATAATGAATTATAGGTCAGGAAGAATCAAGAAATATAGAAAGCCCTTATAACAGGTGTGCATAGCTGATGTAGAGATAAAGGAATCCTGGCACTGCATGTTGTGCTGGTGGTTATGATTATTTGCGTGCTTAAAGTCTTGAATGTTTCTCAGACCGGCAGCTTAAAAAGTGAAGAGTTCCTTTTAAAAGCCTAGAACTGGCAGGAACATTGAACATAAACATTTCACAAATATTTACATATCAATGTCAGTGCTTAAGAAATGAAAAAAAAAAAAATTACCATGTCATTACAAGATAATCTTTATTTGTGTGAGAGCACCCTGATTTCCTTCCATAAAAAAGAGCAAACAGAGATCTCTTGTTCATTGTAGCAATGGGCAAAGAGCAACTTGAAAGGGTGTTCAAATAGGCCAGCGATGAGATGCAGAGAATTAATGTCTCATGGAACCCAGTGTACATGAGAGAGATTTTGGGCTATATAAAAAGCAGTGGATATTCTATTGTATGTAGGATTTTATTCTTTTCTTTCCTCATTGTAGTATTTATTGCCTTCAGGGCACCTAGTATATTATGTGCAAACAAGAGTATGTGGCATTTTTGAAGAAACAGATATAAAAAGTGCTCAAGGCTGCAAAATTGGACACTTTGCTTGTCTCAGAAAGGAGACCTCCATGAAACCTGAAAAGCAGACAGTCAGCTTTCGTGGCATCCGCAGTCCTTTACCCCAGATAAAGACACTTCTTTCCAGTATGTAAATCTTCAGTACAAAACTGGCTTCACATCTGCTACATTCCTACCATCCATCCAGCTAACATATTACTTTTCTTTTTGTAGTGGCTACTGCCAGATCAACAATTTTTTTTTTTTCTTCTGCAGAGATGCTGTTCTGGCTAGTTTCTGCAATGATTTTTATTTTTTTGGCACCTGCATGCTCACGACTGTCAATCCATCCTTTTCTTAGGACACAAGTTCTACACTTGAATGATGCATTGGTATAGATGTAGATGACAATTACATTATTGCTTCCTTTGTAATTTTAAGTGCAACATTATCTGCCTTGGGATTTTTATTCAAAAGATTCAAAACATGTGACTGCAATTTTCAACAATGAAGTCTTTTGAACATCCCCAGTTCAGGTTATCATCATGTCTTAGGATGATTTTGTATAGATAAACCACAGATGAACATAGCTGATCATGTGATTTAATGTACATTATTTATGTGTTGCTATTACTGCTTTTGTAGCGATTTAATTTTAATCCTGTCTCCTAATCCTCACTTCATCTGGCTTTTTATTATTACTATTGGATGTTTTCAATGCATAACCACTTAACAAAAGATTTTCTTTAAAGGAAAATCAAGTACTCTCAACAAGTGTAAGAATGTTAATACAATAAGTATTGCTACATCTATATAAAAACAGGAAAGTGCAAGAAATAACTTTTCATACCCATTTTACCATTTGCAAAGAAACGCTGTCATGCCATCTACTACTGATGTCTATTACCAACTAGTTGCAACGTACACAGTATGCTAGACACAAATTAAACAGCTGAGGAAAAGGAATTAAAGTAGATGTTTTCCTGCTGTGTTCAGACGTGTTCAGATGCTGAGGAGACTGATGCAGTTGATAGCACTGCTAGTGACCATTTGTATTGCTGAAGTAATGTGTTTTTGGGCATTTCTGCCTTCTCTGAGATTAACAATAATGCGTTTGAGCATGCATCTCAATGCCACAGCGAGAGCTCCCTCAGCCTGTGGCATGCCATGCTCCTGAGGGGCAGGAGGGCAGTTTGCGTCTTGCCCTCTTCTCTCCTCTGTGTCCTGCACCCCCTCTGCCATCACCTGAACCTCCACATCAGCAGGGGTTGAGCATTCAACTGCGCATGATAAGGAGGTGCCAGGCCACGTGATGGGGGATGTTTATGTTTGTTACACAACTGCAAAGCCTTTCCTCCCCATCTCCCTCCCACTCCTGTGGTTAGTGGGTCTTTCCACACTCCTCTTATGTACCAGCCTCAGAATGAAGATCTTTTACAGGTGGCTTAAAACCACTAAAAATGACAGAAGATATAGTTTCTGTACGTTGAAACGTGATGACATGTTCCAGACTCACATTTTGAGATAGCACTTCATGGCAAAATTTCGATCTTGCAATGATATCATGTCCCTGTTTCTAGCACAAGTCACTGCATAACAGATGTTTAAGTCTGTAGTGATCTTGGTGGTTATGAAACCAATCACTACAGCAGGACAGATTTCTTCTAACCCAATGTCTTACACTAAGACAATTTTGAAGAACAGCTTTCACACCTGAAAGGAAGGGAGGTATTCCCTCTGGCAAACAGAGGTTAGTCAACATATTTTAAAGAAGGCTGCAGCATGGGTCTGTCATAGGAACTGTCATTCTCTGTCAGTTACAGTTATTTTCAGGGTTATACAAGATTTTTCTTTTTTTTTTCTTTTGTTTTTTTGAACATTTTGGATTTCCTAAGGTCATATTTTTATGTTCTCAACACAGCAACTGTTGAGAAGTTTAAAGGGCTACTTGTAGGATGTATAGCATGTCCTCCTTTTCTACTAGGCCAAGGAGAGGTATTCAAAGAAATAGTAGTATGGAGGAGGGCGCTCTGCTTGCTGCAGAATGATCCATAGGTCTCAGATCTTCTTAGGTGTTTGGTCAGGGTGGAGGATAAAAACATCTTAAAGTGAGCTTTACGGCGGCTGTCATCTGAAATTAGAATGGAGAGGTGGTATCCTGAAACAGTAAAGTGGATATAGGTTAGATATTATGAAGAAATTCTTTACTGTGAGGGTGGTGAGGCACTGGAACAGGTTGCCCAGAGAAGCTGTGGAGGCCCCATCCCTGGAAGTGTTCAAGGCCAGGTTGGATGGGGCTTTGGGCAACCTGGTAGTGGAAGGTGTCCCTGCCCATGGCAGGGAAGGGGTGGAACTAGATGGTCTTTGAGGTCCCTTCCAACTCAAACCATTCTATGATTCTGTGATGATTCTATGATTAGAAAAGGCCATGCTGCCACTGAAGTATAGTACTGTAGGACAGGAGGTGATAGGGAATGTTGTAATCCAACATTTTGGTGCCATGACTTGAAGGACATTTCCTACATGCACAAACTGAAGTCTGAAATCTGTTCTGTCACTTGTCTTTACATGAAGTAATGCTGATAAGGCCCTGATTTTACCACTTTCAGAGCAGATCCCCATGCATGTGAAGGTGCAGGTGGTTGTTGCTGGAAATCCAGAGGGGTGGAGGCAGCTTTTTATGCAGATCAGCTGATGTCAAAAATGCTGTTTGACAAGAAGCATCGTCCCTTTCAGTGAGATGCTCAAGAGTGACTCAACTGGAAATGCAGTATGAAATATTAGTATTGGTTTAGAGCCACTTTATATTCTAAAATATTGGATCTTCAAGAGCTCCTATTGACATAATTCCACCATGTTATTGAAAAATGACAAGCTAAATCACTGTGAAACTCCTTTATTTGCATTTTTTAAAAAATATTTTTTATTTATTTATAATTTAATTGAATTCTTTTTTTTCCTTTGCTTGTCTTGCATATGTGGCTTTGATTTATTGTATTTCCTCTGAAAAATAAAGAAGTATTTCCTTGATTACATTTAAGTCTCCATTTATCAATAAAATACAAATGTGTTCTTGACATTTTTATTTTATTTTTAGTGGGATATAGTTTATAGCTTTTAATTTATTCTTCACGATCTTTTTCATCCTTCTTAATCAACATGGTTTCATAGTGAATTTCAGTGTCTTTGTTGTCATATAGCTTTTAATGTGTTTGATTTTTCACATTTATTATCAGTTTAATTTATTTTTTTGCTTCTCAAATGTTTTATAGGCACTGCACCAATGCTGATACTGTATTTGTGTTGGCTGAGAAGTTCCTTGTAATTTAAAATCCCACTGGTAGATCTCTGGGAGGAGACTGGCTTGGGCTTTCACATCCAAGAAATGTAATCCATACTGCCTTTCTGCAGGTTTACTATCTCAGTGATGTATGGCATTTGACAAATCTTCTTTGAAGAGTCTCTGAGAAATTTCTTGGATTTGGATACATGATGCCATTCTAGTTTTGGTTCACATGTTTGTCAGCATTGCTTTTTGCATTCTACCACCAGTAGCTAAGACATCTTACCTGAAGCCATCATCCATTGCTTCGCTTGGAATCACCCCATATATAAGCGCAGGGTCACTTGAATGTTGGCCCAGACTCAGCCTGGGTTTTCCAAAAGTGCAAGTGAGCAAAGTGCACTCTTCTGAGAAAATGACTGAAGTTATGAATCTTTTATTTTCCCAGAATCCAGAAGTCTTGTAAAGTCTAGGATGGTCTAGCCATTTCTTCTTTTGCTCAATACATTATAGTTTAACAACAAAAAGGGAGTCGTTAATCACTGTGATGCTCCTGGCTCACCTTGAGACATTTTTCATTGAGTGGCCTGATATGCAAACACAAACTTTTTTATTGAGCACTTGCAAATGTGGATTTCTTGTATATTCAGCATTACATCCAGTACACCATAGTGCCTCTGCAAGTGCATGCATATGGGTGAAGTGCCTGGAACCTACTGTTAGTCCCAAACTTTTGATTTTTAAAATATTTTGGGTACTTAATCTTCAGAAGTCTTTGAGAAGAGCAGATGACCACTACCTCTGAAAACCAGCCTCAGATTTGAATCATTGACCTTTAGCACACATTAAACCCTTAATTTTTGTAGAAGAAAATAATACAAATGCAATGTTGAATAGTTCATTATTTATTTTCTCTGTTCACTCTGATAGGATCTATTTTCTTACTTTTCTTTCAGAACAAGAGTTAAAATTGTTGAGACCAGAAAAAGCTCCATAAATAACCTGAGCCATCAGATTAGCAAATGCATTTCTAGTTTAGACTTTGCTAAAATAGGAGAAATTATCTCTGTACTTTCTCACCCTTTTCTTCCTGATCCTTCCCATTAACTGAAATGAAAGTAATTATTCTCTCTCTCTCTAAATAATTTTCACAGAAATATGTGCTTGGCATACAAACCATGTAGAGGGTATCTCTTTCCCTAGTTTTGAAGTTGTTTCAAATGATATTGCAGTCCAGAAGTAGTTCTTAGCACTACATCTGTACTAGTGAATAAAATGTTGTCAGATACTGCTCTCAGGTGCTGAAACTCCATCATCCGTGCCACTAAACTGCTGGAGGGATCTCCAGCACAGTCACAGCCGTGACCAGCAAGTCCCAGGCATGGTTTAGGACTCAGCAGAGGTCATGAGCTATTCTCAGTGGGCAGTTTGGATATGTCCAGCCGCCTTTTGAAGGGAAACAAAGTTTAGTATGGACAGGGGTAACTCCATGCCAGCTGGTCCAGAGTATGTTTACTCTGTGACAGCTGTGTTAGGAAAGTACAAGACATACCAGAGGTTGTTTCTAATGAAAACCAGGGTTTTTTGTTTTTTGTTTTTTTTTTTTTTCTCAAGTTGCACTTTTTATTCCTATTTTAGAGATATTAATATTTTGAAAATGTACCTTTTTGTTCTCTGATGTGTGATCTATGGATCAATTGCCTTCATGTAAACAAATAAAGAGCACATATTCATACATGCATGCCAGTTAATGGCGGGCGAGGTGTTACAGCACTCACAGGACTGGAAATCTGTCTCATGCTTAGAGAAACAGTTAAACAAATGATGGAGAGGAAGACTGGAGATATATATCTTTCTGTAGACATAAAGGAGCCAAATAAAGCTGTGGAAATTAATAGCTGCACTTCCACCTCTTAAAGCTGTATTTGTGACACAGAGTTGCTTTAGTCTTTGTGGAGTGTGGAGTATGTATCACTGTGTAATGCTACATGAGAACTGATGCTATTCAGTCATATTTTTTGACTGTGATATTCTAAATAGGAACAGATTTGAGTCGGCATGCATTGCTCTTAGTGATCTTTATGACCTTCTGAGAAACAAGCATTGCATGGATGATACTTTGGCCAAATGGCTGATTCACTAGGAAAATCCTACTGATAATATTACTTTATGTCAAAATGTCAAGGTTAAAACTGAACTTGAATGAATTTTTTGAACAGCAGCTTCAATAATTTATACCTAATATTTAGTCTAGATTAAACATATCAAATTGTTCACTTTAGATTAAATATATAATATTTAATCTTATATTTAGCAAATTTATATTGAAGATTGAAATTCAACAGAGTCCTAAAGTTATGCCATTGCAGTTACAAAAGCACTGGCACTATAAGAACTAGTTTATACTGCAGAATTATTTACAGCACCATCATGAACCTGGATCACTGCTGGCAAACTGTTTGATGATTGTGAAAGCTTTGCTTGTAAAAAGTCAAGGACGTTGTATTAGATTGTCTGGCATTACCCATGGTTGTCACTGCTCATGTCTCAGGTTACATATTTGGAATAGCGTCAATGTAAATAATCCATGAAGACAAAACTGCAGGTGATCACATTTGCTTCAGAAACAGCTATAAAAATTGGGAGCAGCATCTTTTGCAGAGAAAGAAGCATTTGTGATGTATGAGCCATGCAATACAGATTTTTGTTTGTGGCCTAGGACTCAACCTGCATGGTCAATCCTAATCTGTAATGGCTCTCAAGAAAGAAGAGAACCTGGGCCAGAGCAAATGGTGTAGTTGTTCATGGTCTGTGACATTACTGTTATTTATATTACATGAACACTAAAAATGTGATGTCTGGTTACTTGTCTTGTTTTTTTTAATCTTAATCTGATACCCAAAGAGGAGATGAATAAGAAGTTAATAACTTATTATTTAATGGAAATCAAAGGCAAAATTGAGTCATTGCTCATGATATGGCATTAAGGAATTGCCAGAAAAGGCATTAAGTTTACAATACAAGCTAGGATTCATACCAAAGTTAAAACTTTTCTAACTGTTATTTTCTACTCATAACAGTGATTTATGCACTGTCATTGTCACCCCTCTCTTTTCCCTTATTCTCATTAGCAGAGCTGCAGCTGACACAGTCAGTGACATCAGATCAAGCACCAGGGTCACCGTTGCTCACCTGTCTCTTCAAGACTACTATGGTCAGTAATCAGAAAGGCCATTTCTGCTGCAATAATCATGTTCCTGCCAACTGTCCTCATCTGAGAAAGAAAAAGTATTTGACAACAGGCCACGTTTCACTTTGTTAGAAAGGGAAATCTTCCTGATAAAGAGAAACAACTGACATGGCAGATTGCCAGGGAGTTATCTTTAAGGTAATGGGGAAATTGAAGAATTCAACAGACATTTAGAAAATTAGTTATAAATGGGTAAGCTGGGAGATGATAAGTCATAACTTTACTGCACAGTTCCTCTAGCCCTGCGGAGCTAAGTACCATACACCAGTTCCAAAGCTGATTCTTGAATTACTGAACAGGAAGGAGAGAAATAACTAGCTAAATGATGCTGGCGTATGGATGCCTACACTGCCAAGATGACAGGTGCCAACATGACTAAATGGAAACCCAACAGCCAAACAGGAAAAGGAGAAAAAAACTATTAAGCAGAAAATAATAATAAACGAAATCCCTCAATGTTCTGAAATGTTGCACGTGGCTCATTAAGAGAATCTGAAAACTTGGAATTCTGTGGAAAGGGGAATCAATGTTGGAGTTAAGTTTCAAGACGGATGGTGAAAAGCTGCTATACAGACTGGTTAAGTAATGATCTGGCCTTATGTTCACCAAAAGTGGAATGGAATAATTTTGGGACACTCATAGCAATGAAAACATTCACCTCATCATCTTGACTACAAGCTACTCAACAGCAGATTGGGTTTAACAGATCTGACAAAGTGCCATCCAAATGGATTAGCAATTGTTATATGTAATGCTGGATATTTACACAAAACTTGTAAATCCTAACTGTAGTTGCCTGTCCCCTTATTACAGACTAGATGATTCCTGATTTCAAAACACAAGAGTTTTGCTAATGCGGGCAATATGTCAGAGTATCTGCGCTCAACAGCGGAGGACATTGCTGATATTCCATCATGCTTAACATAAAGGAATCCCACTTCTGGACGTATGAGGCATCTTAATTAGTATTGTTGCCTACAGTTGTTACTACCTTTTGTTACCCTGCCATTTTTCCTTGCAGGATAGACTTGAGCTTAGTGTAGTCTTTCTTAACTGCACAGCACCATACTTTCTCAGCTGTTCTGGCTTCATGTTGCTACTGGACGTGGAGGAAGGAAAGGGAATTTCTTTCCTCTTGTATCCCCCAGCAAATATTTGTCTTTGCTCCTACTGCTGTGGGCAGTACATGAAGGGAAGTAGTCTGTGGCATTTTCTGGCTGTATAATGCAAACACTAACTCAAAGTCAATGAAAGATCATTAATGCATTATTCCTTCAGAGCTTTCTTTAGGCATGACTTTGTAATGAGCTCCCATGTGTTCACCTGGAAGGAAAACTAGTTTTACTTACTAGTTATTTCTATTCTATTTCTATATTTCATTGTCTCTAACATTCATAGTTGAATGACAAGAGACCAATTTTAGGCAAATGACCTAATTATCTCCTTAAATATATATATTTTAATGGAATGAAACAGACTTTATTTGTGCCCAGCTATATTACAACAGAATCAGCAAGTTTTAAATGGCAACTTTATTGAGAACACCCTTAGAAAAAGAAATCCATTGGGTTTTGATTGTTGAAAGCTAAATGATTTAGTAATTTTACTTTAACACAAGATTGTATTCACAATCCAGAATTAATTTCACTCTCTCGAGTTGGAAAGCAGCTAAGCACCTAATAAAAAGTTTCTGTGGAACAGGCCAGGTTGCAGGTAATTTCACCCTGTGATAGCAGAAAATTCTGAAGTAATTGTCTAACTTTAACAACTAGAGACTAAAGCAGTTTTCAGTAGTGGTTGTGTATTACCTATATTTTCTAAGTTTTAATTTCTTTTAATTAAATTATCTGACATAGCTGAATCTAACATAAAAAAGAAATCAACTGAAGGCATCGCAACATATATCCATAATTCTATTGCCATACAAAGATATAAATGATAAAAAATAATCTTCGTTTCTTAGTTTTCAGTTTTTGTGTCGTGCCTTCTTATTTCGTCATCAGTGGGAATGGCAAGATGTTTGCTAATGTATCATATAGCCCCATTGATTTGATTCTTTCTCTAGTTATTTTTCCCAATATAGCCAAATCCGCATCTTTGTTCTCTCTCTTACACCTTATTAACTTTGTCCTTTTGTCCTGTACAATCAAGCAATACATAATGTAGTATTTCAAAAAACATTGAGATTTCATAACTCTATACTTAACTTCAAGAGTCTGTACTCTTAATGCAATAATGGCCCAGCATGGATCCAAGGTTGCTTCTGAGTTCTCCAGTGATCTGAATCTTTCCCATGTCAGAAATGCTATTTTCTAATTCTGATTGACAAGAGAATCTTTTATAGCCTGATAAATAGTAACTTATATTCAAGTATACATATATTTTTTTACTTCCACTCTGGACCAACCAAAACATCTAGGACCCCAGTAATTGTGCTACTTAAAAAACCTTGGTGCATAAAAATATGCACTGGGGAGTAAGAGTTGCTTTCTTACATACTGTAGAAGGGATGTAGGTGTAAACAATAACTGTGAGAATTTTTAAATAGGAAAGTGGTGGTTTGTGAAAGAGCCAAATACAATAAATGTTGAGGTACAAATGTCAAGGTACAAAATTTATGTAATGGAAAAAGGTATTTGGATGATATTATGGTTGAAGATCTTGTGGGAAAGACATAGTTAGATAGTTTTGTCCTCCAAACTTCTCAGAGGAAATCCTGACAAATATTTCAGTTGAAAGTTTTGAGATAGTCTGCAGCAATTCCCCAAAGTCTTATATAAGCCTTACTAGGTTAGGTAAAGAATTAAGACTTATTCAACTGTTGCCAGTTATCATCTTAGTATAATTGATTCAGTGTGCGAACTGAACTCATATCTCATCTTATCAATAGGTGAAGTAACTCCCAGCTGTTTGGCCTTTCAAGTATCTCAAACACATAATCATTTAACAACTCTTGCAACAGCTATCCCTTTCTGCTTAACCTTTTCTCCTTAATAATGGAGATTAGTGAAAAAGATGCCGTTGAACAGAAAATGAATTTTTAAGGCATGTAAACTTTCAATTGTCTGAAAAAAATCAGGAATCGATATAATAGCTGCAATTTTTTGCAACTGTAGATCCAATACTTTGTTGAAAAATGTAAGAAAAACTGTGTTGATACATTTTTGTTACAGATAATTTTCTATTTTGTTGTTCATGTAATATCATAATATCCTTAAGAGGAAATGACTAACTTCTATTGCTGGAGCTGCTTATTATGGCCAGTAGTTCAGAAGAACAAAATTTAAAAATAACTAATATACTCAAAAGATGTTTGGTTACAAATATATGCATTTTTTTAGACATGTAATATCTGTAGAACGTTGTCTTTATGTATGGGATGAAACCGACAGTAACAGACATTTTATACAATTTTTTTCCTACTCTCATGATGTGTGATCTACCTAATGATTGCTATTTTGAAAGGAATTTGCAAGTATCTTGTGCGATGACTCTAGAACAAGCTGCTAGCTATTCTGTTTTTATGAAATCATACATGGACTATACTTGATATTTTCTTCTACTGTAAGACAATCCACATCCATTTGTTTAGTATTTTATCCAGACTAATCTCAGGACTTTATGTAAGAGAACATGAACCAGTAATAGTGCTTCTATCACTAAATCTTTTACAATGTGTTTCTCATAATTTTAATTCACTTGTTTTGCTTAATTAATTTTTTTCTTTTATAACTCCCTCCTCTGTGCAAATTTTGTTGTTCTGTCCTCCCTTGGAGTTCACACCTGCAAATAGTTATGAGTAGCAATAAGTATCTCTTCTGGTTAGCATGAGTTTAAGATGCAAATTTCCTTGAAGTCTCTTTCAACCTGGTGTTCTATAATTCTATGAAGGACTTCTGATATTCCATAACACAGTGATAAAACTCCTACTGACTTCAGAAGCACTGAGTGTTAGGCAATAGGTAGCACTTCTACATGAAACTGCATGCAATAAGTTGAAGATCTCTGTCATGGATATCTGTCCATAAAAGATGAAGGTGCTAAAAAAAAAATGTATTGGGTGGCCAGGGACCTGGATTGCTCCTATTCAAATTAAGCAGTTCATTAATAACAGAAGCCTTGTAAGCATCACTTAATTTTATATAACACAGATCAATGACAAGATATTATGACTTTATATTTTAATCAACAGTAGTTACTGGAAATCAGACTTGTTCATTTCCAGCAAGGATCCAAGTGATCAGGGCTCAGCCCCAGGATGTGTCACAAACTACCTCTGTGGTAATAAAACTGATTCAGTCTTTCCATGGCTCAGTTCTCCACCTATAAATGTCATCAATATAGTTATTTCCATCTGCCTGTTAACTCTGGCAGTTTGTTTTTTAAATCTATCCTTCATTTTGCTTAGGTACCTTGTCAAGAATAAAGTAGCACAGTTGTAGACTATGCCTCTATACACTACTGTAAATCATATCACTAACAATAATATGAATATTTTGTAAGGTTTCTTTTGGCATGCTATTCTTCCAAAGGTTTAAAGTCAGTTTATCACTCAGACCAGCTGTGGTTCAAAGATCCTTGCCCTAAAGTCCCATTCATTAGCAGGAAGATAACTGGCTAAGAAGAAAAAAAAGAAACAGGAAACTCAGCCTGTATGTTTAAAAAAACAAAAACAAAAACAAAAAGAAGAAGAAGAAAACCAAAACAAATAAACAACCCAAAACTAAAAACAGCAAAAAAAAAAAAAAAAAAAAAAAAAAAAAAAAAAAAAAAAAAAAAAAAAAAAAAAAAAAAAAAACAAAAAAAAAAACCCCCCCCCCCCCCAAAAAAAAAAAAAAAAAAAAAGGGTCACAATTCATTTTTATTCTTCAGTTAAAAAAAACGGACATGTAAAAATATGCACTCCCATCTCACAAAAACCCCACAAACAGTGATTTTTCATGCAAGAGCAAAGGAATTCTGCATGGTGGTCTACACATTAGTCTCCCAGGTTCCATGTACATAATATTTCTGGAATGAAGTATATAGCAAAGCACAGTGGTTGAAGTTTTTCATCTTGTGTAGCTGAAGTGAGTTCTGTACAAGCATTCAGGAAGTCTGCAAGTCAAGTCCTGCTGATCTAAACACTGGACATCTTTGAAAATTTTGGACACAGTTCATAGAAGATAAGCAGTAAGGCATGAAAGATGATAGAGAATGAAATAAACTTTGATACAAACTTTGCTTAACAAAGTGTCTCCTAATCACCATCTTCAGATGTAGACAAGTCAACCCAGAGGATCAATAATTTTCAGATGGAATTTGCTGTCTGCCAATGCCTATAGTTCCCCAGGTGTGCTTAAATTTGGAAATAGGGATCTAGTAATTGTTCATGCTTTGAATAAAGACATTACTGAGCAATAAAATCTTTATAAGCATCACTTAATCACCCATAAAGTAGACCAATGACATAATGTATTATTTACATTTTCAATGAAAAAAATTTGACCAAAATGTAGGTTTTTATTTAACATATGTTTAGCTTGGGTGGGCAGGTGGGGTCCAATCTTGTTAAACCAAAAATACTATACCTTTGGGTTTAGTCAATAGCAACAAAAGTAGAGCAGAGTATTAAAGGACTGATTGATGAAGGTAGCTGACATGAGCTCGTGCAGTACAATAACTACTCGTATCTTGGGAATGTGCCCCTCTGCAAGGGGATGTATACAGGTACTATACGAGTGAGATTATAAATTGAGAGTGAAAGTGGTGCATTGACTGAGCATTCGCTATCTGCACATGGGTGAATTTCATCATGGTTAAACAGATACATGTGGGCTGGGACCACTGCCCCTCAGTTCCATATTACATTTGGTAAATGGAGGTAGCTAGGTGATGCTGGAGACCAATTTGCTTCTCAGTGGCTCAGTCGCTCTCTAGAGGTGCTCCTCTCGCTTCCCTTCCTCTTCTGATTGTCCAAACACAAAAGGTTCTTGCCTTGAACTTTTGTGCCTCCTATTCCAAAACATAGAAGTGTATTTAATTGGAAATGTAAGTAGAATTTAGAGGAAGTCAAGTACACTTCAGTCTTCTCCTTCACAGTCAGACAGACATCAATCCAGATTTTAATATTCTTAAAATTGATACAATTTTATGAATAAATTCTCTTACCTCCACATCTTTCTCTTCCTTTCCTGTTTTCTTTATATGAAAAAAGTGCATGACATTTATTTATTATTATGTTTATTTTAAATTAAAATTATCCATTATCAATTTAGTGTCAGTCAGAAAAAAATAATTTTTTATGGCCTATCACACTCTAGCAGTTACAATGGCTGCATTTTATGTTAGAATTCACAGTCTTAGGCCGCAAAGTTTATTGTGAAGTGCTGGCACAATCTTGATGCTTTTTTTTAAATACTTAATGCTAAATTCACTTAAGCCTTTTCATGACAGTAGCATCTGGAGAATTTTTTGATTGTTAAGTAGCTAGGATGACTAGTTTTCCACTTCTGGAAAATGTTACTTTCAGGGAGGTAAAGTATTTACAAGTAGGGGAAAAAAAAACCCCAAGAATTACAGTATTATGAGCGTGACATCTCCGTCTGAGAGTCCTAATTGCCAGACACAGAAAAGCTGGCTCACACACCACACCAAAACAAATGAGAAAATATCATTAAATGCAAGTTGGAACCCTCATTTTCCTCTGTAATGTTGTATATTTCTACCAATCTGACCATGTAAGAGTGTCATGGAGTGTAAGCAATACTTGCCAGAGTAAGAACAGGTGGCCTTAAATTCAAGAGAAAAACAAGAATTCAGCTGCCTAACTAAATTTGTGTGAATTTAACAAATGCCAAGGAAAGAAGAAATAATTAAAAGGAAAATGTAATAAAAAAAACCTGTCTGCCAAATGTTTAGTGTCTGGTCCTGGACCCAGGCCCACTAGGACATGCCCTCTGCAGGCTGGGGCACTCAGCAGTAAGGTCCTTATCTGCTCTCTGGAATGTTTCTGGATTTTATCCAACAATTTTTTAATACCAAATTTGTAAAAAGTCCAGGAAATCTTAAGCCAGCCATTTCTGAACAATATATTTTTTCATTAAAACATAAAGCGACTAGCCCTGGGCAAATGGGAAGATGAGTATCTGAATGTAAACCAATGCACTGTGCTGGAGCAACACGAGATGCTGCAACCCAGGCAGTTTCGGTGGTGTTGTAAAAAACTCCACAGTAGCTATTTAGGAATATGAAAGCAAAACAAACAAAGTAGTGGAAGCAAATGCTGAAGTTGCTTTTGAGGCATGGGATTTAAAAATAATAATAAAGTGATAAGAGGAATGTAATAGTGTAAATGTCTCCTCTGTCCTCTAAAAAACAGGTCCATCTGCTGCTACAGACACGCTCTTCCAGAGCAATGAAGAAGTCTTCATAGAAATAAAATCCTAAAATAAATCCTCTCCCCCCCCCCTTCAAAGTGGAAAAGGTTTTCTTGCTCTCCTAGGCCTTGGTTCAGTTATTCAGGTTGTTATCCACGCAAAACTGGCACATAAGACACAGGAGATAAGAAAAACTCCCACCTTCCTGAAGGAGAGGATGGAGGCCACCTCAGATACTGAGGACATCTCAGATGGTATTCTGTACCTCTGCTTAGGCAACTAAACTGTGTCTTTCCAGGCAGAAGCCAATCTAGATGAAGAACCTTGGGTATCTATATGTAGGTAGCTGTGTATCTGCTGTGTAACTCAGAATTAATGTCTGTGAACATCTAGTCAATAAAGTCAACAGTGCCCAGAGAGGTACTAAGCTGATCAGCCAGTGGCTTTCTGCTTCCAAGTGCCTTGACTTCCCCATGATCTAAGGACTCTGCTCTCTTGATCCCCATTGATCTCCAGCAGTCATCTGTCTCTTATGGAAATGCTTACATGCAAACACCTGAAGATGACATCCCTCGATCTCGTGCAGAATCTACCCTTAGTTTCAGACCCTGCAAGATTCCTTTATTCTTGTCTTTCATGTAGACTTCAGACTTGTGCATAGCCCTCTAGCTAGTGAGATCCTTGGCGGTGTGCTACTGCTACATTCTGCCTTCACCAAGAGAGAATGAGGACAGCAGCGTCAGTTTCGAAGGCAGAAGGATTTGACTGCGCGATGGTATAACTCTTCTATTGCACATATAGATAAAGGGCCCTACTGCTGTTATGTTTTAGACAGTGGATTAGCTGATGAGACTGCCTGTGATAGCAAAGAGCTGGCCCTCACCACCCACCTAGTTTTATGGCCTAAATGCAATAAATGCTCACACTAATTCCACCATGCTTTCCCAGAACGCAGCCAGGCGCAATTTACAAATGTAGTCTTGATTTTTATTATTTACTAATAAAATCTGGTAAATCAGATTATATCTTCTTCCTGGATAATGAATTTCAGAAGCTGAAACTGCTCTGAAAAATTCAAATTAGAAGTTGAACATTAATTATAAACATGAGATCAAGGCTGAACTGAGCAATTTGAATCACTTGCTTAGAGACCAGTTAATTTTCACACACTTTTCATTGAAAACAACCATCTTGTGGCTGCACAGGCGGGTTCAGTAATTCTGCTGTCATGAGTACAATTATAAAATAAACACAAGGGACTAAATGAGAGAGTGAGAGAATGAATTTGCCAGCTGGAAGCCTTAGCAAAATGATATTCCATGACCTCAGGAACCATTCAGTACAATTGAACCTTGTCTATCCTTGGCAATATATTCACAATAAATGTAATTGACTGTTCCTCTCTGAACTTTAGGACTATATGGAACTGATCTTGTCTATGAAGATTAGATGTTCAGTAATGTCTTTGCTTATGTGAGGTCTTTATTACCCTGTGGCTAGTGTGTAGGCTGCAGTATGGTTTAGAAATATTTTACATATTTTGTTATCAAGATTTAGCTGGTATGGTTATTGTGGTGATATTCTCTCTCTCTACCCCCTCTCTCTTTTTTCTGCTGGTTCTTCTATCTGATTTTTTTAATGTACATACCTTTCAATGTACATGGTACTTTTATGCTTTTTTAAATCTTGTGGTTTTCTAAAATTCATGTATTCTGATATTAATTGGATACTCTTTCCTATCAGTGACTTTAAAAAGCACAGTCCGCTCCCCCTGGAAAAAGTTGGGGGTTTTTTTCAAGTTTTCTTTGGATTAAAGCATTTTCAAAGCAAACTAGGTGATAGGCAAAAAAGTTAAGAAAATAAAAGATTTTCAAGTATAAAATCTTTCCCTTTCAACCATTGCAACATATGTACAAAATAGCCTCTAAAGCAATCCTAAAGTTCAACAGAACATCAGTTTTCCTTCAGGTGTTGGGTACCTCTCCATCAGCAAGCAGAGCAAACTGGTAGCAATGGTTATGCATAAACAGGGAGATATTTCTGGAGACACACCCTACCTGTATTTGGGGAGGTGGAGGGGGTAGATCTGTGTGAACCAGCACATAGTCCAGGGCCAACCCATCTGTGGCTGGAGCAGTCCTGGCTCTGTTTTGTCTGAAAGAAGGCTAGTTCAGGTGCTCCAAGGTCACTCTGTGATGTGAAACAGAAAATATTATTAAGTGGGTACAATCAGGAGATTATCTTGAAGAGTGCAATCATGAGGCATATGTGCTTGGCGTGTCCACGTACCTCTAGTCATCATTTGTTTTTCCCATGGTTCAGGGAGCCACAATCCATACATGACAGTGGATCTGGCTATAGTATGCAACAGACCATAGCACTGAAAACCAAGAGGCTGTGCTTTTAAAATAGAGAATATACAAACTGTTTGCAAGTATCCATGTGGGTAAGGCAGCAAGAAAACTCAAATAGCTACTACAGCAGAGCTATCCTAGAAAGTTTCTTTTCAGAGAGGATGTTCCACAAAATGTAGTTGATAGAAACACACTGGAAAGAAAATGTTAATGTGTAGTACCAAAATGCCTAAACATTTAAAATGTTTTAAAAGTCCAGTTTTCCAGCAATGCCGTTCACTCCCAAATTCATAAATCCTATTTGCAATTCCATATGTTTCACAAGCTTTGCTTTTTTGCATGCAAATCTAAAAATAACAACTGTTCCCTAATACATACTCATCATACTGAGATATTGTTGAGGTTTAACCCCAGCTGGCAGCTAAGTACCATGCAGCCGTTCCCTCACTTCCCCCTGGTGGGATGGGGAGAGAATTGGAAGAGGAAAAGTGAGAAAACTCGTGGGTTGAGATAAAGACAGTTTAATAGGTAAAGCAAAAGCTGCGTGCGCAAGCAAAGCAAGACAAGGAATTCATTCCCCACTTCCCATGGGCAGGCAGGTGTTCAGCCATCTCCAGGAAATCAGGGCTCCATCACACCTGACAGTGACTTGGGAAGACAAACACCATCACTCCAAACATCCTCCTCTTCCTTCTTCTTCTACCAGTCCCTTATATGCTGAGCATGACATCATATGGTATGGAATATCCCTTTGGTCAGTTTGGGTCTATATAGCAAAAAGATCTCTATATTATCAACACTGTTTCCAGCACAAATCCAAAACATAGCCCCATACTAGCTACTATGAAGAAAATTCACTCTATGTCAACTGAAACCAGACAGATATGTATACATATATATATGTATACATACATATATATGTATATATATACAGATATACATACATATACATATATATATGTATGTACATATATATATACATATATGTATATACATATACATATATATATATGTGTGTGTATGTACGTATGTATGTATATAAACCCTGGATTTTTTGGAAGAAGAAACAGTCTACATCTAGCCTCTGGACTTTGTTTTATAAATATATGTAAAACTCCATTTGTATATTACTCAGGGGTTTCAATTAAAGTCCTATCAAACTTTACATTTAAATGCAATTTCTATTTTAAGTGTAACTCAAAGGTTTAGCAGTATTTGAGAGAGACCCATGAGAATTAGCAGTAAGATATATTACATTAATTTTTGCATGGTACATTCAAGATGGACATTTGACTGTTTAGATAAGCCAACAAATTCAATATCTGTAACTTATCTCCATACCCAAGAACTTCCACCATCCCACAAGAAGTGAAAGAATAAATATTAAAATATTTCACTTTGATACAAAACCTACTTGTTTTGATTTGGCTTCCCAAAGAGTAAAATGAATGTTAATGCAGTAATTGGATCTCCAAGAAGGAAAGTAAGAGAAGGACTGAAGCATGCCTCCCATGAAGCACAACGGTAGAGAAACCACAGTCTCACTTATACCTGAGTTCATCCCACCAACTGCAGGGCCTTGAGTGTCCCAAGAAGGCATCACGCACACCCACAGAACTTTATTTAACTGGAGGGAAGGCAGTGTCCACCTCTAGAGACCAATTTAGATGGTGTGTGGGCTGCAAGTGCAAAGCAAAGGGTTTTGTTACTGATGGGTCTGAGGAAGTGAACTGCTCTTGCATCTGCACCAGCTGCAACTTTCCCAGGGCTGATGCTTTCCAGTTTAAGTAAATTGCATTGCTGTAACTAAAATGGGACATGCTGAAGGAATGAGTTATCATCGCTGGCGTTGAATCAGAGAACACAGGATGCAATCCTGAAGCCAGTGGGAGATAGTAGGAAGCATTTCTTGCAAACCCTGAAATATAAGCACACTATTACTGTCATAAATCATCTACAATATTTCTCAGCACTTTGTCAGCTAAATATCTACAAAGTAGGTCACACAAAACCAAAGATAACTTAGAATCATCAACTATCTAGCTAGCATCCTATCAATTTTTTCTAAAAAATTGTTCCCAAGAGTTTACTGAATTTGAGATGTTTATATCCATTTTTTTTTTATTTAATAAAAGGATTTCCCAGAACTTTCAGCTTCTATCTTTGTCATGTTAAAATTGCTCTATTTGCCCGAAGTTATTTTCAACTTCAACTGAACATAAAATACTAATGCTAGGATGAATTATGCCCTTCATTTGAGAGCTGGAGATATCCACAGAATATGTTCATTTTGTGGATAGAGCTTTTCTGTTCTCTGATGCTCTACCATTAATAGGATTGTTAGTATTCAGCCTCCTTTCAGCTGCCTAAACGGAGGTAGTAAGTCACATAGACCACCTGGCCTCCAACTACTGCTCCAGAACAACAGAGGTCTCCTGTAGGGCCTGTCTCCCGTTCACCAGTGACACCTTGTTCAGCTACCTTAGGATGTCTCAAATGGCACCAGGACTCTTTGTTCAGGCAATGGAATGGGTTCTTTTCTGATACAGTCATAGTGTTTCAGGGAGAGAAAATAAGAAATGTTTGTCATTCTAGGAATCTTTTTCGATTGATCTTAAAACATCTCTCAAAAATTATTCTTTTTTACTGAGGGTTCATTTTTCCACGGTAATGTGTGTTCTTGTAAGGTCAAGCAGCCTTTGAGAACCACAACCTTGGTAAGGGTTCATTTTCTACACTACAGAACAACAGGAGGAAAACTGCTTTGTTTTTATCGGAGGAATAATAATGACCTGATTTGCAAGGCACTGAGGACTAGGACAGTCTTTGTGTGACATTTTTTAGAAATTGTCTTAAATTTACCAAGGTATGACCTCTTTTAAAAACCATGAGATGCATATTGTCCCAAGTAATCTGCATGCAGTTTTACTTACCTTAGCTATTGAAGAATATTGGTATTGGTATTGGTATCGGTATTGGTATTGGTATTGGTATTGGGACAGACTCCAGCTGTTCTCATATCCTTTAGAAGAATGTAAGATCTTTAAGCAAATCTATTTTTCATGTTAGGCCAGATCTCAGATGTAAGCTGTCCTTTTACATTAGTGTCACTCCAGTGATGTCAATGGAGCTACCCCAATTCCCACATCACGCTGACCCAATTCTCCCAGATGAGGTTTTTGGTGATTGTCTCTGCGTTCCAGGTTCTTTCCAGCTACTACATTGCATTGTTTCTAAATAATTCATTTTTATTTTAAGGCTTTTAAAATTAATGGATTTTTATAAATTTTAAAAAGCCCTTCAAAAGTGGGAAGATATCTACAATGCTTGGACTTGCTGCTTAGTCAGTGTCAGTCTTTTGCTTGTGTAGAATTTAACATGGCAGGTGACATGCTGGTTCGCTATTTACTCCATTACAGCTTTATGTTGGAATGTAATCAGTACATGAAAAATCTGGAGATGATACTAGAGTATAATATAATAATCATGATGATTATATAATTTAATTAAAAATATATGTGAACTTTTCTAGTGACACTTTAAATTACTCTTGTTATATTCTCTCTGCATTTTTGGTAAAGATACAAGTTGATTCTTCTAAATTTATTCATATAACTTTGTCAATCTGTACTTGAGTGTCCAAAAATTATTTGGCTCTTGTGTGAGTTGAACATCTTGGTTCTAATGATGAGGGTATTCTCAAGACACTTCAAGTCTCCCAGATGATGTCAGCCAACAGGCATGTAGGTCAGCCAGAAAGCTGTTTAAGGATGTACACAGAAAAAGCAACAACGGGGAGAAAATAAACACAAAGAACATTGTGGGCCATATGCCTTCCAGTTAAAGGAAGATTCCCCTATGGGAAAAAAAAAAGAAGAAGGCTTTAAGTATAAAAATAATTATACTATCCCTTTTGAAACCACTTTCATACCAACAAATGTAACAAAGAGATGTTGTGCCATTGGAGTAAAAAACTTTTGTCACCAAAGCAGTGGTTGCCTCAACCAGTTCAAGCACTTATCCCAGTTTATCCAGTGGCTCTGTGGCAAGAAAGAGATCATTTGAAATGCTTTTAGTTATACCAGCCTGCCTACAACTCTCATTGCTTCAGTGCTGAGGGAGATTTAAAGGAAATGAAAACCAAAAGAGGCCTTCTTCAGTGTGTTGGTTAGTGTCTCGCCAAATCAGCCGTCTGTGTACAGAGCCTGTCTCTGTATCACTTGTGGCCTTTCCTTGGCTTGTGCTCAGAGAGCTCAGGAACTGTTTGTTGTTTAATAGAGCCCTCAGAGATTATTCTTGGAGAGAGTTATTTCTGTAAACCAGAATACATTCACTGAAAATTCTTTTATAAAGCCTTGAAATAGGAACAATTGGACACACTCTTCCCCTACTAAATATTCGCTGGGAAACAGCAAACCAAATTTGAGGTCTACACCCCTAAATTTTTGTTTGTCATTCAGCAATTTACTCTACTCATGAACATTGTCTGGTGTCTATGCAAAGGCTTCTCAAGTGAATCAGTGCTGTCATCACCATATGAAGGTTACTCACTGTCTTGCAGAATTTGTCCAATGACAAGGAGCAAATTTCTGTGTCAAAAATAGTAGCACTGGCAACTCAACAAGAATTCATGTTTGAGACACTGTATGGACATACATATAAACATGCATGTTTACAATTACTATATATTTGTCTGGGAGTCATGCATTAGACATTTTTCCTTTTTGTCTATGTAAGATAAAAATTCAAAGTCACTTTAAAAAAACCTAAACATACAACCACCTCTTTTTTGTTTGGTTCTTTGGTAAAAAAATTATCCAGCCCAGACCCTGAAGTGTATTGTATAGAATGTAAAATAATTTGTTTGAGCTGAAAATAAATGTGTTTGGTGATTTATCTTTGGAATGTAATTTTTAAATAATTGTCATTTTCAAAACACAAATGCATGAAAATGAAAAACTGAAATATTTTCCCAAATATCAATGTGAAGTTTTCTAAATTTTCCCCTTCTTTGGCTGAATTAATTCTCAGAGAATTAACCCCAAATTAAGGAATCATTTGCATCTTTCTGATTGCATCTTTACAATGAGTAACTTCACAGTGAAGAAAAATTAAATACCAGAATTACTAATCTGCATCCACTGAATCAATAGCAGAGTTTTCTGGCTTTCTGTCTTGCTTTCAAAGAATAAATGCATGCAATCTATTCAGATTACATGAATATTTATATCAATAATTTCATTATTGAATTCTTATTAATGCTTGGCACTTTACTGAGCTGGCAGCTAGAGAAAGATCCATATCTCCATATCTACAACAGGACATAGCTGCAGAGCTGCCCCTGAGTGAATGAGATGAGGTACTGAAACTAGCATAGCTGCATTAAATACTCAGTTATGCTCACCTCCAAGTGTCTGTGGTACTACTTTGGGCATATAGATACTCTCTAGTGTCCAAAACAGAGATTTTCAGAACCCTGGTCAATTGTTTCTGACTGGTAGAATGCCTATGAGTCAAACATTACATTCCTGAGCCTTTCCCTTTGTGGACTCATCCCTTTAAGTTGCCATAAAGTTATGGTAAATTGTCATAATGAGTCCAGGGCAAATGATGGGGGGGATTATCCCAACAAGCAAAATGATCAGAATTGATGTAAGGTATTAGACCATTGGAGGAGGGAAAGTATTTGTGTTCTTGATCTTTTTGTCTTGCAAGACAATGGGATACACATGGAATAAACCATTACTTAGCAGAAGCACTGGTAACAGAATAAAAACTTTTAAAATTATCTAAAATTGTGAATCAAAACAGACTTGAGTAGATCAGCTTTGTCTGAACTCACAGACTAGGAAATACAGCATTATTTAAATGTAAGGATTTTTTTTGTAATTTTAGCAGAAATGAAATTCTCACAGGAAAAATCGCTATTAAGTATATTTTTTAAGTGGAGTTCAAAAACATATATTCAGAGATTTTGTGGTTCATTGATCTTTAATTGAATTATGTTCCAGCAAGTGAGTTTAAACAATCTAATTTTGGAATTTCAAAATTAAATCCTCTAAGTATAGCTAAATGAGAGTGGATTTTCACATCCTATTTTCATTCTCAGACACTCATCTGATAGATGTCAAATATCTCCAAAACACACTTTGGTCACAGCCTTCTCTTGTGAATGCAAATCTAAGACATATTAGAGTATCTGGCAGGACTTTAAGATGGTGTTTGATTCTCAGTTTCATTTATAATGCTTAAAAATTATATTAACTGGCTTTATAATTCTGCATTTTTTGTTGATCCATTCTATTTCATTTTCTAAAATGTATCGCATGAAATATTAACCTTATTATTTTGACCCAGACTGAATTTGTCCTGAGTCCTGGAAAATGTTCAGCTAAAGCTACCAGGACGCCACAGAACACTCTGGAAAAAGAAAACTTATTTCCCCATAAATGTCAGTAAAGGCATTTCAGAATAACAAAACAAACATGATTTAAGTATTCTGAGGTCTTATTTGTTCATATCGCTCAAAAGATTCCTCAGTTGCTCTGTCTGTTTGTGAACAACTATCATGAAAATATACTGAAATCACTGGGAAAATAGGCATAAATGCCTTCAGAGGCCATGCAACAGATGGAGTGATGCTGGATCAAAGGAATATGAACACTTTCCCTCAATTTCTCACCAGCTGAGACTCTTTCAGTTTCAAAGGGACTTATGTCTTTTGGGCAGTGTATTGACTCCTTCCTTGCCCTTTCTATTCAGGGACCCTCAGGATGAGCCCTAGTCCACTTTATTTACTAGTGTAGAAATAGCCATAAAATCTAGTATTTGATGTCAGAGTAGCGGGGACTGGATTTGGCAAGAGCTGGGAAACCAAGCAGTGAGAAGGAGTGAGGAAAGCGAGTGCCCAAGGACACTGCAGCTGAAAGCCCAACAGATCTGCTTTGGGAAGCAAAGGAACATGAAGTTGGTGAAATTACAGCTTGTGAGAGGAAAAGAAAGCTGAAGTAGTTACAGAGCGAGGTACTCTCTTATTCCTTCCTCTTTTTCTCCTTGAATCTTGTGGCCCCTTTAGGGAAGACAGAGGGTATGAAAGTTGGAGAGGAACCTATAAGTTGATCTACGGGTTATCTGGTCAACAGCCCCTTTCCATGTCCAAGCCTGAATCACTGAGAAGCCTCATATGGCAACTGCAACTTGAAATCTGCCATCAAAAGCCATCCATAAGCCCTCATGTCCTCATCATTGCCACCTATCATGTGGTCTACATGGAGAAACTTTATCAAGAACACAGTAGTCTTGTTGGTGGCAAATGCTGAATAAACACAATCCTCTGCCAATATAATCATTCCCAGTTTTCTTCATGGACCCCACCTCCTTTCAGCACCAGCAAGTCCTCTTGCCTCACCGGCACAAACAAGCTCCTTGCACCATCTCAAACTCATTTTCCCATGGGCCTTTTAGGTGGGACTCCCAGGACATTTCAAACCAATGCCTTGCTCACACAGAAGGCAACATAAACCCTGGATTAGACCATACCTCTGTGGCTTCAGTGTATTATAAAAATATTCTAATGATTTATCATGTATTTGCTTTTCCATTTTACATAAATAAAGCATAACATTTGCAAAGCATGCTCTGTCAATGTTAATATAAAATCCAGATGTCCATTTTGTCAGCCTATTGCCTTATACTGGATGTTTGAATATTATAATTTGCTGCTGTTTGGTGAGTTATTTAAGGGAATAACATGTGTGTGCATGAGAGTGTACTGCTGCACTGAGATAAAGAAGCGCAATCTTCCCAACCCTTGCTTCCTCTGCCAGCCGTCTCAAGGTCTTAGAGCAACTCCTGTTGTTGCGCATGTTGGCGGTGGGATTAAAGTTTCATCAAGGTGGCATATAACCTAAATTAGGCCATAGTAAGCAAGATCAAATTTGCTGTAAGTCTCTTGGGCTGATGTTAAGTTGTACGTTTTGTGAGTGAATTAAATTACTAATTTCTCATGTAAAGGTGCAGTTCTGATGACTTTTCTTGGAGAGGCTAATGTTGATGTTTCAAATGACAATTTTCTTGTTGGGTAGAAACGAAAGCTATTTCCCAATGACTCATTCTCAGGAATGAAGAATTGATGTCAAGGGTGCTGGCTGCACAGTGCCAGTAGGTACAACTTCTCTACTGAATTGGAAGTGCCAGCTATGGCACATTAAAATTAACTTTACATGGCAGTTGTGTAAGGTGGCTGCTCTGCCATGCTCTGTTCTTACCACAAACGCATGAGCTTCACACAGAGTGTGCTATACAAAAGCTGGGTATTGCAGTTAAATATGTCTCCATTCCTATTTGGAAGTGACACTGGAGCAACTTGATTGTAGTCTCAGAGAAAATATTTATTCAGCAGTACAACATATGAGGAAAGTTATGCAATATCTTATATCTTAAGATACATTATTAAGGCTCTGCCAAATTCTGATCTTAGATATGTGTGGAAAAACTGATACTGCATCAACTGAATTAGTCAAAACTAATTGGTAGAAATGACAGTAAGCTTTAGCACATCAATGTCAAATAGATTTGCAAATATATATCTGAAGAAAGGAATGAATTTACAAATACAGGGTCAAATTGAAGATTTCCCACTGATTTTTCTGGGCTTTGTTTCACACTGTAGAGTAATTTCAGGGTCAAATGATATATCCTTATCAATGACTGTGTAAAGAAGAATATATCTGCTGTTCTAACAAGCTTTTTCAAAAGAAGTTAATATTTTTTTGCTTTTGTCACATAAAAAGTTTTTTCTGAAAGAACTTTGCCAAAGTGCTACATAGCTCCAAAGCTATATCTGCTCCAATTAAGCCAGTACTATTACCCTGGATTTAAGTCAGTGCTAGTGAGTGCAGATTATGTCTTAAAAAATCTGCTCACATGGGTAAAGGAGCAGGATTTTTCTCTTTTCTTCAGAAATGGACTTGAAACTTTGTTTTTAAAAAATAAGTAACTTTCTGTATAATTAATCTAGTAATTTTCCATAAAAGTATTCCAGAATCCATCTGCAATAACTTACAAGAACAGAATATAAATAAAACGTCTAATAAAATTGGAAATACTTTTATTGACTTTTTTTCCTGGCTTTGCAAACTTGTATTTAAATTTCTGATTAACGGTATTTGAAAAAATCTGGTCTATGCAAATTTTTTAGTGCATATACATGTGTGGGTGAGAAGCTTAGAGCTTTAATCAATTCATTGTTCAACAGTAGTCAAAAAAGCAAATCAAATCTTGGAAATGTACAAAAAAGAAAACAGAAATTAAAAACCTTCCACCACTGTATAATGATGGGGGCTCTTACATTTTGAATTCTGACTGCATTTATGTTGCTCCCATTACAAAGACAATACAACAGCAGAGGAAAGAGGAGGAAGTCGAGAAGAGGAGGTCAAGAAAAGCGATTAAAGAATTGGAATAGTTTCTATACAACAAACAAAGAGGGAAGCTCTGCTGCTAAGCAAGAGATAAAGGAAGGAATATATAGTCCATTAAAATAATGAGTGGTGTAGAAAAGGGAATGATTTTTCATGGCCTTTCACTTTCCTGCACAAGATGATGTAAAAAATAAGAATATCTTTAGCCTGGAACCCTGGAAATATTAAAAGTTCAAATGGTTTAAAATACAAGATTGGAAAAAATATTGGGAAAAAAATCTGTAGTCATTAAATAAAAGACATCACCTCTGAATGAAGAAGTTCCTGAGCAATTTTGATGGAAATCATCCCTACATTCTGGGCCTGCTTTTACCCTTTGTTTTAGACTTTAACTGCTGTATCAGCCTTCTTCTATAGAAAAACAGAGTACACGGAGGAGTTTGGTTCTACCTGATATAAGCTTTCCTATGCTCACATTTGGAAATTACCACCCAAGTGAAGTTGTGGCCCGTAAGTATCAATTGTCAAGAGGAGGCAGAAGGGCTGCAGTCTTCATAGGCAATGACACAAACTGCTAGGCCACCATTGCAGTGGCAGTTTGGTTTGAAATGAAAAGTTAAAAGCCCAAAAGAAAGACAAGTATAAAATAACACAGAAGGCTTGATAAGATAGACTTTGAAATCTTTATTTAAAAGATGGTATTTTAAAAGGATAAAACTTTATCATCTTACTCCTCATTTTTCAGTCTCTGCAACAGGATTAAACAGTACATGTGGGATTATTGCATGTTTGATTTTACTCATAATTCACCAAGCAATAATGCTATGTCCCAAGTTTGCAACACTTGCTGATCTCAGGGAAGATTACTGGTTGTAAGGACTGTCTGTGCAATGTTTTGGTCGGTGTGGCTGGATATCCCCTTCTATGCTGAGAGCACACAAACCACAAGTACCACCCACAGTTGCTTATAAATGCCTCTTGATAAACCCCGTGGACTGGAGGTCTGTGATTCTGTGCTCAGTGCACTGAATAAGACGGCTGCCATCACTTGAGTGGAAATTCATGTGGAATTTAAACTGTTGTGGACTTCCAGCTCTTCATTTCTTTTCCCAGCAGAGGCTCTAAGTCTCTGTCCCTTGCTGGAATGATCTTCAGAGGCCTGGAGGCTCTTTCAGCTCCAGCGGGACTGCGCAAAATAGTGCTGTGCATCATCTGCGGCATTGTGTGTGAGCAACCCATCTGCTCAAAACAGAACGTCTGCCAATCTGTCAGGTTTGACCCTTTTAAATATCTAATTACCTACACACCTCAACATATACCTCTGAGAAGCATTAGTTGAGGCTTTGCTTTTACAAAACCAACAGTGACACAGTTTTTCCAGCCATAGTGACTCAAAGTACCACACAGAAGGGTACAGTATGATTTTGAAACACTGAAGAAGTAATTAATTTACATTTTCTTTATATATTAGTCCCTAAGTTTTCCAAGCATAGTTGAATCAGTCCTTTCAGATTCCAGCATAACAGCACTAGTGTCAACATGATAGCCTATTAGCCAAAATCATTCTCTCAATTTTGATTAAAAAACAGTGGTTAGGGAACTTCTCTCTCATCCCTTCACTGGTTATAAACTCAGTATAAATTCAGCCTTTTGACTCCAATTAGAGGTTTGAGATTTCTTGGGAACAGATGACATATTTATAACTCAATATGTTTGTCTCATCCATCTGTTCTCTGTTGGCAGGTTGTAAATTATTAGGACACATATTGCCTTGTCTATATTTTTGTATGTGCAGAACAAAACAGGGTGGGAATGGTTTCCTGCTCTAATTGGTATTTAGAGTCTTCCATTGTGTGAAAGCTATACAATAATAATCCATGGATGACTTTTTGATCTTCTCTAAACACATTTATTTCTGTCCTCAGTGAGGGTCACCTCATCAGTGGAGAGTCATAGTAAAAAGAAATAAGCACTTCTGCAGGCTGGAGCAATGTCAGACATAAAGTATCAGACTCTCTGAAAACTGGCAGTTTCCAAAACCAGCCACAAGTGAGGGAAAACACAGACCCTGGCTGGTCCTGAAATGCATTTAGTGACAGTGACAGTACGATGATTTAGTGGGAAAATAAATTGTTAAGCTTGTACAGATAATTCCAATCACAAACTCAATCCCTATAGGAATAGCCATCAAGCCAAAAAATGTATCTTTTTCGTCAAACCAAAATTTGTTTCAGTGTAACGTATGTCACTTTTAACTGCTGTAGTTTATGCGAATGCACTGCTGGAATCAATTTTCTTTGAGAATTCTCCATTTATCAAATTTCTTTTACAAACTATAGTTACGTGGCTGGCTTTGGTGTTGTGGACAGTTTGAAGTTTAAAAGCAAACCTGAGGGAATAGCAAAGGTGTAGAATGATTGTGCTGTAAATGCTGCTCTAACTGCAAAGGCTGACAAAGCCAAAATAGCAATACAGCTTTTATGGAAATCAAACAAGAAATTAAAGAATACACTAACCACCCTAGGAAAAATTATTAAGGAGTCAAGGGGTGACATTGTTGACAAGGCATCAAGCCAAACAATATTTCTCCAAAGCTGATAAGAAAAGAGGGGTTAGAAATTGGAGAAGCTTAAGCAGATATTTTTACAATTTTGCTTAGTACAAGCAAGATCTCCAAGGAGTGGGCCATGGTTAGCATAACCCCATTGTTAAAAAAGTGGTCTAGGGATTTACTTAGAAATTATATATCAATGCATTTAGCCTCATATGGGACAAAAGTGTTTCACGAGATCAAATTAAGATACCCTTGGAAAAATCGACAGCCTGAGAACAGCCAGATGTTCTCAGGAAGTGGAGATCATGCTTGAGCTGGTTGGAATTCCTGGCAGATTTTATTACTGCAGAGGTGTGGGGTGATTTGCTAGAGTAGCAAACAAAAAACACAGAATTTGCACTGTGGTTATTCAGATATTTTGATCATATAAACATCCTAGAACTTTAAACTGATGTGGGTGAATACTCTTTTCTTTGAGAATGAGCGAAACTGGTTAATAAAATTAAAGGTGTTAAACTCTTTTGGCTTAAGAATTTTAAGCCATTATCAGACTTAAACTTTGCATTTAGGATTCCTGGGATATTGTAGGATTTGACACAATGAAATAAAAAAAAAAAAAAAAAAGCATTTGTGAATACTCCTGTTTCTGCACTATCAAGACCAAGAGACTTGCAAGAGAAACATGAGGCAAAAAGTACTTTAAAACATTTTAGAGTTTCTGGAAGAGCCAGCAGAGCAGCAGAGGGATGTTGTGGTTCACTACAGTAAATCGAACTTTAATTTGGTTTGCTTAGTTTGTGAACAAGAGCAATGTTTAGTACAAACTTAGCAATGCTTCACAATGCTCTTGTGTAAGTAAGTTTAAGGCTAGAATCACTTTGAGATTAATGGTTTTGTTTTTCTTTTAGTGCACCAAACCACAGCGGACCTACCGGGACCAACTGATTTCTCTTTGGCTGCCAGCAGTGAAACATATTCAGGTAACTTTTCTTGGAAAAATGGGATATTAGATGAGCGCACACAGAGAAGAGCCAGCTTCAGAGAATACTGAAGTTATGACTCCAAGAACTTCTTCAGGAACTGTAAACTTTGCAACTTGGATGACTGCTGAGAGTTCATTTTCACTGCAAAATTCCCAGATTGCATGGATTAGACAGAAGAGTTAGCAAAATGAACAACTGTCAAATGAAAGCTTTCCAACAGACCTTAAGGAAAGAGCTTTAACCATCAAATCAGATTAAGAGAAAATTATTTTATGAGTGACATGGGATTACAGTAAGTCAAAGTAATATCTGGATTCTCAAAATAAATATATCCCAAGTTATTCTATAAAGTTCAAGAACTCTTTATGTATTGAGAATAATAGAGATTGTTACTCCAGGAGTGACAAACATATGTAGAAGAAAGATTTTAACCTGTACATCCTAAATAATTTCAGTTTTGAAATTAAAAAAATAAAATTAAAAAGGCAATCTACAAATAGTGGTTGCCTCTTCAACTTTTATTTTAAACTCTCACAAAGGCGCACTTACTCATGACTGAAAATTAAGGTTGCTGTTCTCACTTAAAGAAAATGGGACAGCAGACCATGAAATCTCCCTTGCTTCTATATAAAAAAAAATAAAATTTGTGTTGTAACATGCAAGAGAAGTGAAGATTCGAGAAGATTTTTTCTTCTTCTCTAACTGCTATCAAGAGATCTTCAGCAAAATTCATCCTATCTCTGTCTCCCAGATTTTTTAGGCTTCTTTGAACAAAGTGTCTCCCATGTGAAATGGTTACTAGTCTCACCAGGGAAAACAAGTGACTGCTAGAGGCAAGGAGCATTTCTGCTCTCTTCTTGATAGCGCAGTTGGGGGTTGGTGTGCCAGCGGTGGTGAACGGGAGCAGCACTATCCCTAAGGCTTTGGTGAAGGCTTCAGACGAATGCTGCAGCTGCTGTGGAAATTTTCCTACTCGGCATTGGGCTTAATCTTAGTCATTGTGAAATCTCACTGAGGATCACTCTCCCTGAAGGAGCCACAAAATCTAGGGGTACACTTCTATGTTCAATAGCCATTTTGCTAACTTTTTAGAGTCGAAGTTGTGACTGCTAATGATTCTTATTTTTGGCTGAGTCACCGAAATGTTCCCCAGATTTTTGATTTATCATTAGGCTTGTTTTTTGGCCTTGGATATATTGAAACACTTAAGCTTGTTAGAAGTAGATGTTAGTCCAGATGGAATCGAAACCAGATTTCTGAGGCCAGGAGTCTAAAGTAACAAATTATTGACACATTTCATTACTTCCACTACAGTCTAAAATATTGGACAAATAAGTAATATAAATTCACAGCTTAGCTTTTGGAACAAAGGGAGGCCACAAATTATTTATGGTCAAACATGGTATCTAATCACTCAAGTAACACCACTTTGCTTAACACTGCAGATGTCATTTTTGGATTAGATTTTATATTATAAGGGGTTTTTTGATGAGCAAAATTTGGATGATTTCTTTTGTTATATGAAATATCCTGTGTTACAGTCTGACATCTATTGTTGTGGGGTGGAAATCTACAGAAAAATTGGCTTCCGTCATACTACTCTAATGGCTTAATTATTATTTAGAACAGAAAATGGCAATGTTGACAGATCAAAGTCTTCTCAAAACTCAAATGAATTCCTTGGGTACTCCAGGGATTTGTATCCATATTAGATCATATTATCTACAGTTCTTGCAATAATGATTTTATGTCTGTCTATAAACACAGAGCAGATGCAGGTTCCTGCCTCTCTTAATGCCATCATGTATCCAGCATCAGGAGGGGCTGGCTTAGCGTGCAGTCCATTTACATAACTTTCTGGGTCCAGCAGATTCCATACTGCTTTACTAACCCGTTCAGGAGCTGGCCTTATGTTTGACAAAAAGTGGTGAGAAATTCAGTGTATTGTCTAGACAATACAGAACACCAGATGTTTGTTTTGTGGAATGGATCTCCTTTGTTTCACTGTATGAAGGGGCAGACTTTCAGGAGGCTATGGTGAGATTTGTACTTTCCCTGATTATGACAAATTTATTTTCCATGTGGGTTATCTGATTGAAGCTGTGTTTGGGATCGGGTCAGAGGCATAAGCAAAAGGGGGTATACAGCAAGAAAGACTTCTTGCACCACCTGGAAATGGAAGAGGATTCCTGTTACTTTTCATAGCTTTTCCATGTCATTGTCTTGAGAGCTTCAGGATGCAGAGTAGGAACTTAACTGCAGCTTTAGGGCTTGCATAAATTTTGATTGCTTTCAAGTTGTGCATTATTTTTGAAGAGGCTTGAAGAAAGTAGTGTTTTTCTTTTGGGTCTTACTGAAAAAGATTTAAAAAAAAATACTCCATTTTACCATGAAATTCTGTACAACACAGTTGATCACGGTAAGGAATACTTCCTCTGCTCAATTTATCAATCCTATCTTTATGCAATTATGATTTTAATAGAGTTGGATCAGTTGTTATGTTTGCATTACAGAGGCACTAAAATAGGAATACACTTTCAAACACTTAATCATGCCCTTACATTACCTAAAATATACAGAGAAGGGGCAGGAAATGCAAATTTTCCCACAATTTTTTTTTTTTTCAGAAACCCAATAATTATTGTTTCTTATTTATATTTAATTGTTGATTTCCTTAGTGAAATTTGGGGGTGGAAAGGGAGGAGTCAATAAAAAGCAGAATTCTTTCATTATAAAACCAAAATATGTGGATCTTTCATTGGAAACCCAAACACTTCATTTCAAGTAAAACCACAAATATTTCTAGAAAGAAATCCCCCTGCCCTGAATATTTCTGTTTGATAGGAAATTTTCTGTGAAAATCCTTGTTTTGTAGAAATAGACCAGCATGCTTTTGATGTTTGATTGCAGTGGAAAGAATTTTCGGTTACAATTTTTTAAAGCATTTTGGTTTATCACATCATTTACCTTTTTTAGACATCGAAACTTTACAAACCAAATCTAGAATAGCATCTGATACATCAGACCTTTATATAGTAATATACTTCATGGTATCATAGAAACTTTATATATATTTGGCCAAAGCCTGTAAAGTATAAGAATATAAATTGCCTCAAAAGAAATACATTGGAGAAAGCTAATCGATGTAAGCTATTAACATTCCAGGTGTTAACATCAACCAAACTAAACAACAATTTAGCTACCATAACAAGGAATAAAGGATAAGAAGGGATATTCTTCAAAACTTAGTACAAAGCTACATTTGAACATAAAAAATACTCATGAATTCTGCAGTCATATTCTTCTTTTCACAGAAATTACTTGCAATACAGACAAATTACTAGAGATGAAAAAAATAACATATAAGTTTCAACTATGGGGTATGAATCCATTTCTATTTTATGTCATACTTTATGTATACATGCTGAGTATTCCCAAAACACTAAACAATCAATTCAAAAAAGTTTGATTCCCTTTTTTTCTCTAAGTAATATGCTGCCCAGCAAAAAATAAGCAAATAAGAAATTGCAACCTGACACAACAAAAGAGAATTCTGCTGATATGAGTTCTGACACTCAGGAATTAAAGTGAGCTAATTGCTATCATTTCATTTTATCCTATTTGAAAGGAAATCACTTTTGAAGAGTCGCGACCAAAAAATAATGTTATTCAGCTAAGGGATGAAGCAGTTAAGAAACAGTTGAAGTTAGAATTATTTTGCACCATCTCCTGAGGGATAGTTTGTATACACTGTCTCATGTATTTTCTCTACACAGAGACATGCATGGGAAATATGTTTGCGTGTAGGAGACCGCTACCCGAATATGGTGTTACTTATTGTAGGCCACCCACAAGAACCCCGCATTGAAGTAACTTCACCACCAGCAATGGTTCAGTTAACCTTTGATTAAACACAGGAATTTAAACTATGGAAAGGTCTGAAACCTGACACAGTCCTTTGACACCTCGGTGTCTGTCATTAAAGATAATCCTGCGTTAGGTACTGATTTCTGAAAATAGAATTAAACTACTTTGGTTTTCGATCTTAACCCTTCCATATTACAAATGTAACCCTGCTGTGTTAGGAGACTTCCTGAATTACTGCGTCTCCTTTCAAGTCCGTCTGTTTGTGAAGGAGCTTTGCGGGGAGCACAGAGGCCAGCAAGCACAAACTGGGCAGCCCCCTCACCAGCAAATGCAGTGCCTGTCTGGGTTGTAGTGACCGGTGGATCACAAAGAAACCCCAGGACTTCAAAGCATGATCATGCCCCATCCTTCCTGCACTTCTTCACACTTCATATAGAGTGAGACACTGAATCAGAAAGACAGACAATATGTTATTTCTTCTATTTGTTTTTGTTTTTTTTTTTAATCTTTTTCTTGTCTGAGCATCACCAATGCCACACCACTATTTTAACTTTGTCTCTGTGGAGACTGCTCCATCTTTTGTCATGGTATCTGGTAGGTAGGGCCTCCCTGTGATGGAGGCGCTGGGATGATCTGAGAGGCCCACGCTCTCAGATATGCTTTTGCTGTATTTTGACTACTAAATTTCTTTTCCCCTGTTCCTCAATTTTGTTTATCCAGGTTGCTACAAAAACCTCAGTGGGAATCTCCTGATATTTCCTCAACCTGCTGCTCTTTTCTTCTGTGCTTCACATTAAACACTGGCAAGCAGTGACATGGTTTTATTTTGCAGTGTTTGTGTCTCACCTGGATATGCAAAATAAAATAGTCAGAGCAGCACAACTCAGCAGCAGATTTCCACTGGAAAATAATGTGTGGTGATCCAAAGTTCATAGCCTATGAAGTATGAGAAAGTCTTTGGGTTTATACTGTTTTTGAGAAATTGCCCACTGTTTTTTTGGGTGGGTTGTGCACGGCAGCTGAGCTGGAATAAGTAGGGTCCTGGCTGAGAACAGCCCAGGTGCTGACTGTCCTGCAGAGGTGGCTCTTACACCTCTAATCAGCAGCACTGCTGCTGGGGAGGAGGACATCACCCCACAAGAGGCTGATCTTGGAAGTACAGAAATAGTCCAGTCTGAGCAAACAACAGCAGAAGACTTCTCTTGAAGCTAAACGTGACTGCTGATCAGACTCCATGGGGGACAGTGCCCTCCCCTGCCCTCTCCAAGCCACCCTGATGGCCCTGGATGCTGGAGTGCCTACCAGTCTTTCCGAGGCCCTGGCAAACAGTTATGTGACTTTTAGAGAGAAAAATTTTCTTTTTTCTTTTTCCCCAGTAGAAGCTCGTCAGTCTCCTGCATCAGCCTGTATCCTTCTGGCAGTGCATATAGGATGTTCCTATTCAGAGCAAACTGAAGGGAAAAAAAGGGAGAGAAGAGGCTTTATGCTCTTTCCTTTCAACTCCATGATGTATGGGCATGAAGCCCATGAGGGACACCTTGGTCCTTGACAAGTCTTCAAGTGGCACCTACTCAACTTCATCCCAAGGGGCTCTAATGCAGCTGCAATTTCCTAAAATTAAAGCACATCTTGCATGTCTGTCTCTAGCTAAATTTCTGGTTCCACTTCACAGGTGTCATATGAAGGAACAGTCAAAAAGTATCAAAATTATTATTTGCAACAGGGCTGTTGAAAGTTTCATTGTGCATGGAACTGTTTTAGAATCATGCCCATATTAACATTTTTAAAGCATTTCTGTATGCGCTTTCTAGGAGAAAAAAAAAAAGAAAAAAGAAAAAAGGAAAAAAGAAAAAAGGAAAAAAAGAAAAAAAAAAGGAAAGACAAGGAAGCTTAATTTTAAAACTGATTGGTGTAAACAAGGAAAGATGGCAAGGTTTGAAAAGACTCCCTCAGGGATGTGGCCTTTATGGAAGGAGGAAAGTGAAATCTTACCCTTGTCAGTGAAGCTCATTTCACAGCACCAGAGAGGGCATTGCATTTTGGCAGGGTCGTGCTGGCTGAGTATTAGTGCTGTTTATTGTGCAATCGTTGTTTCTGATAACAATGTGCAGAGCACTATCTGGAGATAAATACTTTGGGATGCATACAGTAACCTGATATTTCCTGGTGGAATACCAAATTTATCCCTTCCACAACACTAATCTCATAATTCACTCGCTGAGCACTAAAGATCTCTTTTACAAATTAGATCTGTTTGATAATCCATTCAGTGTTTTGACATACTTAGCATCTTGCTGTTTGCGTTCCTTGCTGGATAACAGTTTAATATGGTGATTTTCAGATGCCAGCAGGAGAGTCAGAAAGGTGCATGCATAAACAGAGTTTCTCCATGTTCCCATTGATGATCCAGGCCCATGGTGGGCTCCAAAATCCTTGTTTTCCCTGCCTGGTTATTCTGTGTAAAAACTTCCTTGAATGTTGCTTCTGACAAAGAGAATACAGAAAGAAATAGTGCCAACTAGTGTTTCCTGATATCATTTTTGTGGAGAAAGGAGAATGTTCCATTTTGGTTTTGTTTTAATTTATATTATGTTCCAGATTAAAAGCCACAAATTCAGGATCCATTTGATAGACATCAAACATGCCCCAAAGTTCTAGGAGCTAAAGATATCAAGAGACACAGTGTTAAAACCTGCAGAAAGGGTGGATAATTCAGTCCCTGTCAAAGCAGCTTGACTGTCTGTGCAATCACAAATGTTAGTACATAAAAAAGCTTTACATTGACTTTATTATCTGGCTTCCTTTGCCCTTATTAGGAGTAGGATTGCTGTGCATTAGGACATTAATTTTCTCTTATTCACTAGGTGTGACATGCTCTGAAAGTGCTGGTTCCTTAACGTGCTGTTAGACACGTGCTGTAGACAATTGGAAAATATCCCATTTAAGAAACCTGTGGCATTGGGGGCAAAGCTGGGCTCTCCACAACAGGGTGAGACTAAGGTTTTTTTGTAAGGCAACACACTGACCTGCAGAACCATGTCCTCAAAACATTTCAGTGTCTATCTCACAAGTGGAAATGTCTAACTAGACACAAACATGTGAAATAATGATGCTGATTTGGGTCCCTTTGTAAATACTTTAGTGATCTGGGGAAGGGTTTTTTGAGTGAGTGTGGGATGTGGTGCCTGAGCTTGCTCATGGTGAGAGCTTCATCTGACCTGAAGAAGACAAAGAGTGGGAGGAAAGACATTAGTCCCATTTTCACCCTGGTGTCCCAAGCTCCCCGGTCGCGTGCAGAGCAGATGAGAACTGAACCGATCTCCCAGGGCACGGCTGCCCTCAGAAATGGCCTCTCAGCCATTCAACCTCCATTCAAAACACTGTTTTTTCTGATGGTACATGCTCATTATTTTACAGCCGAGGTGCTCAGATTGAAATCTTCACTGCGTGTGTGACACAGCACCAGCTCCTCCCTGCTGTACCATGGGCGTTGTGTAAACCTGGACGTGGAGCCGGAGCTCCTGGGCAGCCAAGAGCAAAACCGTGTCTGTCCGTCGTGCTTGTGGCCCGCGGGTAACCAAATTACTTCTGCTTTTGTTTCCTCTGCATTCATTTTTGTTTGTTCAGAACTGCTAAGTTCACAGCTTTTGAAACTCAAAGTGGACAAAAGGGCACGAACAACTGGATTTCTCCAGCTTTCTAAATATTGATTCACCTCTGCTTTCTGTAAGAAAATGACATGGAGTCCTACTAATATCTAAGGTTATCTGTGGCCTTGTGACCTGTGAATCATAACCTCAGTGCAACTCTGGTTCGAACACTGGAAAGTGAAAGGTCAGAGAAACGAGATAGCTTATGTATGGCAACAGGATTAGCAGTTTGGGCTGTTCTGAAGATATTAATTTGAACCATCTTATGGCAAATATCACTCAGGTGCACTTAAGAGAAAAAAAGGAATTCTTGAACTCTTGAAAAGACATAGTATTTTTGGTATTGCCAAATGTGATTCTAGAGTAAATAAAGGCACTAAAGTGAGCTGATTAGTTGGGACGTTAAAAATATAAAATTATAAGGATGTATTTTAATTTCCCAGTGAATGATTCCTCATGAGTCAAAACCTGATTGCAATGTGATTCTTGGACTATGTGATAAAACCAGTATGTGAGAGAAAAATTAAAGACTTTCAGGATAATGCATTATGCATAAGTTGGCTAAATTTAGGCTGGAAGAACAAACTGAATTCTTGCATTTACAAGTGCTGAGCATTTGTGTTGAAGACTATTTTAATGTGTTTTTTTAAATATACTGTAGTTCCCATCTTGAAGTATAGCTTTCTTTTCTTTACTTCTTTCTTAGACTTCCCGATATGTGTGTGCTCCATATAGATATCTCTGGTCTAGTCAAACTGTAGTAAATGCAACATGACTTTCTGGAATGGTTTTGTGTGATTCCCTTTTCTCCATTACCTGTGGTTTTTGGAGCAACTTTTTACTCGGTGAATATCATTATTTTTCTTAGGAAGGTCTATACTGCTATAAAACCAATTTATTTTTAATCCATTTGGGATAAACTGAAATCAGTGGGAGTTCAGTACTTTTAAAACTGAAAGCACATTCCTAAATATAGAATTAACTTTGACCATCCGTGCCATTTTTATGAGTTCCTTTCGTATCCTTTTTTTTTTTTAGAACTTTCATTTTATGTTTAGTTGATTCTGGCGATTAATTGATCTTTGGAAAAGCTTCTTTTCGAACCATAGGTGGCAGCAGACAGCAGAAACTTCAGAAAAAAAGGGCTTCTCTGCATCTCCCTGTTAGCTGAGATGGCAGGATAGCTTGCTTTGTCCTAGGATGGGTTCTCTATCGTTTTCTCCCACATCCACTGGCTAATTAAACTGTATGTTTTACATATTTATACTTGTACTATTTTATATTATACTATTATATTTTGCTTTTTTTCTTTTTTTTCTCTGAGTACTTACATATGTAAAATGTTAACCTGAAGAGGTTAAAGTCACCTTATAAATCTCCTTCAATTTCCTGCATTATCCATTGGCTGGCAGCAGCACCATTTAATCTGTTATATCAAACTGAAGCAGTTTTTCTGATCTGGTCTTTGGGCTGTGGGGCAGGTCACAGTGTCTGGAAGGGAGATTCAAGAAATGCTGGTGTCCTGCAAATTTTCACAAGTCACACAATGGAAAAGCAGCAAAAGAGCTGCTGGCTTCTGCCTAAACTTCTGTAATAAACCCATAGTCACAGTCACAGAGGTAAATTTTCCATCTCTGCATTTTATATTGTTGGGTACTCAAAATTTCTCTTGCTTATAAATTTATTTTTACAACACAAAGTCCAATGTAGTTTTTATTGTCTTTTCCCAAAGCTTTGAAAACTCTAAAGAAACACCAAAGCTTTTGTAACGTGCTAAAGGCGAGTGAGTGTATCAGTCCTCTGTGAGTGACATTAGACACATCTCCACCTGCATGTTTAGGGATCTGCCTGTCTCCTACTGTGGTAAAACTCGCATTAATTTCTTAATGCAATAAATAGAATAAATTAGTCTTTGACTAATGAGTCTGCACTTCTTAAAAAATAGTGCCACATAGTTGCATCACCTTTGGCTTGTGAGCAGGCAGTCTAAAGCCAGCACCTTCGTTCCACAGGAGCTGCTTCGCTGTGTGCAGAGCCTGGGGGTATGCAGAGACGTCACCTTGTGAGAAACTGCCCCCGCACTGGCTCCTGGGCCGTGCTCCTCCCCACTCTTGGGACAGGGAGCTATTCCAGGAGAAATGGGTAGCAGGGAAGCAGGGGGGCTGATCACTCCCAATTGTCTGGACTAGGGTACAGACAGGTCTGATGGGGCTTTCAGCCAGAAGGCTTTGGGGAGTTGCTGGTCAATGCACAGGGGTGGGCCAGGACTTGTGGGACCCAGGACCTGCACTAAGGTTGCTCCAAGGAGTTCCAGATTCCCTGGAAGGACTGAACGAAACATGTCAAAAAGGACAGTATTGGTGACTGGCAGTGAGATACTTGCTCCGCCTGAAGGCAGAGCAGAAGATTGAAGACAAGAACCAGGGCATGAGTCTAGGAGGAGAATTTTGCCTGGGGATTTCACAGAACAAACAGTACTATGTGAAGCTATCAAAGAGAGATTAAATAATCATCTCTGGTGGATGAAAGATGAACTCCAAAGCAGAAGCTTTTGAATGGGGGAAAGAAAAAAAAAAAAGGTTTGCTTCAAAAGAAGAAGAGTAAAACATATATCCAGGAGTTCTGCTCCATTACTCAGAAGAAAACAAACCAGTGGCTCGACAATGCAGCTGAATGAGATCAGGTCTGAGATTTGTAGTTTCCTTTAGAGCAGACAATGATTCTAAATATAAGCATGAGAGGGCTGCAAAAGGATGGAGATCCACATCTTTTAGTGGAAGAATAAATATTATCCAAAGCTGATTTATCTACTGGTGGATTCTTGTCTCATGCTAAAAGCATGAACTGCTTCTCAGACAGCATGTTACCAAAAATTCCTCTAAGAAGGGACTGCTCTTTAAGTAGTGCTTTAGATTTTACCAGATGTCAGTGTGTCTCCATTTCACTGTAAATATTAAATAACAGCAGAAAGTAAATTTGTGACACTGTTCCTTTTAGGCTTTGAAAAGTTAATTGGATACTAATTCTCCTCTAGTAAATATATTAACAGATTCCTCTGCCTAATTCTTCATTTTCCTCCTTCTCCTGTGCTTTCATTGTTGTTTGTCCATACTTTCCTTCTTTTTCTGGCCTTGACCTCAACTTCCTAATCTTGTCCCTTTGCATTCTTAGCTATATTATCCTATAACAGTCATTTTCGCATGCTTCCCTAACACTTTCTTACCTGTCTCAGCGTATCAAGATTCTCCATTTTTACCTTTCCTTGTTTCAGACTATTTTCCCCTCCTTTTCTTACTGCTCTGATGCAGATGCCTATGAATTACTCTCTGAGGTCCTATTATGGCTCCTAGAGTGCCAGCCTGGCTAAATCATCCATTTTCTGTGTAAGTAGAAAGAAGGTCCTCATTGTGCCTATTTTCCCCTCCACGGCCTTGTGGAGCAGAAGGCTGTCAAGAAAGGTGCCTTCCCCATGGCTTGGTGGGACCTGACTTTGCTCTCCCCATAGGGGATGTTGTGGTTGTGAACACAAGGGTCTGCAGGTCTTTGGTCTTCTGTTAAATGTGATGCTTGCTTTCCTGTGACTACTTCCAGGCAGTAGGAGACAAGCACTGCCAGCAGTTTAAAAGGAGGCACAGGGGCACTATTAAAGTGAAAGAAAGGTGAGAAACATAACAAGAGAAAACAAAAAAATTATGGCAATGCTATGGGGCTCAAGATTCTCTCTACTGAAACACAGGACTGGTGTGTAGGTCTTTGCATATTTTCATATATCAATTTTTTGGGGGGTCATATTTATAGTATATATGCATTCTTTAACTGAACTCACCGGTTCAGAAAACTGTGCAGGCCATTTATATGGAAAATAAGTCTGTTCCCAACTGAAGTTTTAGCTAGTGGAAGAATAAAGGCTCTAATTTCACAAGATCTTAAACAGGCATAGATTTTATTTCATTATCAGTCCTTAAAATTCACACAGCAAAATACAGTATTTTCTAAAGGAACCTTTCCATTTTTAAAAGACTTGCTACAGAGCTATCTTGACGTAACCATAAGTAGCATGTCTTCTCAAAGATCCATTCTAAATTGCTCCCTGTGCAAAAATTAAAAAAGCACACCGACAAACAAAGCCCCCAAAGCATACAAGAGCAAATGAGACCCATAGATTGCTGCTCATATGAGCAGGAGCCAGGAGCAGGGGGTTCAGACACTCCTGGAGGACAAGGGAGTTCCTACACTGTGTGACAGACGTGGCACAGGAAACACAGAGCTGCTCTGTCCCACGAGTAATCTCTTCCCTTCAACTCTTCCCTATCTGTCTGTCTTTTCCTTCTCTTCATTACAGTCCCGTATCCCTGTCTTCTCTCTTTCCTGCTCTGGCTCCCCCACCTTCCGCATGCTATCCCTTAATCCTCCCTTCCTGCAGGCATTTGCACTTTTCATTTATTTCATTTTTGGTGCTTTCAGGACTTTTTTTGTACTGAGATTACAGTTAGCTCAGATAAAATTTAACAAAGGTCATTTTGATAGGCTGTGTCAAGCTTTCTTCAAACAGAGGGATTTTTGTGTGTGTGTGTACGCACTCCACAGGTCAGTCAGGCAACCTCAGCAGCATCAGTTGAATTCCGGGTTACTGCTGCTCTCCTCAAGCTGTCCAGCTCGTGTAAAAGCGGGTGGGTAGGAATGTCTTCTGGCACAACCGCAGCGCAGTCTGCTTGTAAATTAAGCTTGATCCTACCTAGAGAGTTAAGCTCTTGTGATTGCTGTTTCAGTTCTGTTCTTCCCAAAGGAGAAGTGAACGCTGTGCCAATCCCAAACGAGGTTATTTGAGGCATGGTCAGAGCTGTGGTTTGAGCTGCAGGTCTGCAGAGAAGAAAGTTGTTATTATAGCTGGAAGAGTTTTTTAAGGAACTGTGTCTTGGGAACCTGTTGTACGGATGATTATAAATGTAGAGGACTTGCCTACTTAATAGGCCAGTACTGGATGCTAGGGCACTTAGAAAAGTGTACATTTAAATTACATTTCCAGCCTTAGAAGATACTAAAAAATAAGGATCTATATGCTATGGAAAAGATATGTATTGATTTGTGAATATTTTGTGTATTCCTGATTTATAAAGCAGGAAGAAATCTGTCAGTGAAGGTTAAATAGTAAAGTTACTATTGCCATCGGTCATTGACTATTTTTCTAGAATCTTTCAAAGCAAATGACATTTTAATATAAATCAAATCCAGAAAGCCCATTTTCACTAACTGTAACTCTTCAATTCATGCAATACATACATGTTCAACTTAAGGAGCAAAATGTGCTTTTATGTATGCTTTTATGTAGTTCCTCACAGCTTTAGTGTTGATTTAAAAAGCTAGGCTGATCTGAATGAACACAACAAAGAAGTCCAATTAAGAAAAAAATCCTGAGAAAATGAGGATAAATTGACTAAAAAGAGATGTTAAAACTGATCCCTGTAGTGTTAAAAAGCATACAAATGGAGCAAGAGGCATTTCTGGCTAAGAGAACAACAGAGATTTGACACTTCTGTGCAACATGATCAAATAGACAGAAGAACAAGTCATAAGGCAAGAGAAACAAGCATCACACTTCAAATTGTATTTTTGCCTGTTAGTTCAAGAAACACTTTATTTTAAAGATTGACAGAGTGTTGTATGATTTGAACTTAAAATGAGAAATATAATCTCATGATTTTAATCCAGGAAATGGAATAAAAAAATACCAAAATATGGATTTGAAAGATATTAATTTCTGGACAAACGCTAAGTAGACTCCCTTCCTAGGCTTTGTCTAAGTTTATTAATATTTCTTACAAGGAGAGATGGTAGCTTGTAAAATGTTGTCAGCCTGTCACAGAAAGGTATATTCAAAGTAAAGCAAATCACGGACTGTGCAATTTTAAAAAATGTTTTATTATAAAGGATAGGAAACCAAATCCACATTTTTTTCAAACCCAGATAAATAAACAGTAAATATCATGCTTTTGATTTTAAATGTGTTTTGCCTTTTGCAATAGGATCTGCAAAAATGGCATTCTTAACTTGGAGACCTGCAAAAATATCTCTTTTGAGAATATGGAGGAAGACAGACCACATATTTTGCACACAAATGAAGACCATTTCAAAAAACTGCTGGAAACTGAGACAAAACAGCTCTGTGAAGAAACTGCTGAGTAAGAAGGAGTTTGGTAACTTATTCAGCAGAAAACAGCAAATTAACCCTTAGGCAAGATTATTTCAAATATATATATAAATATATACAAATACACAAACCCAAAGATCTTCCCACTTAAAACCAAACAAACATCAAATTGTAACAAAGCCAGAGAACCCTGTGGGGCCTTGTGATTTTTAAGAGGTGTTTAAAAAATCCAACTGCTGAAGGAAAAAGGTAAAAAAGAAAAGAAAAGAAAAGGAAAAGAAAAGAAAAGAAAAGAAAAGAAAAGAAAAGAAAAGAAAAGAAAAGAAAAGAAAAGAAAAGAAAAGAAAAGAAAAGAAAAGAAAAGAAAAGTCCAAGAAAAAACCCAGATAGTCTATTATCATCATCTTTTAAAAAAGAATAAGATCTTTCTTGTGCCTGATCACAGGAACAGTTTAATGAATGAAACAAAGCAACAAACAGACAAGCAAAAACCTCACCACTTTCAGATTTTGCGTGTCGTGGTCCCAATTTATTCAATGAGAATGTTACTTTTGATTTCAATGGGAGCAGGGTAAACTTTTTCCTTTTATATATAGCAGAAGTAGAATGACTGCAAGCTACTTTCCAAAAGGGACTTTATTCATCTAAATCGCAAGGGGCTGTAAAAGGGAAGAGTTGTCTCTATAAACCTCATGGGCCACCCAGCTGCTTTGGTGCTTGTTATTACAGGAACTTTACCTTTTCCAACAGCTGAATTGTGCATCTTGCCCCACACTTCTGCAACATTTTAACATAACAAAATTACTTGTTAGCAGCCTGTAAGCAGTCTTCTAAAGTTCTTTTAATATTTATATCCTTTTGAGGCTTTGCACCCTTCAGTAGGGTCAGGGCTGCCTGTACAAATTAATGACTGTTACAGGAAATATAAACATGCTATTTACAAGTTCACAATTCTTTATTTTCTATACAGTTCTGATGAGTATTTTTTATAGTTGTAGCCTAAGCACTGTGTAGAACTGGCATGCTTCTGATATTCACAAAAATGTAATAAAAAAAGTAAAATAATTAATGATAAATTGCGCACATGCAAGGATACTGTAAAATGAATCCATTGCCTTAAGCTATGCATTTATGTAATTTTTATATAACCTAACAGTTTGCCTTCCTGTGTAGTTTTGATGGAAATATTCCATGCAAAAATCCCATGTTTTCGTTAGGATAATATTTCACATTCTTTAAAACTTCCATTAATTTTTCTACATGACATTCAGACTACCTTTAATGAAAGAAGGGAAAAACTTCTCAACACAGCTACTTTTGTTATCACACTATAAATCCTAGCTCACGGATTATGCCAATTATCTGATTTACTTCTACAGAGCAACTGAAGAATTTATGCTTATTACCCTTATCATTCTTCATACATTTGACTCAGTTTATTTATGAGAAACATGTCCTTAAAGGATTTAATGAAAAATTATATTCACACAAATTATTTGACTCTGGGATTAACATAAATCCATCCACCATTCAAATCCAGTTCATTTAAGAAAAACAATATGTGGGGTGGTCACCTTGAGTGCTTTAAGACGAGTTTTAATAAAGGTGTCTCCATAATCCTTTTTCATGGGCATAATGTTGGCACTTCATGGCTGAATAACATTCTACTCAATAGACTGTGGTTGATACATTTTAGTTCTTCAAATTCTGATGATGTTGCTGAATAATCTAGTATGGTTTTGCATCTCTTATTAAAAAAGAAAAAAAAAAGAAAGGACATCCACTGACAAGCACCAGATTGGAGCTGAATAACCAGATCCAGTTGTTCTTCTCTGGAAAATCATTGCAGTCACCTTCTTCTAAACCAAGCCTCCTCCAGTCATCAACATGTGGAGTGACTTTTGGAGAGGTTTTGCAGGTTATGGAGTGATAATGAAGAGACTTTGCATCATTCCTACATGTTGCTTTCAAGAAGCCCTTCACCTTTTACCTTCGGACTGTGATAGCAGTGCTGCTGAGGGCAGTGTCATCCTGGTTTGTTCTGGGATCCACAGCTGAATGCTTTTAAAAATCCAAGGGCCGAATCATCATGGTGGTGGAGCGCAAGGAGTAGCTGGGGCCTTTGAAGTAATGCCACTTGATGCCATTGAGCTTTCCATGGTTTTGACCAGCTGTGTAGAACATCCCATTGAGATTGGAGGGGCCACAGGCATCAAACCACCACCCTGAAACCGTTAAGACAAACAATTAGACTGCAAGTGCACTAAGCATTTTTATTCCATTTTTTAAGTTTAGCTGATTAGCAAATTCTGATATTCCCTGGCTCATAAATACTCCTGGTGTAGTGGTGGTGGGGTATTTTCATATTTTCGTTTTTGCTTTCTTGCGCCATTCTGTAGCCACTGGTGCTGGAGAATGCAGCATTGTATTTACAGAGTTGGAAAACTTTTTTAAGTCCTAACTCATTCTGTTTTTACAAGAACAACAAAGAAAAATAAACTGCTTTGCATGTTTAGACAGTATTACAGTTCACTCATCTCATGTAATCCTCAGAAAAATACTATAATTCATAAGTATTTTGCATAATTCCACTTGTTTGGTTATTTTGAGTATAAGCATTTTTTGATTTTAACTTCCAATCCTTTTCTGTTGTTTTAACTCTGATTGTTCAGTTGCTCAGACAGTTTGCTTTTGCTCTTGGGTTAGATGTTCTTAGCAAACATGGGTTATGAGTATGGAGGTGACGCCCTGTTACAGCAATTACAATATTATAATAATAGATAATCAGTATTCAGAATGGTGTACAAGTAGACAGTTAGACTCTTTCTTTATGACTTATGATAAATTTATAAACAAGACTCAGCAAATTAATGGAGGGACTAAGGGAAGAAGACAAGTATAACACTGTAGGATGCTGACGGTCAGAATACATATGTGTATGGATAGATGATTTAGATGGTTACCTGAGTGTGCATGCATTTAGGTGACAGTATGGCCAACTTCAATCCAGGAGTATTCATTGCATGTACAGTTTGGGCCAGAAGAGTGACTTACAATCCTTAATATTATTTTGAATGTGAAAACCTGTATTAAATCTTGAGCCTCCTAATCTTGGTCATGAAATGTGCCAAACGCTGCTGGGTCAGCAGTGTCAGGAGGATCCTAACTCAGATCCACTTGAGATTTGTTCACTTCTCTGCAAAGCCTCTAAGCAAGTTCCTATCTGGCACCTAGAAAACTGACAATTGTCCATTCTTTTTTTTTTTTTTTAAAGGCATTTGTAGGCATTTTATTTACATGTCTACAGGTAGCAAAAAATTACTAGTTACCTGACTATCATTGACTACAAAAAAGATATTAAAAATGTTACTGATTGATAAAAAATTTGGGCTTAGAAAGTTGCTACCTGCCTTTTCTGTCTCCCTACCCTGCCTGCTCTTTCCTAGCAAGATGTGGCTTCCTGTTCATTAACCTTCTGAACTCTGTATGCAATTGCATATATTTTATTCTACTGGAAAGACACGGCAAGAAATGTCTTGCCTAGTTGCTTGTGCTTCTAGTTCACTGCTCTGGCAGCTGCATTGTAAGGCTGTTCTGAAAAGTGAGGTGATGTAGATTTAGAAAAAAAAAAACAACACCACAACTTTGCTTTCTGAGGGCAAATCAGCAATCTGGTTCACAGAATGGCCCTGTGAACAGTTGTGTTGGCATAACTGAAAGAGTAGTAAACTGAGAAGTTAGGATAAAAAAGAAGTGACACAGCTCAGGAACTTTTCAACCTGAGTTTTCTGCCAAAGAAAATGCATGTAGAGCCATACCTCCACCTTTGTGAGTGCTCTGTTAACACAACACTGAAAATAAACCAGAAATACTTGTGAATCTTACTAACAGTGACAGAGGTTTTGCTACCATTTGTATGACTGAATGCAGAAAATTCAGACTTGCTAGGAAGTTTGCATAATTTGCAAACTATGCAAAAAAAGACATCTCACCTTCAGATTTCTGCAGCGAACGTATGTATATACATCTTTAGCCAACGGAGAAAATTGAGTAAAAAAGTGGTAAAAAAGTGTTAATCTTCAGATCTATTTTAAATTGTTGCTTTAAGATTAAATTAATCAGTCAAATGTCTTGTCTACATCCCCAATATCTTTTGTTAAGGTGAATTTTAGATTGCCACGGGAATTAGAGTTTCAAGGAAAACTCCAAATAACATGAAACTTGGCAACACCGAGATTACCAAACACAAACTGACAAAGATAAACTAGGTGACGTGCTGACTCCACTGAAAGTAGTGGGAGTTTTGCTGTATATCTTGATGGGAATAGAATTTTCTCTCCAACACCTTACAGGGTATCTATGTAATATAACAGAAAGATGCTTAGTTCAGACTGAGGAAGTCAGAATGAATCCCCAGACTGAAAAGAGCTAATATTCCCAATTTCAAAAATATATTAACCTCAATGTTGGGTTGTTTGGGGTTTTTTTCATAGTAAGACCTATAGGCTTTCTGAATCTTTAGCACAGGTCTTATGCATCTTTCCATGCAATATGGTTGTACTGAACATTTGAACATTTTTCATGTATGAAGGCAAATAAGATCATAAAGATGAGTTGGTGGCTTTTGCTTTTGGTGGTTAAATGTCACTTTATTTTTAAAAAGTTATTTCAGCCTGCACATCACAGCACTGTAATCTTCCCAGGACCCCCTGCAAACCTTTTTCAAGCACCACTGGTAGTGGCAAACTGGCTGTCTAGCAAGTGGCTACTGAATTCTGCAGGTGTCAACTGTGGACTGAAACACAGAATTTTAAATTTTCAGTGTGTTTCCCATTCTGACTTCTGGAATGGAATTAAACTGTGAGAAGCTCCTTTTAGACAATGTGCATTGTCCTAGTGAATCCTCCAATTTCATCATATTCAGTGGTCAGCCTTTTATCCACATGGAATGAATGCATTGCAGAAAGGTATTTTAAACTACTACTGCTATGATATTCAGTGTGATTAGCATTCAGATCCAGTGCTTACTCTGTCCTTTGTATTCAGATCCATGTAATTTATGTTTCTAGTCTTGTAAAGTAATTTCTTAGATTTTGGATAATACTTAGTGGGGTTTTTTCAGAAGTAACACTTCATAATGAAATCTTGAGGGAAGAATTTATGCCAGATAAATTCTGGCAAACTTCTATTTTGATACAATTGACCTCCCTTTGATTACAATGTTATACCTAAGGGGGCAATAACCCAAGAAAGAGAAAGCCGCACAGCTGATATTTTACTGTAACTAGAGTCTAATCTTGTAGAAACTTAAGAAAAAGTTAAACAGAGAAAATCCAATCCTTATTTTTCAAAACTGGAACATAGATGCAGCTGGGTTCTGTTTATGGTGTTGGGATGAAGACATGGCAAGCTGTACTAGTTACCATTTCATCTTAAAGAAACAGCAATAGATGCATAAATGGACTTTTCAGGGAAAAGGTTTTCAGCGATGCCCTGCAAAATCAGTGTTACAAATGGAATGAGTTGAAGAAACACAAAATTTTTATAAATGTTTTGTGAGGACCTGCTCTCATCATAGATTTCTTCTAAATAAATACTTCTTTCAAAATGTGTTTTAAACAACATCTTTTTTTTTTCTACTATATTGTGCTTGTTAGTGAGACTGTAAGAATTTTTTGTAAAGATTTTTTCTAATATTACATTACAATGTTGGGTTTGCTTTCTCTCTGTCTTCCTTTTTTTAAGTGTGTATGGGGGTTTCCTCCATATGGTTATTTCTTTCCATCATTCCTTGCAGTCCTCTAAAAGCTCTTCATTCCCCTTAGGGCCTCAGATTATTACAAGACTTCCTACTGCATGTCTCAACACCAAAATCCATGTCTTCGAACGGATGCAAAGGAAATGTTTTTCCAGACCCCTTGTATATTAGGGGAAATAGGAGTGGAAGCAGTGACTTTCTTGGTAGTTATGAGGAAGTGGGGGAATGTAAAACAGAGGTTTCTGAAAGAGATACCTGCAGCACTACCATTTCAGAAAACAGCAAATAAAGGAGTTCTGGACCATGAGACCGTCTGAACCAAGGAAAGACTCCCAGTAGCTAGATGTTGGCTTACTCCCTGGAGTTTATAGGATTTTGCTCCCATGAAGAATCTTGTTTACTTTTAACTACAAGGTAATGGCTTTCCCAAATAAGTAACAAGTCTTCTCTGAATAGCAGTAAAATTTTAATCTCAGAGATAACTTTTGGCAATGATTTCCATGGGATATTTGAATCATGCATGAGAATCATGAAGGGTGGGCATTATGAGAAATAATAATAGAAGCAAGAATTTGAAGTGTCTAATGAAGTGGTAAAGAGGAGACTTTCATGAGAAGGTTAAAAGGAAACACAGGTAGTTTCTTCAAGTTGTTGTGATAGCGAAGTCACTAATTGCTTAACTGAACTGAGGATAGTTCAGTCTTTTGAGGTTAGCCCACCTCTAATAATTTGTGTAATACAAGCAGCACTACCATCTCTGCTTGCAATAAAAATCCTTAGGTTATAAAGTATATTCTCCAAACAAAAAAATAATTTAGATAATAATTAATAAGTTGTTTGAAAGTTCAGTTATACAAATAAACATGAGTCCCCGCTATAGACAGCTGCTCTTCTGAAGCAGTTAAAGCATGCTCATGCTTTGTGGAGTCTTATGCTTTGGTCTTTAATTAGTGTTGTTATTACCACTGGGAAGATGTTAAATTTCATATCAGCTCTTTTTGTTAAATAAATGTATTTTGAATGCCTCTGTCTACTTCAGCCACCTATCACCAGATAGTTCAGCCCCATGGACCTACTTGTGGGTTGTTGGCTGAATACAAATGTATATTGAGATAATTTCCAGAAATTCTTGCAAAAACTTATCTAAGAAAGGAGAATTGCTCAAACAGGTAATTATATTACAAGAAAAGAAAAAAAAGGCCATCTTTTATAATGGTTTTCTGAAGTCACAAGTATAATTTTTATACAATAGAAACTTTTTTGTCAAAAGCAACATAAAAAAGGTTTTTGTATGCCAAAACTAACAGCCTTCCTTTTTTTGCTTCTTGTATAAATTGTAATTAAGCATGTATGTATGTAAAATTCTGTTAGTAACCTAGTGCTCATCAATTCATGAGTGCACTGTAAATCTAGCATGCATTTGGAACCTGCTAATGATCACTCAGGTTTGATGAGAGGTTCTTAGTTGTCTTTTACGTGCTAAAACAATAGATGTCTAAACCCTACACATTTGATGGTAGACCCTTTCTTCACACATCTGTTTCTGCTCTCCCTCCTGAGTACACTGAATGTCTCCAAATGCAGTCAGATCAATACAATCCATTCAATAAGATCCAAAGTGTGTCTGAATGGTACATTTGTATGGGTTTATGGGATAAATGGATCCTATGAAAAGTCAATATTTATTTCTAGCCCTCTGGGTTTCTCCATAAAATTTAGTGCGTTTGGCAACAAAGCCAATAAGAACAATTTCTAATGCAAAAATATTTAAATAGTCTTCATTGTTCAAAAGACATAACAATTTATTTTATGAAAGATTTCAATGTTTCTGACATTCTGTACATTAAAGAAGTTAGGTGGTAATACTTAGGCTTTGTTTGACTTTGTATTGGTAACTTCTCAGCTAGAAGACTGGGTGCAGTTTTGGATGACACCTCAAGCTATATGTGGATCCACTGGACAGAGTCCAAAAGAGTGAATTTAAGAGGAAAAATTTACGGTTGTTTAGTCCAAAATTCAAAAGACAGATTGCCAACAATCACAAACTCATAAAAAAGCTGCTGAAATAAGCATCTTTTCAAAGGAATGCAAAGGAATGGGCTGTTTTTTCTAGTGATGGAGGATAGGACAAGATGGAAAACACTTAAATTATCATAGAATTAGTTTAGTCCACAAATAAAGATTTCTTATATTAAGTGTAGCCAAACTCAGTAACTGATTATATTATGAGAACAAATCTCTATCACTATAAATCTTGAAGATGAACAGAAAGACAGAAAAAAATAGGTAGAGAAGAGTATGTCTTAGGGACTAAATGACCTCTGGAAGTCATTTCCAGGCCTATCTTCTTTTATTTGTTAGAGTATTGGATTGACCAGATTATCACTTTGCAATTCGTACCTGACATTCTGAAGATTAAATCAGAATTTAGTTGTCAGAATGTAAGACGAAAAGGCATTAGCTTTTCATATCAACTGAGTAACATGTTCCTTCATATAAGGATGTTTTTATGAGGTAAAAATAACATGAAACTTGCAGACTCGTGACAATGTTCTGATTTTCTATACATATCAACAGAATAATTTTTAAGGTGGTCACTTCCTGGTGTTCTTCTAATACTTTATTACTATTGTCCATACTTAACCCTGATAAACATAGCAATATAGTAATAATTTTGTTAGCAGTGCTGAGTGGTCACACATCTAATGAAATATTTCTAATATTTTTAGCATAAATCAAATAACATTCCAATCACTTCTTATTTACATAGTGGTTATATTATTTTATCAAAATTTTAGGCAATATAAATTATACTTCTGCATTTTATAAACAACTTCTTGATGAAAGCAACTTTACACATAAAACCTAAAAACTGATGCTTTCCTATTGTCATGGGTTAACCCAGCAGGCAACTAAGACAACCACAAAGCCATTCACTCACTCCACTGACAGTGAGATGAGAGAGAGAATCAAAAGGAAAAAAAAAAAAAAATTAAAACTTGTGGGTGGAAATAAAGTTCAATAGGAAAGAAAAGGAAGACGACAACAACAATAAGAATAATATACAAAACAAGTTATGCACAGCACAGTTGCACACCACCTAAAGCCAATACTCAGCTAGTTCTCAAGCCAAATCAACTCCTGGACCACCCCCCAGTTTTATAAGGAGCATGACATCGCATGGTATGGAAGATGACTTTGGCCGGTTTGGGTCAGCTGTCCTGACTGGGTCCTCTCCCAGCTTCTTGAGTGCCCCCCGCCTTCTCATTGGCAGGTTAGCATGAGAAACTGAAAAGTCCTTGACTGGATGGCAACAACTAAAACATCAGTGTGTTCTCAACATTATTCTCATCCTAAATCCAAAACACAGCACTCTACCAGCTACTAAAAAGAAAATTAACTCTATCTCAGCTGAAACCAGGACGCCTATGTAATTACATGTATATCCAGGGATACTTTTAAGTGTGCTGAGATTGCTACTTCTGAAATTTTTGTTTCAAAGAAAATATAAGAGAAACTGTGGCTTTTTCTGATTGGATAATGTACAGGCAGATTTCTATATTCAGCCAAGAACTTCCCTCCAAGACATGACAAGAATCCTCCATAGCATTCTTGCCAGAGATTCATAAAATTCACCAACTGGAGAAAAAAGCAATGAAAGAACAAGCGATGAGTGCACCACTGTTTGGGATTGTCATTGAGTAGTCTCTCACTTAATAGATGAGAAATCCATTGAAAACTACTAGATACATGGGAACTGTCTCTGACTTGGGGAGCCCCTGAGATGCTAAAGATACTGGGAAAATACTCAGGGGAAGTATAATTTATTTGCATTGTTGTTAATGCTCTACTGAGGCATCTGCTGCTGATTGCTGTCAGAGACAGGAGACTGCAGCTGGATGGACCTCTGCATCCAGTAAAACAAAAAAAAAAAGTTATTTCAATAATTCTATGCTGTTTCAATACTAGCAAGACATCTAGAAAGTCTCCCCATCACTTTGTCAAACTATTTCAGAGATCAGAATTTTAGCAACTTTCTCACTTATCACCTGAAGCAAGGTAAATGTTTGTGTGAACATCTCAGACTGCAGCCAAAGTAAGACAAAGAAAATCACCTTAAGTATTTCACAATGGGCTAAGTTACCATAAGTCATTTTCCAGTGACTGAAAACAATTGCACAAACAATTCCTGGGGCTCAGCTGACAGGTGGTATCCTGGCAGGATGCTCTAATTTGGCCTTCTGCCCACAAATCTGATCCAGAGACATTTAAGTGTTCTTCTATTGGAACAATTTGAAGTGCCTTGGACATCTACATAGTGCTTCATTCTGGTGACAGTTTGTTACATTCAGAATGCTATTTCTTGCAAAAAGCTGTGTATGTAGCTCACTGGGGTACTCTTCAGAATAACGCTTGAAATGATATGGGGATATAACCTTTTGTTCAGTTCACTGGCCTGAGATACTGTACCAGTTCTTCACACGTATTTTCATGACACAGATTTTTTTACTATTTTGACAAACATTAAGTTTACATGAAGAAATTATTTGAGTAAATATGCTTTGTGTCCCTTTAAAGAAACTAGGCATGCTTAGTTTAAATTTTTCAAGGCACGAAAAAGCAGCTAAAACATTTAACTGCCATGTAAAGTTCAAAGGGGCTAAGAATCCAGCTCATGTATGTGCTTTTGAAGCCATTCCCTAAAATCAATGCTAAGGTAGAATCAAGTAGCATAGCCTGGCTCTTGGAAGGACAAGAAACACACACACAAAACTCTGGTGGTGCTACTGTATTATTCTCCTAGTATTTAATTCCTTGTTATGGAGAAGAGGGAGGAGAGAAAGGAGGAGAGAGAATAATAGTTTTGATATAGACCAAATAAAACTGACAACGAGTAAGATCACAGGGAGAAATGTGTGTTCTCCTTACATTTTTATTTTCAGCCTTGACTATAACCATATCACAGTCTTGAGCTTCAGCTTATCTCAGCCTTTATTCCTGACATAAATATATTCAGTTCACCTCATAGAGATAACAGGCTCACCCAAACTGTCAAGATAGCTAGAAACCTGCCTGTAGATTTCATATCATTCATCATTAAAGAGCTCTCTGTGATGTTGCCAAAACTAACAGAGAGTCTGATATCTTTTGGAAAAAAGAGAAGTTTTCCAAAACCTGTTATCATTGCTACTTTTCTTAATTAGTCTTTGTCTGTGGTACAAAACTGAAATCTACCCACTAAGCAAATGTTTTGGTATGTAATTCAATTTCTGATATTTCTTAAGGAGTGAGAAAGTAATTTCAAGGAGCAAAGAATAGCAGAGTGTTTGAGGAGAACTCTAGTATGATTAAAGTCTTTCTCTTCTTGAAGAACTACAGATTACTCAGTGCTGTCCAGCCTATCTCCAAAAGACTAGTACTCAGGGTCTAGTCCAAAAGACTAGACTCATCTGTCTCCAAAGGCTAGCTGCACCTCCTTTTACTCTGCAGTGATTTGTTCTATTTGTGGTTTCCTCAGCCTTTGCTAATTCTCCCCCTTCCTCCATATTCCTTTAATCTGCTACCAATATATTCCAATATGTGGTTTTCCTGTTGATTTATAGGACTGCTGCAGCAAAATATATGTGAATCTTGTGGAATGGTTGTTCAACAGCAGGCTGACCTTAGCAGGGCATTGACCTGCCATAGAAGTCAGGGCAGGAAAATAAACAAAACCTTCAACTCCCAGAATTAGCTGTCTGGGAGCAGAGGTATTTCCAGGCAGCTCAGATACATGAATGAGTCTGCACTTCAGCACAGACACAACTCACATTTTGGAGCTTCTCACTAGACTCTGGCCTGCCCTGGAAGTAAGACACTTTAATTTAGCATGGTCTCTAAAGGGAAAGGTTAACAGTTTTACTTAAAATAAACTATTGACTACTTATCCACTGTCTGTCTCCAGAACTACATGGTTAGCTTCTTTTTTTACAGAAATGGAAAGGTAGGGTCTCATCACCTGTCTACTGGAAGAAGTTTCCCAATGCTTCCCTTTTAATAAGATATCACTAGAGGAAGTGAGGAAAATTTGAAAAATCGGTTCCTTAAAGACTTTCCCAACTGGGTCATTTCCAATCAGCAAAAGAGAATGGGGAGCTACGTCGCACAATTGATATAAATTCCCAGTGATGGGAACCCATCTTCTGTTAGTAGATGATAGTTTTAGAGGCTCATATATGCCTGAATGTGGTCTGAGCTGGATTCAGTCAGAGTGCCAGTAACCACAAATAATATCAGTTTAACAGTCCGATCCAAAATACTGAATAATTTATATGCTACAGGATTTTTTCCAGGAAAGTTAGAAATCACTGAGGCAGAGTCTCCAAAGAAGTTCAGATGTGAAGATAAGGGCCTTATACAGTCAATGAACCAAAGAATCCCAATTTAAGCTTTCTGCTTTAATGTGGTGTCCTATAGATAAAAATGAGCTTTCCCATATAGGGACTAGGAATAAGCATCATTTGCCAGAGAAAGTTCTCACTCTTGGGCAGAACTTTAGGTGTCTGCATGGGGACATAATCTCAGATCCAGAACAGCTAAGTGCCACAATTTGAACAGGGTGTTGCAGGTCTCTAGTCTTTCACAGGTCAGTGAATTACCCAGTACATAAACTATGTCTATATGTATGTATGTATTTTGCTCATATAAGACAGAAAGCTGAATCATTCTGATTATTTCAATAACAGAATCACACCCCTAAGTGAAATAGATAACATATTGCAAGTCCAGATTCTTAATGTTTTTAAACTTTACCTTCTAGTATCTAATTCCCTGCTTTTATTTTCTTATTTTTGTGGATGATTTTCCCACTTCTTACAAAGTTCTTTCTCCCTTCTTCATCTCTTAGCTGCTTCTTTCTTACTTTGCCTTTCTTACCTCAACAATAACACGAACTTACGCTTTCCCCTTTGAAACTGTTGCAACAGCTTCAGTGCAGAAGTATACTGACTGCATCTCTGAATAATCCCTTCCCTGCTGATAGGAATCTTGAGGTATTGGCACCACCACAATATATATATACAGAACAGAGTATGAGTAATAATAATAACAGGAATTTTCACACTGTACTTACACATTCATGAATGCAACTTCAGCCATGGTTGCTTTAGGAAAATAGAGTAGATTTCTATCAATGCACCACATATTTTCAGAGTTGTACTCACCTCCAGTCAACATGAGAGCACATTTACACATGCAGTTGTCATTGTCAGCATCTTTTGTACTGAATTCAGCACCATGTAAGATCAGGCTACTCTGTTTTCCAGCTGTTCCACTGTGACCTTTTAAATAAAGCCTGAAACAGCAAAGAAAAACAATCAGTGTCACCAAAAAGATCCACATCTCTTTCCACATCACGTTTGCCTTGTATGAAGTGCACTCAGAAAATTCAGAAATGTCTCATGTTTTGGCTCAATCTCTTTGTTATTTCAAGCGTAAAATGGGGACAATCAGAGTTTTTCAATGTATCTGTAGTAGCACATTGTCCCTGCCCCAGAGCAGAAGTGAGCACAAGGAATCTGCACCGGAAAATACAAGAAAGTGGAGGGAGTCAAAGACAGAAAAGAGAATGAGGAGAGGTGCCCAGATATCTGGAATACATTGACAGAATAATTGAGTATTTGAGTAGCTGGTCTCTTTACTGTGGCACGGAAACAGCACTCCCAGTTAACAGCAGCCACATTATTAATCCCTGGGCTCTAAAAAGGATTTCAGCAGTTTCAGAATTTTTAATTCCACCACTTACAGTACAAGCCAGCAACCCAGTTCTGCCAAAGCTGTCTCTGAGTGATGGATGGAGAATAACTTAGAGTTCAAGCCACAAAAGTCTTCATGATTTGCAACGCTAAATATCCCTTTTCTTAAGGAGCCTTGTCAACTAGTTGAAACCACAACCATGATCTAGGAGCCTGAGCCCAAATCCAGCAAGTAACAGTGTTTGTGGTGCTCACTGCTGTAATGTCCTAAGCCAAGCATGCCAGCTGCAGGGATGCTGAATGGAGCATCTCTGTCCCTGCAGGAAATATTGGGGACCTGGGCACATCTGATTTGAGTTCACAATTGCAGTGACATGCACAAGAAAGTGCTGAAGAGAGAAGAAGAGAAGAGAAGAGAAGAGAAGAGAAGAGAAGAGAAGAGNTGCATGCAGTGGTTTCTCTTGTCTCTGCTTAAGCATGTCTGTAAGACAGACATCACTGGGAGATGGATGCTCACAGCAAAAACTACTTCCTGTACATAGCTACCTATATCAAACATCTGACCAGTACATTCTTGGATTTTTCACAAAACATTGCTGGAAGAGGAAGGTATCCTTTGCCATAATATCTTCATATGCAAGAAGGAGGAGACAGATCCTCAGCGTCCACTGGAGAACTATGAAGCCATAATCCAGGAGCAAGCCTTAGCCACTGAAGCAAAAGAGAGGGGAAGAGGCATCCCTCACCTGTCTCACTGAAGCTCTACAGGCAGGGATACATAAGCCACAGAGCCAGCCAAGAACACGATGTGTTATCTAGTGGGATAGGCTTCTCCACTGAAGAGAAGGTGAGAAACATGAGTTCTGTTTCTTCTAGGGTTATTGGAGGGGCAATTATGTCTTTTAACTATCAAATGTAAAACGCATAAGGAGTCATGGGAGCAGAAGCTGCACTTATGTGTGTAAAGCAGGACAGATACCTCTTTCTCTGGGATTTACAGCTGGGAGTGCTATCCTAGAAAATGCCTTCCCAGCTTCTCCTACAAACACTGTGTATAAGGAAAGCAGTTATGAGTCACTGATGGTTGCCGTTGCCTCTTAGATTGTTGTTGTATTTTTATGCAATGACTTTGGATGAATAAGAAAGGAAATGCCTTTACCAGAGTGTCATCCCTCCATTCGTTTGATGGAAGATAGATTCTATGCTGCAAAGTGGTCACGTTGTTAAGAGCAGGAGAGCATCCCTAACCCACTCTAGCCTACGCACTAGTAGTTAAGCCATTGGCATTTTTCTGAGATGAGGAGGAGAATCTGGCCCCCAAACAGAGATTTAAATAAAACTCAGTTCTCCCACAGAATTTTGAGTTTAGAGCTCTGCTTATAAGAGGGAGGAGAAGGGGCACATAGGCACCATATGGCAGCTTTCTTTAATCAAGTGCATGGCTGCTGGTTTTTTTGGGTTGCTCTTTTTTTTTTTTTTTTTTTTTCCTTGCATGCATCTGTGGGTGGATATTAGATTATTAGATCCAAACAAAGCCAATCTGATTAAACTTGTCATGGAAACTCGTTACAGCAAAGCTGCTTCTGGATATCCCAGTGAGGTTACCGAGCCCTCTCAAGAAGAGAAGGCACAGAGTCAGGACTTGGGGCTCTATAGTGTGTGAGATTCACACTTTCAGACTAACTTCACCTAATTTTCAGCAAGATTCTTCCTATGTGTCCTTTCTCCATCTTTAAAAATGGAGACAATAGATGCTAATTACGAACAAGCTAAAATAAACATTTATTAAGAATAGAGGACTGTCAGGACTATCCCTCCAATGTAGTTATGCTGCCTACTGTCATTTGATTTTAATGTTGCATGCCATATGATCTGAGCCTGATGTTTAAATTACCTGCGGGCTTAATCCTTAGAGTAAATTTTATGTATTGATAAGTATACACACATACACATATACAAATTCTTGGATTAAATATAAATACCATGGATAGTCAAATACCTTTGGATAGCACAAAAATGGATAAGGCAAAGTGTGAGCCTCAATAAAAGATCATGAAGATTCTTAGAAATTTAACAAGGAACAACCTAGGAATAGGAACCCAGGAAGGTCACTGCATTATGCTATTACCCAATCACAGTGGCAATTAGCCCATAATTACCATGTTACTCTATCAAAGGATGCTTGTTTTAGACAAGATTACACTAAGATCTGTCTTTGCTCATGTTCATTTCTTTGTTCCATACAAATGAAAGGCTGGAATTGATCCCATCTTCATTCATTGGACTTTTGCCTTGTTTTGCAAGCTGTGCCTAATTTTTTGCAGAACAAAATAAACTTCCCTGAGGTTGTGTTGATAGAAAAATTACTCTGTCACATGATATCTACAATCAGATTTTAAATGGCCATACATCCTCACTATATCAGCAACACCAAAGCTCACAGAAGTCTCATAAAGTCAGTATAAAAAAGCGAGTGCCATTTACTTAAATCAGAAAGACAATGCTAGTGAGATCTTTTTATTAACAATCAACACTATAAAGCCCACTTAGTCCAATAAAAAAATTCATATAATGTAAGAAAACAATAAAGAAATGAATAATACTTGGTGTGCAATGTTTTCCCCAAAGGGGTAGGGCATTAGGATTATTTACAAGCTCATATTCTTGCCCTGATATTTTATAAACATTCCACTCAGCACAAATTTAGATCTTGCCAGTTATGTTTGACTTTCCCTCAACACCATTTGTCTAGTCGGTCTCCGGTGACTTTAAAAGGATAAAACTTAGCTTAGCTCTAAGCTCGAGCAGGCTTACTATACAGCGGCAGTGTACAGATGAACCATAGGACGAAACAGTAATTCTCTTGTTTTGGGCCTTTCTCTCTGAATTGGCACTGCCCAACTGTTAGAAAAAAAATGATACTGCGAAGTTGGCACTACTTTAGGCCAAAATCAGGTCTCAATCAAAACCCAAAATCAGTCCTGAAGCATTAGTTCTTCTCTTTCTGAGCTTCAGCTGAAGCCATATGGGTCTGAACTAGCCTGGCTTGAGATAGCAAGTCTACATAGCACGAGGGAAACTGATGAGCCTGCTAGCTCCCAGTCAGCAGTAGATATCTTACCACTTAGACTTTGTTAATTTTTAGTATTCTCAGTTTCAGACTGGTAGGATTGAACCTTTAAAATAAAATCTGAATAACTACCAGGACATAATCTTCTTCCTTTAGAAAAGATGGTAGAGTTCCTCTCAGTTGTTCTTGAAGGAGACAAAGGAAAGGAAATTAAAAATAAAAAGTAACTAACTCCAGTCAAAAGACAAGGAGCAGTTTCAGAACTACATGTCCGGTCTTCCCACATGCTCAGAGCAGAGAAATTCTGAAGATCAAGGAAAGTGGTGGAAACACTGCTCAGATTTACAAATTAGGCAGGAAAAGCAAATTCATGCTCAAATAAGCAAGAACAAGTCTACCTTATCTGTATACAGTGGTATTAAAATAGCAACAAATAAGCATTAGCAAGTAAAACGTGAATAAGTAGGAGTAAGAGACATACTGCATGTGTATATTAAGTTTTGAGGACTCCTGATGACATTTTTCTGAAATTCTAAAATCACTATGAGGAACATAGCATATTATAGCATTCATTTAGAGACTAGCTGCTTTCCTAGCTGATATACTTAAGAAGAAACAGCACAATTAAAAAAAAAAATGTAACTGTTACCTCTTATCTAGCATGAGTGTTAGAAATTCCCGCTGCATTTTTTCCAGGTGATACTACAGCAATGGCAGCTTGGGATCTATACACACAGATGGTGAGGAAGAACTCTCTTAAGCATGTTTTGCTATTCACCATTCCTACTGTGTGACATAAGTTGACTATCTGTAGTCCCTTGAAACCAAAGCAAGGTATATTGTGTGGAAAGAATAGTTCTAAAAATATTACATAAATGACTGCAGGGCAACCTGAAAAGCCATTTCAAATATTCAACAGAAGTTTCTCCTTTTGAAGTGATTAGATCACCTGGAATTCTTCTTTCAAACATATAGAGCTTAGCTGAGTTCACATCATGTTTGATGAGTTTAACAGATGAACATGGGATAATTCCAAATAAATTATAAAAACATTTGTATATTTCTGCAACATGCAGTTATGAAGACTACCACATACAGAATAAGATATTAAAAAATCTAAGAAATAAATGCAATCATAAATCCATGCGAAAAAGTGGTGTGGTAAATATTATTAAAAGTGTAGAAATTGTTTTCTGCTTCAGTACTGGCATATTGAGCACCTGACCTTAGAATTTCTATTTATTTATTTATTTTTAATAGAACTAGTGAGAGATCTGTAGGACTCCCAAAATGTAATGTTAGCCTCTTGTTTCTCTATTTTTATTCCCTGTTAGAGTCATTAGAGATCACTCAGTCCTTCACTTAAAGTCAATGAAATAGCCAAGAAGTCATGTCCAGCTTTGTTGGTGAGCAATGCATACTTTGTCTGTAAATAAACAAAAAATATACTAGCTTACTGCAAAAATGAACAGCCATCATTAAGAGATGTAGAGTACCATCTCAACTACCTCAGTGTGCATGGTCTTAAGTATTTTAAAGAGCTAAGATAAGATTGAATTTCATCATTGCCACAGCACTGAAAATTTGAACACAAATCTCCATGACTGGAATTCATAAACATGAGTAATGGCCTAAGATTCTTAACCATTAAATAGAGAGAAACAGGAGTCTTGAAGTAGGATTTAAAAGATTCAGCATGATGAATGGAGAGAGACACATCAAAGCTTGCCTTTGGGAAATACTGTAGAGGTAAGCCTCCAAATTCCCACCTCCCTTTTGTCTGTCTCTGGAGGCTAAAATGTCTCTGTCTGCCGCCTGCTCATTCCACATGGCTGGCAGGAAGGAATCCCAAATTTTGATCGTTCCTCAAGGGAGGGGTTGTTAATTTTGATAGAAAGGATCATTGAATAAAATGGATGCATGGGGATCAGAATCCTATACCCATAATTTCCTATTCTGAGCCTTTTGCTCACTGGATTTCCATTTTTTCCTAACTTCAATAGGAGCAGAGGGCACCTACACTTCAGTCCTTCTTCTAACCCGCTGGTCACCACTTACACGTGGTGTGTGGGAATACATCTACACAGTAAGTGTGGACAAATATAAGCTCACACCGACTGTCTTCCATGTTAGGCATGTGAAAGGCATCTTTGTTTTTAAAACCCATATGACTGTTACTATTTTGTCCTCTAGTTTTGAAGTCTGAGGCCGAGGAAGGATTTAACTTGCATCTTCCATCTGGTTCACACTTGCATCTAAATTTTAGATAGTTTCAGTTTGTGAAATGAAACCCACTCCTAAAGATGCTGAATTTGGTAGAGTTTTATGAATTGCTGTGTTTGTCAACTAAATTCCATTTTCTATACATTAATTGTAATAATACTAAGTAAAACCCACACCTCCTAAAAACGAACAAACAAACCAAAAAACCCCTCAACTCTCAAAACCAGATAGCAGCTTTATTTTCAGTTCAGATTTTTTCTCAAAAATACTTTGATGAATTATTTGGGGACCACAAATCATTTTGTTTCAATTAATAAAAGATAATGTCTACGGAAGTAATATTAAATGTTGGCTCCTTTTAAAGTTTCCCAATGTGCCTTTTCCTGAGCATATTACAAAATTGCATGAAGTCTCCCAGTAGTAAGTTGTCCCTGAATAGCAAAGGCACCTCTGTAGTAAAGACATCTTCCAAATATTTAATGATAGATAATGTATTGTGAACAGGAGACAAAATCTAAATAATCACTCCAGAGAAAAAACTGCTGTCACTGAGGTTGAAGTTAAAATGCCTGCCAAAATCCTGTTAAACATGGAACTAAATATAATGCGGTAAACATCTGGGAAGCCTAACCCTGGATTTCAAGTTTTTCATCATTTAATACTTCCACTAAAGGAGAAACAGAATCATCCCTTGTGTGTGCTAATTTGTAAACTCAGTGGAAAGACCATGTCCTTGTTGGAGATAGAGCATGAGCCATCCGTGGTGATCAGGGAGATCCCTGTGAGTTTGAACTGTTCTGGCTTGCAAAGTAGAAGGCTTTTGTCCTCAGATTACAGCTAGGTGCTGGACACCTATTTGCATCCTTTCTCTTTGTTAGGAAATAAAGCTGCTTCTTAAACATAACTTCCATTTTCAGGGAAAAATGTTAAATTTAAGTTTTATTAGGCAGTGCATACTCTCCTTATGAAAACAAAAAAAATTAAACCTAACCAAATATTTCATCATAGATCAAGATTGGTTAACTAACAAGAACTTAACACCAGATGAGATAATTAATCATTAGAAGTAAAGTAAAAAGGACAATACTTTGGAGAAATTGAAGAAACTAGGTAGGGTGGAAGATGACAAAAGCTTCTTTAGTTGCCACTACTCTCACAAAATTTTGAGCTGTTGCTAACCCATTTATATTCACTACCTTTATCGTGCCCATGCTTGAAGGACTGATGTGTTGGTGTCTGACTGGAGAAAACCAGCAATATTAAACCATAAAAAGCTAACAATACTAAATTTTTCCCACTCTTAACTTTAGTCCAAACTTGAGAAAGTGTACATGGTAAATTAATGGGCTCTTTATTTAACTTTATTGTATTCTTAATAGAGTTTGTAACTCTGCAAACAGTAGGAATGATGGTTCTGCACATTGTTGAAAACCTGAATAATGTAGTAAGTAGCTCTGACAACTTGAACAGATTTTTAATTTGGCTCTTAATATTCTTGCTGCCAGGACATGAAAATAATTTCCTCCCACAATTCCTTAAGAAAAGTGTAAGACAAGATGACCTCTGTATTTCTCCTCTGCTGTTCTGTAGCAATGACTCACTGCTGTAATTATTAAGTTTGACATTACTGGTACTCCTTGCCCATTCTCCTTTTGAGACAACCAAAATGTGCCAGCCAGCAAAATATTAATTCAATATATACAGAGTAAGAACAAATATCTTCCTATTTTAAAGATAAAATAGTAATATAAAATACATAAAATAAATGGATATGATCAGTTTTCCTTTAGAATTGTTTCAGTACAGCCTGTATATGGGACAACAAACACTACATAGTAGAGAGATCCTGCCCTGGGTCTGCACACTATACTAAAGTTTGTTTTCTCTCTGAAGAGCTTATGCTAATTTTAGCTTGTGTTTGAGCCATGAACACCTGAGAGGTCAAAAGAGAAAAATATGTCTATTCTGGACAGTAAACAAGCAAACATAACCTAGCCATGAATATGAAACACAGCTACACATTACAGTAAACTATACAATAGTCCAGTAAGCCTTGCTGTTGTACTGAATGTAAATTTATACAAATAAAATCACAAATTTGCTTTTTCCATATTAAATTTCTTTAGTAATTGACTAAAGAGCTGTACTCATTTCGAACAGATATACTGAGCAGGGATAATTAGAAGACATCCAGATTTACTGTCAGAGAAATTTTTCCTACCATAAGGCAAATGGCCTGTCATACCACTGTATGCAGACAAATGGTGCTTTGTCACAGCTTACAAAAAATGTTTAAAAATATGTTTATTCTGGACAGTGAACAAGCAAACATATGCTTCTACTACTTGAAATACGTGCTACAGAAGCTACAGAAACAGTCGCTACGGCAGTGTGAGCTGCTAGGTTTGCAGCTGATGTCAGTAACATAGTGGTGATGGAGAGGAAACATACGGCAACACTGGTTTTTACTGTGAACAGGGACAGAAGCATATTTAAAGGCTACTATCACAATGATGTGTTGAACAGAAATAATTCCCTCTACTCTAATCTCTCACCAAACACAGCACAGAAGAGATACATTAATCTGATACTACCATTTTCTGTTAAAACTGTTTTTCAACACAACATTTATTAAAACAGAATCACCCACCTTTTTTTTTTTTCATGGAAATCTGAAATGAAACTTTTCAGCTATTAGATTTATTACTTTTTTTTTTTTAATTAAAAGTTAAAATCTTGCTACAGAAAAAAAAAAAACAACAAAACACAACCTCACTTTCACACCAGCTGTATAAATGCTAAGATTTCCTGTTGCTACACGAGCTACCACTTCTCTCTTGATTCATGGCTGTATAATACATAATCTGTTAATTTAGAAAGTATAGGGACTGTATTAATTTCAAACTTGAAATAACTAGAGATGATCCATGTTTTAGACAGACATATAAACACCGAACATATACTAAGAAGATAATGCAAATTATTTTCATAGCATTTAAGATGGATGAACTTATTAAAAAATTAAAGGCAAAATTAGAACTTATGTGAACATTTGCTCAGGATACAGCAAAGCCAAGGTTAGAGAAATTTGGTTAACTTAAAATGTAACTTAAAGGGTAAAAATATTTTTCACCCTACTCAACTACACTTCTTGGGTTTGGCTGAAGCCAACAGCAGAAATGCCAAAATTGATTCTCAAGGGATTTTTCAGCACAGAAATACAGGGACCCTCTAGAGAAACTCATCTTTTAAAAGTTTTTAAGGTTTATGTAAGTAATCAGACCTTCTCTTGCTTATCTTTACTGAATTGCTGAACCTTGTGATGTTTGTGCATTTTTATTTGAGGATCTGTTTTACAGCCATTGAAGTTAGAAGAAAAGTTCAGTGAACATTGGTTTAAAATTTTGTTTTGAAAATCCAGTAAAAGGGACCCACACAACTCCAGTAAAATTTAAACTTAATAATTCTTCCAAAATATGCTTGAAGTTCCAAAAGTCTCATAAATTTAGTTTGCTGAAATCCATGCAGATATATTGTAATAGTGGATTTCATAAATCTAGGCTTTAGTTGTACTGAGGGTGATTTTAATTACACACTGTCATCCACATAGGTTGTACATTATCCTAATTAACTGTTTTAGATAAAATAGAAATGGAAAACTTCATGTATCAGCAGGCTGTTAGTGCTAACTTTTATTCTGATGACTACTATAGAGATACTAGCTTCTTGTTACCTCACAGTGTCATTGAAAAATATCATTTACAGGCCACAGTAAAATATTTATCATACAGTTTACTTAATTGCAAGTAATTAATCATAAGTAACCGTAAAAGTTACAAATATCATAAATAGACCTATGTTAAAATTTATATAAATCTTACTGAGATATATTGGTGTTTGGAAATGAATGTGTATAAACAGTATATAATCAATGTGGGTTGGGGAGGGGCGCATGTAAGGTTTTGATCTGGGTTTTTTGCAGGGGTTTTGGTTGGGTTTTTTTCTTTGTAAAGACTGTGCTGGAATTATGGTTGAAATTAGCTATAGTTGTGCTATGGACCACAAGTCCATCTCTACTGTTGAGTTACGGTAATTAAAACCTCTCTGTTGTATGTTACTGCTTGCAGTTAGAAGAAATTTGTGGATATGTCATTTAAATGTATCATTTCTTTTCTATTGTGCTTTCTTTTTTCCTCAGTATTTGCCTGAAGCTATGATATCAGTAAAATCTATTTAATGAAGCTTGTTATTAATTCATAAATATCCTTTCACAAACTAGAGTTTAAAAGTCGTACAACCCTAACATTTTCAGAAAAAAAATGTGGTATCTGTGCACTCAGCAGTTACATATTCTCACTGCTTTCAGATTCACTGGAATCGCAAATTACTATCCTTATCACAAGATATGTAGAGGTTCATTCATACGTAAGCTTTTTGTCATTAGGCAGTCACTGTCACTGAACTGGATGAGTTTTGTACATGCCTAATTCTTGAGGTTCTATAGAATATATATGTATTTTATTTTTTTAAATTAACAAACAACATAAGTAACTTTCTAAGTGGAGACAGCTTTTTATTTTACCTGGGTACTGGACTCAATTTCTAAATCGTGGAGGTTCAATCAAATGTTTGTACAGCTTAGCAGAGAACTGCCGTCTACCTGAAACAGCTCACTATCCCAAGGAATTGGACTACTTTTCAGAGCAGAAATTGATGTGATATTTTAATTGATATTGGCTGCTTCCTTAATATTAGACTGTTTCTCTAAAGTTCCATGGTCATGATAACATCTCAGGTCACAAATCAGGCAGTGAGATAATTAACCCTTAAGCAGGCCTGCCCTGCAGGAAAAACAGATCAAGAGTAGTATATAGTACCACAAACTATTCAGTTGTCTATGAAAGCAAGTGGTGAGAATCAGATAAGAGAGGAGCAGAAAAACAAAAGCAAAACCAAGGATCAGCACTGAGATGATGTCTTTAGATTCCAAAGATTTTGTATAAAACAAAATGGGACAATGTCCTTGAAATAACATGTTCCTAAAATGTCCCTGAGGCTGAAGTACCTCCTATAAGGAGACAGCTCTTGTGATTCACTTTATGGAAACATTTACACTTCTACACAGTGAACGTAAAATGCTGTCATTCTGTTCAAGAATCATGCCTGCTTCACACAGGTTTATATTGCTTGAAGTTGTGTGTAATGGCTAAGGTTGTTGGCTAAAAAAGCAATGAGAGGCACACTAGTTCACAGAATTCCTGACTGGAAATATGAGTATTGAACTTTCTTTGTTTTTCTCAAATTGAATGTTGAATGAGGTGTAACATGTAATCACCATTAAGAAACATTTAAATACTGAATTGGACATAACATCTGAATTGAATAACCTTCTTCCCCATGTTTCCACTAGTACAATAGTTTATTGAAACTGTATAATGTATCTGTAAAATATCAATGTGGGTTTTTTTTCTCCTTGTGAAGAACTTGAATGAAAGGAAATGAATCATTATTGATAGAAGTGGAAATAGTCTGCAACTAATTTTTCATCAGTTTTTTATGATTGTTAATATATTCTGTGCTAGCAGTGCAATCTTCTTTTGCAATTGTGCTCCTTTGGGCATTTACAGATTCTGTTTTTGAATTTTTTCCAGTGTTAATGACCTAATGACCCTCTCAAATCATACTACAGCATTGCTATAATGCGGCTGGAATGGAATGAGTTTTCAGCTGCCAACAGACTACAATTTAAAGAAATAACTTAATGAATAACACATTAAAATAAATATTTTGGGTTCTGCATGAGATTTTCAAGATTTATGATGGGATTCGTGTCAAGAGATGTGTGCTTCCCGCTGAGTGAATCCCAGAGGAAAATGCAGGGAAGTTTTGAGGGGATATTATTTTTAAAGCAAAATGTTAATCAGGATTTCCATTCACTTACCTATGTCTGAACCTGTTCAGTCATGATGAATAAGCCAGTTCACAATTTGTGAATTTCTACTAATTAGATTAATGGACTTAACCTAGTGGCTGTGTACTCAGACTCATAACATCAGTAAACAAAGAATCACTTCGTGGAGATGACAGAAAATTAAATAATTTCTAAATATGGAAATAATATAAGCTAGTATTAATGACAACATAATTGTCATTATCTCTTTCCGACCATAATTATTTTATATATTTTTTTTTTAATATTTTGATGTCATCTTAAAAAGTGTGCAATGGCAATGAAGCAAGAGTGATTTGACCCTCGGTGAGAGCTTGGTGGCCCTGCCTCAGCAAAGTACTTACTATGTGCTTAAAATAAATTAAAAAAAATGCCTCTGAAGTGCATTGCTGAATGAGGGCCTAAGTACACTTCAAAAAAATTTGAAAAAATGAGAGGAGAGGAAAAAGAAGAAGAAAAAGGTGGGGAAGAGAAAGGAAAGGCTTCTCTTCATCATATAGCAATCTTTCACACCAGCAATATGACAATTAGTTTTTTGATTAAAGGTTTATGATATTGAAAACAGTATGTAGAATGAAAATACTTAAATACCAAACATGTCCCATCTCCAGCCTGAATAATATGCAACAGATCTGGCCTGATCCCTCTACTCTTTAGTGGCTCTATTGTACAATATGCTACGCTCATCCTCTGGCCTTTATCTTCATTATCATACAAAGGTTAGGTTTTCATTATAATGGAAAGCATCTACAAAAAGGTAAAATTTTAAAATGCACAAAGAGTTTCTGTGAAATGTTATTAGTTATTTGAAAAATAAATATTGGCTTCACTGTTTGCTTGGTTTTCTTAATGCAAAATTAAGTTTAAAAAATGCCAAAATGAGTTATGTGGCACTAAGACCTCTGTAGAAAAACATAAACAGACTGTTAAAACATATTTGAACTCCCCTGGCGTCATTTGTGGCTGATAAACAGTCATATATGAGTGAAAGGTTCACTGACTGTCACCCATTTATGATCCAAGTTCTTTGCTGGTGCCACACTGACCAGGCTAACAGGGATCAGCATGTCTTACATGCTTTTTTCCCCCTAAAAACCCAGGTCATGACCTTGTAAGAGCTGTGATTCACAATAATGACTTCTTTGGTTCAAATAGCACTGAGATTGATACAAAGAAGTTTTATTTCAGTGCAACTGAATTATAATGCTAAATAAAAGAAAATAGAACACAAACAGTGCACGTGCACTTGGGTCAAGTGTGGTGAGCTATTCCAGCACTGATTTAAAATTGAAAACACAGCAGCCTCTAGTATCTGATGAAATGGAAGACTGGAGACTAGACTCTGTATGGCACCAGGCACTCATTTGTCTTTTTTCTAATTAGGCCTCCATTGTTATTGAGTACCTCCTTCTTCCATGATAATAAACAAGGTTTATTTAACATTTGCAAACCAACCAAACAATAAAAAGTACACTGCATCAGATACCACAATACTTCTGTGCTCTGATGTTCAAAGTTGTTGTCTGTTTGTAGGTTTATGTAAATTAGTAGCTCTTTAGACATGGTGTATAGCTCTGCTTTGGGCTCTAACTCATCTGCTGCACTGCTGCCTTGGACTAAATAATGAATAATACCACTTTTTATTACCATTAATTTAAAGAGAGACACAGCAAAATCAAGTATTTTTCCATTTGATAGGGAAAAAAACCAAAATGCAATAACAAAACAACAACAAACTAATAAAGATTGATGCCACAAATTAATCTGGAAAAATCTGGGATGATCTCTTTCCCAAATTCTCTCCAAGCCTCACAGGTACACTTGACTTTTTGACTCATGAAAGAAGTGAACTCACAGAAAATACCACACCACTTTGCTGGTATTATCCTGAAAATATAGTGCATCAGTGCAGAAAGTGTTCTCAGAATCAGGCTCCAGAAACACTTGCCAGTAGAGCTGTTAATGATAAAAGGGGGAAAAAAAACCCTGGAGTTGGTTGGCCGGGCAGTTGGTACCAGACTTCAGAGACTTTAACCACGAACATACCAGATTAAACAAGGGTCACTCTAAGAATTTCTGCATGTTTTTTTGCAGCAGATGAAAGCTTGCTCTGTTGGGTCTCTGAGCAGACATGAGCTCATTCTGCCCACACTCCATCCTGGCTGGAAGCTGTACTGTCACAATAAGCACGACACTGAGCCTACTCAAGGGCAGGATATATTAGCTTGGGCTCAATGCCACATTAAAAGGTCTACCGAGCTTCTGTTTAGCTCAGAGAGTGGGCAGACAGTCAACAGCTATGTGGGCATCGTGCACATCTCTTTGTTAGAAATTGTACAGAGGGGGCTTCCAGGTCCCATTCTTCTTTGCTTCTGCATTGTGGTGACTTTAAGTTTGAATTTTCAGCTAATGGTCAAAATTGTGGACATTCTGGAAAACTTTCCAAGCATTATTGTTGTTGTTGTTGTTGTTGTTGTTGTTGTTATTATTATTATTATTTATTATTATTATTATTATTATTATTATTATTAGTATTAGTATTATTATTATTATTATTTTAATCTGGCAATATTGTCACTAATGCTACATAAATTCATCATAATCTTGTAAACACTTAGTGGTCAAGTTCACTCTGATGGACATCTTGGTCACCCACAAGGAAGAATACGTTTTCTAATTGAAATCAGAGACACATCTCATTCTTTGTATCCACATTTCAGTCTTTTCTAGACTGGCATTTGGAAGTGTCAGTTTCTTCAGTTTTGATCAAGGTTATGACAACAATAATGTCCAGGTTAAATATTTTGAGCTGGACCTGAATTTGGATTCTGAAAATGTACTCCACTTCCCAACATTCACAGATTATAGTGAGGTAAATGATACAATCATGGAATATGGATTAAAGAAACTATTCTAATACAGAGAGATTTTGTAATCCTGAATTTTACTGAGATTTGTTTTCTCACTCTGCATTTTACTTTTGCATTAGCCTGTCACAGTCATTGACTGTTTGCACCCTTAAATTTATAAATTATGTTACAATCCTAAATCATCAACATATCAGTGATTAGCATATATTAATGAAAGTCTAAATGTTCACACTGTGATGATGTACTCATCTATAACTTTTGACATGTCTTTACAAATATCCCTTACACTTTGTACACAAATTTTCACTGTGCTAATCTACCTTCTGACAATCATTATAAATTGTGAGAGTTTTAACACTTAAGATATTATGCAAGAATTAAATAAATTTAAACTGTGAAAAAGTGACAAGAATACTCAATTGCTAATTAAGAAAATTATTGTCACATTTAAAATTAGTTATTGAATTATTTAGGTTTTTGTAGAAATAGAGTCAAATATTATATCACTTATATTCCTGTGATGGATAGCCTGAATTAAATGCCATCTGATCTTGGAGGTGTCTGGATATCCTACACACAACAGTTTTGATATAAAAAAATTCCTCATGGGTGGCAAATATGCAGAAGTGTCTCAGCTTCACGAGGTCCTTTTATTCAGAAACTGCTTCATGTCAAAATCCAGCTGAGACAAAGAAATAATGTTACTGGTTTCTATCCTAAATTCTACACTAGTACAAACATCAGTAGGTTTAAACTCTTTGTAAACGCTTTGACAGAAGTAAATTAAAGAAACAGCTCTTCTTGGTGTTGTTACTGGCAAAAGTGGGAGCTCTTACCTTGGGGACAGTGAAGTCCATTCACACCAGGATTTTATAAACTTTGTTAAAATACTTGTTTAACATTCTTTCTTAATACAAATACGTAGAGGTGGTATAAAGCAACAGAGGCTTAAAAGAGAGAAACACTGCAAGAAGAATAACAATATGGATTGCTCAAGATAATACCAACAAGATGAGAGTACTCATTTTACATTGGAGAACCAAAAAAAAAAAAAAAGGCCATTACCTTATAAAAGCTCATGCAGCTTTCTCTTCAGTGCCTTGTCATGGCTCTGCCTGTCCCTGATAGCTGGGGAATAGCCAGTGAAATCTCTGCTAAGCTACATACGTAACAAGTAAGATTACTACTGAGTTTCCATAGATATTTTTTCTGCCGATACTTAGATGCATTAAAGAGTTCTCTCGAATTTGTGTGCCTGTACAGCCCTCAGCAAGGATTTCACTATACTATTTTTGCTTCGCATGATATTGTTCTCACACAGTCTACTAAATTTTTTTTCTGTAGAGATCATCACCAGGTAATAAGTACTTGAGCTACCAGTGCTTGTTGCTCTCCACTTTTCATGTAACAACTTACTGATCTGAGTGGTTACCCACCATGTAGGAGTCATGGCTTCTATTTACTCAGCAAGAGAAAGGTTTAAAAACACAAAGTTTCCCTCACAATGGTGCCATAACCAGCAACGTGTGTCCTGCTGCAAAAAAATTGTTCAAGATTCACTGAGCCTTAGAGGGAGTACATGTGTACGTCTGTAGCAGAATTGTTTGTATAGTGTTCAGAGTTGAGGGATAGTCTTCACTGCTTCCTAACATATTTGCAGCATTTAATGAAACCCTATTTAATTCAAAATGAGACATAATCCATGGAGCAGGGAGCATAATCTTAGAATTCCCTCTCCCATCTCATTGACAAGTGACTTGATACCTACTCATTCACTGAGCAGTGAATTGTTCCCTGCACAGTATCAGAGCTTCATTGACGAGCCTGTTCCCCTGCAGCGTGGATTGCTGCTTTCTCTTGGGAAGCCATAACTATGGTCTGGATCCTCTCTGGCAAATGAATGCATTAACCTAGGGTCTTTCGTTTCTTTCCTGAGTAAGACAGGACATTGTCTCCTACCTTCAGGCTGTGGGCTGTGAACAATCAGTGGATATAAATGGATGCCTTGCTATTTTCAGAATTTCCTAATGGTTAACTCTAGGCAGCTCTCTGCTCTGCACGTTGCCCAATTTGGCTTCTGTCTAAGGAGCTTATCTCTCCCCAGGCATGCACAGAGAATTGAGTGTTTCAGCTAGGGTCCTGCAGTCTGTTCCTAGTGCCCAACAGCTTTAATGTTAGCACTGAAAATCTTTATCACACCTACCTGTGGGAAACCATGTCTGATTTGTGAATAAGCACTTAAATGCATTAAATCCAGGATGAAGTTTAAGTTTAGGAAATTGTTACAAACCAATTTTTTTCCTTGCCTCAAGTAATCAGTAGTTTGAATTGATGTGTTTATTTTATTGTAGATAAGCTTTATGGGAAAATAAGATACTTTTGTTCTTACTCATATATTTTCCTTTTCTTAAAAAATGAATCTAGGAGCCTGGAGGAGGAGATAATGACATGCCCACTATGTCCCATAGCGATAGCTGTGGTGGAACATATTGGAAAACAAGCTTCTCTCCAGCTATGTGGTTGAAAAGCCCTGAAACACCAAAGTTTCTAGAAACATAAGAGCACAATCAAATTTAATTATTGAAAGTCTCTTATCAATAGCCTATCAAAAAACACTGGAAGGTGGGTTCTGCAAGTACATTAAAATGAATGTATGGAGAAGAGGTATCCAGTTTTGGTGAAGGAAATCTATCCATGTGGAGAAGGCAACTGACAATTAACCACTTGAGGGAAAAGGATAGAGAAAAGCAAGGTTGAAGACAGCAACAATTTAGAGATGGTTTGAAAGATCTAATAATGAAAATAGACTAATAGATATCTACCTTTTATTGGTAAACATGTGGATACACAAAAATGGTTAAGTCATTGCATATTCCGAGTAACTCACACTGGAGGCTTTGCTTTCCTCTGGAAAGCAAGGCTGCTGTACAATCAGCAATGTATACCTTTAAAGCTTATATACCAGCACTTTTCTAAAATCTCAAGTAAAGGATTTCCTAGAGCTTACAAAAAATCTCTGTTGGTTATATGTTGGTTAATATCTAGGATATCCTAGACATTGGTGCATTAAAGAGCTCTAGCGTTATTTGTGACCAAAACAAAACACAAAAAGAAATATTATGGGCTTTTAACACTGTTTTTTAAACAGATACCATCTGATAAACTGTATCATTTCTGGTCTGACCTTGCATATATGAATTGGCATTTGACTTTCTGGAAAAAAAAAAAAAAATAAAAATTCTCCTATCTCCTGAAATATAGGTCATGTTTGTGATCAATTTAGAATGGGGAGGAGGTTTGTGCTCTTCAAAGCATATTACTGTAGTACTGGTTTAACCCCAGCTGGCAGCTAAGTACCACGCAGCAGCTCACTCCTCCCTGGTGGATGAGGGGAGAGAATTGGAAGAGTAAAAGTGAGAAAACTCCTTGGTTGAGATAAAGACAGTTTAATAGCTAAAGCAAAAGCCATGCACACAAGCAAAGAAAAACAAGGAATTAATTTGCCATTTTCCATGGGCAGGTAGGTGTTCAGCCATCTCCAGGAAATCAGGGCTCCATCACGCCTAACAGTGACTTGGGAAGACAAATGTCATCACTTCGAATGTCCTCTCCTTCCTCCTTCTTCCCCCAGCCCCTTATATGCTGTGCATGATGTCATATGGTATGGAATGTCCCTTTGGTCATTTGGGGTCAGCTGTCCCGGCTGTGTCCCCTCCCAACTCCTTGTGCACCCCCAGCCCACTCGCTGGTGGGGTGGTGTGAGGAGCAGAAAAGGCCTTGGCTATGTGTGAGCACTGCTCAGCAGTAACGAAAACTTTCCTGTGTTATCAACTCTCATTCCAGCACAAATCCAAACCAGAGCCCCATAGTAGCTACTATGAAGAAAATTAACTCTATCCCAGCCAAAGCCAGCCAACTTAGTTACAGTTACATACTGTAACTAAGTATGTAGACACTCTTTGTCAAAAGGGCCACAAGAATAACAGCAGCATTCATTTTACATGGAACTGTTTAAGAAATCTAATGATGAAAACTGCAAATACTTAACATTTTAGAGGAAATAATACATCTTCTGTGTATGGAATTATTTGTGCCATGACACCTACAATGAACCACATAATACAATTCCAAATTAAACTTCTCACTTTAAAACATATTTAAGTTATAACCTAAGAAAAATGATAATCATTAATGCCTTTCTGTCATGTGAAAGAGACAGTTCAGTGAATTATGTTAGTACAAGATCTCATTGATAGTTCTGTAACAACTTGTAGCTCTTGGAAGATCAATTATTATTCTTCATATGGACAGATATAGTTTGGTATTGAATGCCTCTTATAGCTGGGTCTGGTATGGCTGTGCCTTCATGGATGCAGCCTGTGCTCTTTCTTCACTCAAACATGGCAAACAGTCACTAGACTTTGCAGAGCTTCCAGTTGTGATGTTTTAGGGGGAAAACAAAGAATTACGTACTGCTTCATGGAGGGCCTATTTGGCTAAAGTGAACCCATTTTCTTGCTTCTTGAAGGGAACACAAACAAAAAATGCTTTGGTGCTGGCAACCAACCACCTGCTCCGCAGCCGACTTCCCACCAAATTGGGCATGTGGTGGGGAAAAGTGTCTCACTATTCACTTCCCCTTCCCTACTCAGTCGCTCCTTTACAGTATTCAGTATATATGCATTCTTGTTATATTCCTTAACACAGAAGAAGAAAACCTCTGCTCCTGCTTCAGGATAGTCCTGGCCATTGTATAGTGAACTACAAATGAGCTTTATATAGTTAGAGGTGGGAAATGATCAGCTGTGGATGGATAGTATACATAGGGATTTATGTGGATTAAGTTAAATTTTATTATTCATAAACTCCACAAGCATATTTGCATCAACTTTCAGTTAGTCAGAGAAAATGTTATATTTCATTTCTGCTTACATTTGGAGATAGTGCATGGACTGCCAGTGAGCTTTAGTCACTGATATAATATAGCAACACTGGCCGGGTTCCAGAAAGACCTCTGGTTAATGGGCATCAGATTGAATCCCTGCACTTCCAGTATTTAGACTTCATGGAATATTATTGGACTGACTAGTCTTAAATAGAATAAAGTTATTTCAGCCAGTTATTTATATATACAAAGAGATGCTAAATCTTTTTTCCATATTATCCATTTTATACCATTGTTTGGTGAAAAAATATTAAATGTATTTTCAAATCATGGAAAGTATGCATACCACAGATATCATTCTGCTTGTTAATAGGATTTTGCATAGATATTTCCTCTGAAGTAGACTTGCAAATTGAATTTCAAGCTTCCAAATAAAAATGAATTACTATGGGTTTAAATTTTTGCACCATGTTTATTTTTTGTGTTATTCTGTAGTTTTCATATCTGGCAAGAAAGGTTTTGGGGTCTGGGCACAGGACTGGGTCTCAGAGGGTTTGTGCTTATTTTCTTGCTTTGCTACAGATTCCCTACAGGTCCTCCACTGTACTTTTTCTCCCCCATCTGAGAATGGTCCCTTTGAAGGTTTACTGTGATACAAATAATGCAGAAGCAGCTAACCAGATGGGTCAGAAAAACTTACAAGTCAGGCTGATTCCCTGTTTTACCTAAACTACTAAAGTGACCCTGGAAGAAAATATGTTACTTATGGCAAATGCATCACTGAAAAGCCTGGATAATAACAAAGAACCACACCAATATTTAAAAATGAGGTTTTGTACACTAAGTGACAATGGCCTGTTAACATCCTGCTGCTGAAACAGCAATAGTCTGTGGACTATATTTTTAAATTAAAGATACACAAAACCAGCTGTCCCCATAAAAGTCACACTCTCAAATAATACTTCCTTTTACCTATTACAGCATTTTCACTGGTACAATTTAAAAGACTGTAGAAAAAATGGTTTTTTTCTACTCTATAGAAAGAAAAGTGACTATTTTTGTAACAAATTCCAGCACTAGTTCCACAATTGTGATTAAACAAATCAATAGACTCCACCTTAAAAAAAATCAAAGATTAACATTACATCAAGGCTTCTGGCTCCTGGCTACCTAGCTAGTTTGCCTAAGAAAACAGAAATAAATAATACTATTGCTGAAATTAAATATACAAACTCTTAAATAAACAAGAGCTAAAAAATCCAATACTCTGTGGACACATTATTGCAGCCTTTCAATACTTAAAGGGGGCTTATAAGAAAGATGGGAACAACCTTTTTAGTACGGCCTGTTGCAATAGGACAAGGGGTAATGGTTTGAAACTAAAAGAGGGTAGATTTAGATTAGATATAAGGAAGAATATTTTTACGATGAGGGTGGTGAAACCCTGGAACAGGTTGCCTAGAGAGGTGGTAGATGCCCCATCCCTGGAAATGTTCAATATCGGGTTGGACAGGGTTCTGAGCAACCTGATCTAGCTGAAGATGTCTTGTTCATTGCAGCAGGGGTTGGACTAGATAACCTTTAAAGGTCCCTTCCAGCCCAAGCTATTCTCTGATTCTCTGATTCTACTAAGTAAACTAAAAACTCTGTGCTACCAGCTCCCATAACATCTAACAATTCCTAGTTTACCTTCAACAACTGATCTGGTTTCCCAATGTAAAGCCTGGAGACAAACAGTATTTTGGAGAGCTTGGAAAGATTTGTATGAATCAAAGGACCATGTCAGTGGTTTGAAGTGATTTGAGTAATTTCAATGACTCTCCCTCCTATTTGCAACAAATTCCATCAACGACTTGCCTCTGAGGACCCATACATATAGTTCTCCTCCACATAACTGATATTCTCCTGTTAACTTTTCTCTTCCTTGTTCCATATCTATGCTCTCCTTCATTTTCTCATAAGATCTCCTAACCTCTTCTCATGTTGGTTCCAATATAAAGACTGTCCTCCTCAATTTTAACTATCAAAGGTCAGCCATCACCTGAAGTCCATGATTCACTCACAGAAGTTAGGATGCTCTCTGTCCATCATCATTTTTCACCTATACCTACAGCAATCTCCAAGTCTTGCTCACCTCAGCAGCATTGCCTCATCATTTAATCATAGTCCTCTATGGACAAGACCAAAGGTCCATTGCAGCAATGGACAGCTTTTCTAAACAAAAGAATGACTAAATGCTGGAATATATTGTCATAGGGAGGTGAGGGTATATTCAACCTCTGTAAGGTTCTGAGGCACAAATAGCTCAGCCAATTAAAAGTTGCATTTCCCCCATTCTCCATGCCTTGCTTGGAAGTGCTGCTCCTGTATCATGAGTAGCAAAACCACATGTGTGTGCAGTCTGAAATTACTCCTGTTCAAAATCCAGCATCAGTATAACTGCTTTCATTAATTAATATGTGGGATTATGAAGTGTGGTGCCTGAAATCCCAACAGATAGATACTTCTCCTGTTTCATTCTGGAGAGTCTGAGGATGCTGGTCAGCCCAGCAGTGTGTCATACCTGTACAGCTCCTAAGAACATCAAACAATATCAACAGACTATCAAGAGTGGGCCAGGAAGAGTCTGCACAAGAAAAGAGGAGAGGCTGTGTCTTCTGGGAGTCTTTCAACTTATGATTTTATAGTTCTATGAATAATTACTTTGACTTAAGAAACACTGCACTAGATGGGGTTTTCAAGATCTGATTCTTCTTACTCTGTGGAGATTTTACTTGCCACAGTGTAAGACTTGCAAAGAGATTGGCAGAGATAGTTGTCATCATATTTACAGACAGCTCTCTGTGTAATCATTTTGTGTAGATAAGAAGCATAAGGATGTTTTAAAGGAAATTAATCACTTAGATACTTCCATACTATTGAAGGTTTCACATGTGGTGCAACATTGATTTTCCTGTTTCAGTTATCATTTATCATTATACATTTACTGCTCCAGTATCCACCTTCTCATCTCAACTTTATTCTATGCAGTCATCATCTGGGATAAATAGATTTTATTCTGCATTCCCAGAAACCCTTTTGGAGCTGTCTCATTTTGAAAGAGAAACGAGTATATTTTTAACATACATGTGTTCAGTATTACTCTTTTTAATCATAGATTCTTTAGGCTAATAAAAGGTAGTAAAGAGAATACAAACAGCCCAGAGAAAAAACAGAACCCTTCTGAAATCTCCAGTTGGGAGTTATCCAGACTGAATCAAACTTTGCGTAATGTTGGGGTTGGATTTTGGAAAAAAAAGCAAGAAAATAATTTTCCATATTTTCTCAGACACATTTTACTACTTCATGGTATTTGTTCATTTGTTTGTTTTATTTACTATATTCAAACATGAGACTTGGAACCTTTTGGTTTTTTTCTGTGTCTTCCATATGTACAACATACTTCCTTGTACTTAAATGAAAAATGTTCCACTTCTTGAGCTTTTCCTTTCATTTCAAAATCCTTTCTCTATTTCAGATATCCTTGATCTATAGCCCAGACCAGCTTGGAAAGTTGTCTCTTTACTGGTTATTATTTCTTAGTGAACTTGTATTATTTGAAACTAGTGTAGAGTGCAGCCAGCCTACAATTACTTATTTTTGAAAACAGTGTTGAAGAAGCAACATTTAATGTGGGTCAGTAACAGAAAATCCTAACAGCTTCCAAAATAAGAGAAGATCTAGTTTGTTTGGCAAAATTATTTCAAATGAACAGCAACTACAGTTTTGAAAAGGTATGCTGCTCTGTGTCTGAGGTATTGAAAGCAAACATGGCAAATGCCCGACAACTGTGAAGGAGAGGCACTGTGAGCAGGAGGTTGGGAACTGTGTATTTCAACTTCAGAGGAATCATTTAAATTCTTAATGGCAGCCCCTCAGATAAAGAGAAAACAGCATTCTCTGAAGGGTGGCCAGCTGTTTAGGACTCAATAATCAGGCTTTTGTTTGGTCTGCCTTCTGGAGTTGCTTCTATCACAGATAGTGATGCTGGCAAGGAAAATAAAGAGTTTTTATGTCAGAGGTTGCATTCCTGTAATAATTTCTAAAAAAGTCCAACAGAATTTTGGTTTGCACAAGGTCTATTTGACATATATCTGTGTGTACTAGGCACTAGTGCATTTGTCAAGCGTGCAAAACAATTTAGATTTGCCTGTGGCCTACACTTCATTATTTCCAGAACTGCCACTGTGTTAGTCAGTTATTTTCTTTAAATATTCAGATATGTTTGAGTCAAAATAATTGAGGAATTTATCTGAAACGCAAAGGGCCAACAGAGATGGACAGAGTCTTTTTACTTCTTCATGTTTCCCTCTCAGTTTATTCCAGAATAATGTGAATGGAACTGATTCCCTGTTCCCTAGACAGAGGAACTTCACTTGTACCCTAAGGATGCCACACAGACAGCATGAGCAGAGCTCATTCTGGCCTTTAATCGGGCTATGGAGTAGGACAGGAACCAAAACTGCAGTCAGTAGTCCCAAGTCAAATTCCTTCTGATTGTAGTAGAATAGTGACTTGAACATGGATAGCAGAATTCATTCTTGTTACCCAACCTTATACTTTTTGAGGCCTATACACCCTTTCTGATTTAATTTCTATACTTTTGAAATACATTCCTCTTGTTTTTCTTGTTCAGCATGAGGAATTTTCATGGATCAGTTTTCAGAAATGTTTCCATGTTCAGAAAAGACAGTTTATACTGCCAAAAGAGCTCCCTTTCTTCTAGTGAAAGTGGGGTTACTTTCCTTTCCTAAATATTTCCCTGTTCATACAGACATCCTGGAGACTTAGACTGATTGAGGATGATTTTCCAGGACTATTCTGCGGCCCATCAATATATTAAACCTTATCTATTTAAGAAATCTCCAAGTGCCTGTGTTATCAGCCAAGGCAGAGAAACAGATCCTATGCCCAAGTTCTTTAAATGCTCTATCTTTGAGGCAAAGTTTATTACAGATGACAAAGGACATATCAAAATTTGAAGTTTATAAGTCAGGCTAAGGCTTGCTCTTTGGCCTTCAAAGTTAGTGGCACACCACTATTCATGTCTGTATGGCTAGACTTTCTTCCCCACCAAACTAACATGAACTTGCTCATAGTGTGTATTGGAAAAAATCCCTGCTCCACAGGATCTCACAGTTGTGTTCAGGAATTGCCTGGGAAAGTGTTACTTGGATCAGGCTAACACTGTGCCAGGAAAAGGGCAATCAATTAAATATACATAAGCAACTGTACATCATTTCTTAAGCCCGTGTCCTGGTCCTGGTTGGTAGTTAGCACCTGAGGCTGTCTCAGGTCATGGTCCCCAGCAGAGTTCACAGACTGTTGGAGGGACAACGGTGCAGCCCTTCCCCAAAACTCCTTGCCTCTTCTACTCTGGGCACATCACATGGACTTACGAAAGGCAGAAATCCGTTAAGCATTTCCAAGTTGCTCTACTATCCTACTACAAATACAGTCTAGCATTTTGACACAAAAACAAAAATTCTCTTTCTATTTTGCCATGAATGAACCCAGATGAGTCCTGAAAAGAAAACCTCCCTTAACACAAGCTTTAACATATGAAAAATTTTCAACATCCTTTCAATTTCTCAACAATACATGTTGTCCCTATTCAGTCTAGAATAAATGTAAGCAAAAAAGACACTCTTTTAGTTAGCAAATTCAGCCATCTTAATTCATCCTCTGAGTAATACTTCAGGCATCTTCTCTGATTTTCATTATATTTTTTGGAGCTACGTGTAATTCTGTCCTTTGACATTTTTCCTCTCTTGACAAGTATTTGTCCCATCTTTCCCTTACATTTTTTAACATCTTCTTTTACTAATATATAAGGCCTCACATAATCCTCCTTTACACTGCTGTTTTTATGTTTTATATAAATATTTCTAGCCTATGCTTTGAGAAATTTTCATATTTTTACTCTGTGCCTAAGAGCACTTCAGAATGGGTGCTCCACCTTCTCGAATCTGGGGAAACAGCATGCCATGGGCAGTGCCAGGCATGGCGTTGCTGGAGGAAGTGGAGGACAGAGCTGCCCTTTGTGTGCCCTGGGATAGTCCTTGCTTTATGGAACAGCCAAACTCATACAGAGTGCTTCTAAATGTAGCTTTTGCTCTTCTACACTGTGATGCAGTGCCCTCTGACAAACCCCCAGAAGCAAGGGGCACTACTTTGTGTCCCACCTGGGCAGAGTCCTGTCAGCAGAAAGAGCAAATTGCTCTCACTTCTATTTCTCTGGAGGCCCAAGGGGAAGAAGGCAATCAGCATTTCTGGGAATCAAGTTACTTGACTTTAAGAATCTGAATACCAACCTGGTTTCACATGCTATGACTTGAATGCTTGGCTTTACAATACATTTGTTTCTCTCCTAAATCTTTTGCTAACTAGAAGTGCTGTAATAAATAATTTAGGATATTTTTCTGGCTTTCATTTTCTTTCTCCAGCATTGTACTGTCTGTTCAGATGAAGCAATGATTTAAAAAATAAAAATTAATTAAACCACTTAGGTAATCTATATCTCTTGTGTCTCCAAAGTTATTTTTTTTTTTTAATAACCAGATGTCAGTTTCCTACCTTTTTATCTTAAAAAATATGGGAGAAATTATTGGAAAAAATTTTAATCTCATATGTATTTTTTGAACTATAATAAATGGCATGATGATGATGATGAATCATGGCTATCCAGTACATGACACTTTGTTTTATCTCCTTACAATAAGATCCAGCATTCTGCTTTTCCTTTTCATTTGCATTGCATTTTTAGTTTGGAAATATCAGATGTTTTAACAGCATTTTTGGTCTTTTCTTCCCATGTCTCTTGTTTCAGTCTTTTGCTTTTAAGGTAGAAATCCTTCAAGTTGCAATGAAGAATCCCTATCTTTTTTCTGTTAAATTAGTTTTGAGTTCTGATGGTCTCAGATATGCTAAAACTTACACAATTTTTACTTCTACTAGCCAGCATGATTAATAGATCATCCCTTGTTCTCACATATGTTAGTTTTACTCTAACCTTCTATCAGATTTCTATTTTATTTTTACCCTCTTTATTCACTTTTGATGGAAATCAGGATCATAGTATTGTCCTTTTTCATATTTAACAAGAGAACAATGAACAGTATTTATCACTCAGCAGAGTCAAAAGAGTTTCAATAGATTCTTACCTGTAATTCTGCTTTTCATTTCCTATGTGAAATCTGTCATACTGTGAATATGCCCGGTTTCCTTCCCAGTCCATTAATTCAATTCTTAGAGAATATTGCCTCTGACTTGTTATTGCAAAGATAAATTCATTTCCCAGCCAATGTTCACCTGATGGGCTACCAAAACCCTAGAAAAAAGTTGGCAAAATAACTAGATGTAATTATTGTAATTTGTAGAATCTTTATACAATAATAAAACCATCATTATATTTTACCTATACATTCTAATTACTGGTCATAGCTTTCTGTGTTCCAGTTTGACTATCTCTGAAATAAGTCTACTAATACATACCATGTAGGAGTGTCATGCAGTTCAACTGATATTTGACAGGGCAGTTGAGGCTATCAGTTGAACAATTATAAGATATTAATAGTATGATGCTGTATTTGCACATCCTTCCATAGGGATATAGGACATAGTCACATTCTATAAAACATTTCATATGGTGTTAAACCCAGTTATCATTAAACAATTAAGTCAAACCAGAATTCTGCTATACACTATAAAAGGTTAAAAAGAGTTTAAATTAGCCTAGATTATACACTGAATTCAAGTTAGCTGTGGATGATAGCTCATGTTTTAGTCTCTTAAGAAGAATGGACATTCTTCTGCTGTCGAGTGTCTGCCACAACTGAAAGAGGGAGGGTTTTAGTTTAAAAACCTCTTCTGTATATAAGACCTGCTGGACAGGACAGTGTGAGTGATTCTCAGTTGCAACATTTATTTACTTCATTCTCGGACCACTAAAGCTCATATTGGCCAAGATTTTGGCTACTGCAAAGTTATTTTTTTCTCACTGTGCTGAGGTAAAATAAGATTTCTATATATATTTTGACGCTTTGAAATCTTTAACTTAAGGAGTTAGGAGTCAGCCATAAACTATTCAAAGCACATTCTCATTTTCTAAGAATGAAAAATAAACATCAGTAGAATATTTAAGGTACCTAACTCTCCTCACATTTCATATATTCAGATGATTTTATTTCCAGTTAAACAAACGATTCAATTTTCAAACATGGAAAAATAATAATAAAAGAAAAACTATAAACAGTTTACAAAATCTATTCCTAGACTGATATTTTTGTGCATCTTCCAGGTTTTAAAGTTGTTTAAATTTTGCTGAATGTTTTACTACATTAAATATAAGGTTTTATTTAATGTAATCAATTTAGTTTACTATATATTAAAATTATTTTTCTCTATAAACTATTAGTTCATACGTGAGAAGCTCTATTTTTGTTCTCTTTAAGAAATACAAATTATTTTACACTGTAATTTTTACTTGTGAAGAACTATTTCAACATCACTATGTTTATTCGTATTCCTTAAGCTAGGAAAAAAGGGAGCCAGACATCTCCTGATTTGCTTACAATGATGTGCTGAGAGTGTTTTAGCAGACCCTTGTGAAAATTGTCTGATCAAATTAAATGAAAGATTGGATGATTTTCTTGCCTGTGATACAAATTCATCCTCTTTTACTAAGGTGTGACTGCCATATATAGGAAAGAAATAAACAACAAAGCAATCCTGGTTTTGGAATAGATTAGACTGTATCCAATCTAAAATATTTTCCTTTGTCATTCGTTTTAGGAAGTTGCTTTCCTTCTGCACTTCCCATCATGGTATTTAACAGACAACATTTTCTTTCAGTTTCAGATCTTGAGTTAAACCATGAAATCTACCATTGATTGAGTCAGTGCAATTTTCAAGAATAACATTTGAACGTTTCCAGAAAGCTCATATTTTTTAAAGAGGGGTAAAATTAAGAGACTTCCTTGGGACTAGAACTCAGGTAATGGGAAATGTGTCCATGAGACACATTGGCAAGCAATTGATCTTCTCTATATGACAGCTCAGTCACTCCTAATGTGAGATGGAAACACTGAAAGTACAGCTCTCTTTCTCTTTTGTTCTTTATTGCATTGTCTTGGCTCCAGCCCTGGCTAGTTGGGCCTACTGAGGATGAAATCCTTCATCCCCAGAGGCCATGTGGCACCTGAGTGAAGCTGCAGTGCATCTAATAGTTCATTCAAGCAATGTATGACTATACCAGCTGCAAACTTCTAAAGAAACTTAATTTAAAAAAAAAATTAGAGGCTTAAAAGTTTATGACTGGATCAAAAAAATATGAAACAGAGGGATTTTTTTTGTTTTTCCTACAGGGAATTACATTAGAAAGCACTGTACTCAGGAGTCATTTTTATTTTAAGTAGCCTACCTGAGCAGATGCTTGATGGTCACTGATACTAGAAGCTGAGAAGACATGCCGCATTGGGCTATGCTGAGATAAGTACACTAGTTTATGTTTCAATTAAGCACGTCAGCCTTTTGAATCAGAGACTATCAAGTGATATCCATGGACAAAGCGTTTAGTCTGCAAAAACTGAAATTCAGTAGTCTGCGATGAGTCTCAGAGAAGACTCAAACTGAAATATGAGAGGATACTATTAGTTGGCTTTTCCTTTCCTGCACATTATTTCATTATATCCACTTTCTCTAGTAGGTGATTTCCTACGTAAGTCCCTGTAAATACTAGCTGCAGCTAATACTGGTGATATCTTGTTGACTACATCAGTCTCCAGTGTGAGCTCCTGTCCTCAAGCTTTCCCATGATAATGCTTCTATACTTCTGCCCTACTGCTTTGATCACATTCGCATGCATATTTGGCTTCATAGATACTTCCTAAAATACAAAAGCTTGTTCCTCACCTATAAAAACCCTGTTTACAGCGGACATACCCTTCTGTAGTTTTCACTGTTTTCTATCTGTCCCTTTGATCCTTTCCATCTCCTTGCCTTGTCTGTCTGCCCTATGACTGTCACACACGGTCTCTCCTGTTCTAGCAGCTTTGGCAGTGTCATACCACAGCAGTCATTGGTTTGTCTCTGACATCCTCTTTCACCAGTGTTCATCGCCATTTGTCTCAGAGGAAGGGAAAATACGCTCTTCAGTGACTAACAGGCAGTTAGTCCCTAAAATCCAGAAGGGAGAAGTTGCAGCATAGGTGTTTATATACCAGCGAAAGTATGTTTCTTTGCAATCTACGTGGTTTCCTCCTCACAGAAGATATATTACTATTCTTATCAGCTCTCTCACTTTAAAAGAAGATTTTCAGGAAATCCTTTCTCCCTTTTTCCCAGTGCTGGCAAGCTGAGGGGACTCCCCTTTGAACTGTGACTCTATTGAATTATATTTGTCTTATCTTATTTAGATTACAGCCTATTCAGGATGTAATACATGTGGCTTTTTTAACATTATGTGTTCCCATATGTGTTCTACATAAACTCCAGACACCATATATAATTATTCTGAAATAATAATAATTTTTCTTCTTCACATTTACACTTCCTTCTCCCTTTTCACACATGTTGTTACACTAAGATGAAAATCTATCACTAAGTGGTTTGCTCTCCTGACCAGAGGAAATGAAGTTGCAGCAAAAGGGAACTGAAGGAATATAAAAAGGAATATAAAAAAAATTATGAGGAAAACTACCACATTAGTCATGAAAAACTGAATCCTATTACAAGGAGCTACAATACTTAAACTCAGATTAGAAGTGCCTAGAATGATTTTTTTATTTTTTTTTTCTTGTCAGGAGCAACTTCTTTTTAAGCAAACTCCTTGCTCTTATGAAAAGAAAATGAAGGAAGTAAGTGGAACATAAAATATATCTTTAAAGCAATGGATGTTCCTAAGGAGAAGTAGTATATTTTATTAAACACCTAATATGGCTGGAAAAATAAATAAACAAACAAACAGGCACTCAAAGCTTTCATAGATCTAAAACAGAGAGGAGCGCTACACGTCTGTTAAGCACAGAGCTGGGAATAATTTCTTCAAGTATAATTTTATTATGCCAAATCCAACTGTTTCCAACCTGTATTTAGCCTGTAGTTTACTGCCTCTTTTGCAGACCTGAAGAAAGCCTTGCATGCTTGTTGTTTTTTCCAGATACTTTGGCTGACTTAATAGCTATGCAGCTTTCCTTGTTCATATCTTACATTGTCGCTGCCTCAAGAACACTACTATAACAACATATATAAGCTTTTGTGTGCAGAAGAGAATGACATATTATTAGCCAAAACCCTTGAAAGACTTGATTTAACTTTTCATTTCCATTCCCAGCCCTGAGGCTGGCAAAGAAAATGATTGTCCCAGGTTCTTTTGATTTGCCTTCAAGATCTTTAGCCTTCCCAGTACATCTCTTTTAGTTTATCTCCAAATACAAAAGCTTTTTTTTTTTTTTTCTTCAGCCAGAAAACTTAAGGAAACAAGCTTGTGCAATTTTTATGCCCACCTGTCCTTTATTTTTGTGCAATACTTTTTGAAAAATTTTGAGGCCAGGATAGAAATCACACAAAAGTGAAAGTTCACAAGGTTTCAGCAGAACTAGTGCCAGGGATAAATCGCCACTAGGAGAAATGCTGAAGCAGAAGCTCAGCAGCTGCCTATTCCAATTGCCTATCAGCAGGCACAGACCAGCCAGCCCAACACAGACACTGAGCAGGTATTGCCTCAGAGGACCCTTAGATATCTGAGAGAGATTTGACAAACATAAAAGGGGAACTCAAGCTATTGCCACAGAGAATCTTAGAAAATAATAGGGATTCAGGAAATTATTAGTAACCAGAATGTGACTTCTATGCAGGACACAGGACAAAAATTCACAGAAAAGCAGACCACATTAATTTTGCTGTTCATGAGATAATTCAGGAATTGTTCAGTAATCAAAATTCAGTAATGAAATCCAAGCATTTTAGTTAACAGAACACTTATGTTTACACTGCTTCTCAAGTCTGTGGGGTCCCAAGTGATAAGATGCCTTCAGCCTTGCCTAAGACTATGATTGTCTTAGGAGTTTGGATTTGAGAATGCCTTAGGGCATAGTTTTAAATCTTAAACTTAAGAGCTAACATTAGAAGTCACCTATTCCAGACCCATATCTGTCATTAAATATGTTTGTTTTCCAGTATATATATACTCTGTCAACATACTCATTGTTTTTTGCATTCATATTGATATAGCAAATACTTCCAGAATTATTTGTGTTGAAGTTTTGTACTTAAACTCAAGGAAGTACGTGAGGTGATCCAAGTCATCCTCAGCTATCAACCTACTAGGAAAAGGAACATCTGTATTTCATGAATGTGTTTCTTGTTAACCACATTTTAAGTCCCTCTGAAACCGAGTGGCTCATAAGCACTGTTCAAAAATTGCATTTTAAATGCCTATTAGACACGATTTTGTCATTAGTTTTCTATATTTTGTTCATTACATGTTTCCAAGTAGAGGGATTAATTCTTTAAACTTCACATTTTATTAAAAATACTCATTTTGCTTTTCCCTTGAAATTTGCGTAACATTGTGGGATGACTGGCACATCAGAGGCTTTAAGTTCCCTAAAGAGTGCTTAATGTAACAGAGAAAAGTCAGAAATTTCTAAAAGTTTTCAGAGTTCTCCTACATCTTCCACATTAGCACTCTGTGGAACTTGGGAGAATATAGCAGGGAAATATGCTTACATTATCATAATATGTTTTCTTAACTGTCCATTACTAGCCACAGACAGTATACACAAATCTTTGCACTGACCTAGCATAGGTTATTTTCGTGTTTCATTTTATTGTTCATAAATGGAAAACATTTATATTTTTGCTGCTGAAAATTGCATTAAGGTTGTATTTTGGCAAAGTTTGATCTGAAATAAGTCAGTTGAGACATAAAAATTACAACCAATTAGTAAAATAGAGTTTTTATCAAGGAATAATCAGGTGATGTTTTGTACTATATTTAGACTAGATTGTTCTTGTTGTCACGATAACACTTGCTTTCAGAGCAAAGAAATGACACAATATAGAACCTTACAGACAGTTTTAATCCTATTTATGTACTAGGGTGAAGTAAAGGAGTTTTCTGGTGCTTTGTGCTTGTAACTATATAGTAAATTGCTTAAATTCTGACATAGTGCCCAATTGTTATGCAAAAAAAAAAAAAAAAAGTAATTTGTTTTTCTTCTGTATGCATTAAAGTACTTAGAACCAGAAATCATGGACAAAAGTACATGATTTTATAATATTTACTCTAGATGACATCCAGGTTCTACATCACCTCATTTCCAATCGCATGGTGATTAACAAAGTCAAAACTACTAAAGCAGTCATGAGTACAAAGAAATGGAATTCAATTCTGGTTTTAAAAATGACCTTAAGAATTTACAAAGTTGATACTTATTCAAAAATAATAAGTAGGGTGCAAAAGAGTTTTATTAACTTTGGCAAAATCTGTGGGGGTATTCTGCCTGAATCATGTTACTGCAAGTTCATTAAACAATTATCTCTCTTACTTTATTTATTTTGTCTGATAATGCTCATAGGAAGCTTTGACTTTTTATAGACAAAACAAAATTGAAACCAGACACAGTCAATATATCCTATGGGTTCATCTCCTGTCAGACAATTCACTGAATAAAGCAGATAATAATTCAGTGTTTTACAGCTGTAGTGTCTTCCCAGAAGCCATAAAGAATATTCAGCTCCTTTTGCCTTAGCTGAGAATGTGGAATGGATTTTGTTTAAGAAGATAATTTCTAAAAGGTCAGTATACTTCTTCATTTCCATCACATTGAATTATTCATTGCATTATGTGATATAAAGATGTGGTCTATAGAAATTACTTCAATTTCCTCAGGGAACAAATGTCTTAAATAATGTTAACTTAAACAAATATGGGAAAATAATGCTAAATATTCAGAAATATTTGTACAAAATACTAACAAATATTTGGTCGCAAGTTTTTAAAATATGTTTAGATTGAAGCCAGAGGTACCTTCTCAAAAGACTAAAACAAATATTAAGTTATTGTCAGTTTAAATAAAGAACTAAATGTCTGCATAATCATTCCAAATTCAAAAAGTGTGTCTCAAAATCTTGTTCATATCCTACAGCAATTCAGGTTGTTGAACTTTGTTGTAGAACAAATATATTAGTAGACATACAGAAGTTAGGTTCGCTTTTTCCTTTTTAACACACAGCACCAGTAGTAGCAGACTTCTTGATGAGGAAGAATCAGAGTGATGGAATCCAGGTTTGAGTTGCAAACCTTACAAAAATGTTACCTTTGGCTAGGCAATGGGCCCCAAGCAGCTCAGTTTCCTACAGTGACCCATGTACAACAGCCACTGTATCTTCCTCAGACCCAGATTTTTATCTAAGTTCCTTACTCTTTAACTAAGAACAGGAGAGTATTTCCTACTGAAACAAAATACATTGAAAGCATCTCTCCCAAACCACATTGTTCACTCTAGGACAAGTGGATCCTGGGAATATACAAACTCAATTTTTTGTATTCTAAGAAAGATGAATTGAGAGCTTAAGAGAACTTTCTGGTTTATTCTTTGCAAAGAAAGAAATTGTACAGTTATAGGGCTAAAAATTAAAAATCTAAAAAAAAAAAATTCTAGAAAAATGTACTTTTGTTTCACTTCAGGCAAAAAGAAAGAACGTTTGGAGGTAGGACTTGATTCTCTTTCTTTTCAAAAGACACTGATTTATCCCAAATAGTAAAGATGCATATGACTAGGAGCATAGATGCTACAGGAAAGACCAACATTCAAACATCTATATGTGCATTTGAGCAGGGACTTGAATCTCAGCCCCATAATCCATCAAAATACCTCAAGCATCAGACTTACATGTTGCTTTTTTCTCTCTTCTTTGGGCTCAGCTGCTACACTAAATATCTGAACAAAAATAGAAGACGACTGACACCAGAATCGAAAAGTTAGAACGTTAATTCGACATGAGCTCTGTGAAGGGCTGCTCCAGTGAGTACCAAACAGAACAGATCAGGCAGGAGATGCTCCTCCCTGAAGAGAAAGCTGTTCCATGATGAGAGCACACAACTATCATTTGGAAGGACCTCTGCTACAATTCTATTGCATGTTCAAGTCACTAATTTAAAAAACAACCTCTCAAAATCTCACCTGGCTCTTGTAAAACAGCATTTCCATCTTTTGGTTAGAAAGTTTCTTTAATAACATTAATCTTTCTCATGGTACTCTGCTAAAGGCTGTTGCATAATTAAGCTGAATCATAATATCTTTACATAAAATTTATTAAGTTTGACATGTAAAGAATACCTTACATGGTTATATCAACAACCTTTGGAAGACCACATGAGTCTTATCAGTATATATTAATGGTATTAAATTGAAGTACTAGTAGCAGACTAGGCACAAGTATATAGCCATGTGTCAACACAACACTTGAAACTGATGTTATCCAGTAACGTTTGCATAGAGAAGACTGTGCTGAGTATAACACATTTAAAACACAACTGTGCTCCAACACAAAATTGTGTTCAATTTTACATCCAAAAATATTCCCCAAAATAAAGAATATGCTTCATTGTGTGGTAACATCTTCTCTAGTGCCCAATATAGTGATCCAAAGACCTCTGAAAAAAATATGGTTTCATTCTTGCTCCCTTAGATCATATTGTTGAACTGCACACTGTAGATTAAGCTTTGGTCAGGACCAGAATAGTTTCATGAGCATGTTTTCATAAAACTGAATATGGTCTCTCACCACTTTGATGTCTTGTCTATCTCCACTGGACATGCTGGATTTAGACCTCAGGAGAAGCAGAGAACATGATGGCTGTTTTTATAACGCTGATGAAAGTGACAATTATCTGAGTAACAGTTGCAGTCAGAAGTGACTTCTTATTAAACTAGTGTGACATGTCATTCTTTATCACAGAAGGGTGGGTCTCCATGAAAGGCGTTACTCACACAATATCTTAATACACATTCCAGTCACCAAAAATCATTTCCTTATATCCAAATTACTTGGTAAATGTTTGAAAGAAACAAATGACTTCCATATCATCTATCCCAGTGCCTTGAAGAAAATGATTTTTTTCAGATGTAAGCAACTTATAATTCATGACTTTGAAGTGTACTATTATAAGAAATTTATTTGTGACTATACGTTACAAAATTATTTATGTCTGAAGTGGCCTTTTTTATCCCCTTGTACTCATAACTCATTCTTATATGCTTATCCATGCAACATAATAAGTCAACACCACCACCACTCCCAACCTGTCTGGTTTGTTTAAAGTACAAGAGCAACATGCCTTCTGTCTTTTCCAAGGACATACATTCCTCGTTTTTGCCTCTCTCACAGGTCCATCCTGTACTCAAATCCCTCATTTCTGCAGGAAGGATCATGCTGATATTGCAAGGCACTTTATAAAATTCTTCACACTACTGTCAGGGAAAGAATGTGAAGCTGTTTCTGCGGAAGAAATTATGGCTATACCTCCAGCTAGCTAGCTAGCTAGCTAGTTTAGATGGATGGAGGTAGTACAGATAATGTTACAAAGGCTCTCCTCCTTCCACAAAACTTTCTGTATTCCTTTCCTATTCCCAGGTTACCTTCAAAATGCCTCCTCACATTCTTTGAATCAACAATTCTTTCCCTCAGAACTGTTTCACTAAGCCACAGGGGGAAGGAGAAGCTGTGAAGAGTGCTCTGAACAGCCCCTACTGCTCTTCTAAGCAGAAGAAAGCAAACCAGAACAGCCCATGTGCTAAGATTAAAATCTTCTCAGCTCTGCAAACAAGGCAGCTCTGTGCAAACTGCCATTTGAGAATGGCCCATTACCCCTAACTACTCAGGTGTTATTTGTGGAATGTTATGTGAGTCAGACCAAAAATCCACTCAAATTTAATGATGATGATCTTGTGTCACAAAGCCATGGCCCTGATCAATGTGCTAGTACAGGTATAGCCTACGAGGTGACAAAGAAGGAATTGAGTTAAATATGAGTACGATCCCCATCCAATGTATGCCTCGTGCAAAACAGGGAAACACAAAAACTCTTGTTGGAAGGAAGACACAGGTTCTTATTATAAAATCCAATTAGCTAATTATCAGGAGCAGCTGCATATCTTTGCTCTTGGGGTGATCCTTCAGAGCCAAACAATTTGGGGGTAATAACTATGAAGATGAAAATTGATGTCTGTATGAGATCAATCAACAAGCATACTTTTAAGGTTTACCTATCTGACCATGTGTACATTAAGTATAATATTTTGTTGCTTTGCTTATCTTTCTTTGAGTTACTCAAACCAAAATCAATGGAGGAAACCTCTGTCATAAAACCACAGGCCTGTTTGTAGCTAGGAATCCCTACCTAGTATGCGTATATACATTTTCCACATGAAGATAAAGGTTTCCTAATTTTAAATTCCTGTCAAAATTACAAATCATTATCTGAAAAGCTGATGAGTGTTTTAATTCCTGTGAACAACAGCAGCATCTTTCCAAATCTCCCTAACAGAAGTTAGGTGAAGTTAGTTTCAACAGCTGTTTCAGTACTTAACATCCTGTGAACCGCGGGAGCTGCATCATATGCTTGCAGTGGAATATTCTTTTAGCTCCCAGCAATCTGTTTTCTTTAGTCTAAAGAGAAAAATTTAGTATGAATGAAGATCCAAAAAATGAACTTTTGACAAACTCATTTAATGTGGAATAGTCACAGAAAGACCAGTGTTACCATCTTCAGAACTGTTTAATAGTATTTGAGGTCTCGTTGAAAGAACATAAGAATTTGGCAAATGTATCAATAATATCAGACTACTGTCAATGCAAGAAGTGAGAAGATTTTGTGGCCATATCAATGCATAATATAGCTTAAATACTTATAATCCAGAAAAGGATTTAAAATTAATTCAGAATAGCTAGCTTTAACAAAACTGAGAATTATGAAAGATGTTGTTTCCACAATATGAGCATTCAGATTATGAACAAATTTATTTCTTCTGTCAAGAACATTCTCCTCGGCCAAGCCATATGGCTTATGTAATTTTTGTTTTTAAAAAAACACATCTGAAGTTGTTTTCCACTAAATAGTGGAACAAGAATCATGCAGCTTACTCAAACAATTTAAAAATGTGCCTTGTGCATTGTTTTTACACAGCGTCTCGCGTGAAAAAGAAAGCGATGAACTTAATCTAATGTGACTGGAAGGGGTTGGACCTCTGTCTGTAGTTGTTTGGGGAGAAAAAAGAATCTGCATACTCTTTGTAAATGGACAAAACTGCATCAGAGAAATAATGTTCCAAAAGGGAACAGTACAACAGCTTGAGTTTTTGCCTCTTTGCTCAGGTCAAACACAGTGTTAATTGTGTTGAGGACCTATTTTGAAAAAGAAGAAAAGTGCAAGTTAGTATTGCTACTGAAGTAACACGGAACAAAAAAAATGTCAGAGTTTAGAGACAGGAAAGGTGGGCTGAAAGAACAACAAACCTGAAAACTGGAACTGAAACTTTCACAAGAGAAATTAAAATAAGACTTAAAACAGATGGAAACTATAAAAGGAATTAGGAAACCACATTCTAAAACAGGAGCTGGACACTTTGCAAATAAAAATTAAATGTAAGTAACATCTGGAAGTTTTCAGAATGAAGATGGTACTACAAAATAAAACCTTTGTTGGAATGGTAGCTCTTGTTATGAATAATTCAGGTAGAACTAGACGCCCAAATAGACAACTTGCAGTCTGTAGGACTTGAATGGACTGGTGAGGTGAAAACATGAGGTGACCAGCAACTTGACTGTCACAAACTAGAAGGTCTTTGAGGAAATCTGTGGGATCTATGTCCAAACTAGAGCTTACTTACAGAGGTGAACTGCAGGAAGTGTATCAAAAAGGGTAAAAAGATCATCCCTAGAAGGAAATCAAAGACTTACAGTCCAAAGAGGTGTTCAGCTGCCTTTTAGCTAAGCAGAAGACATGGATCACCAGACTTGTTATATTAGTTAGAGTGTACTGAGGCTCAGAAGAAAGTCAGATTATTCCAGATAACATAATGTAAATGCCCACTAGAACTGCATCCCGAAATACTTCCAGAGAAAGTTCTGGTAACCATCGCTGTGGTCTGGCTCTCAGTGTGCTGCAGAATTTAAGCCATGGAAGAGCATAAGTTATCCTGGTCTAGCATCATACCATACAGGCACTATGGAGCTAGCCATCAATTGGACTCAACAGCCTTAGCAGAAAAAGAAGAAACCCCAACAGAAATGGAAATGTTTTTGTAGATGTGCTTTTGAGGCACACAAAAACGCTAGTGATGACTTCTGAAATAAGTCAGCAGCAGACTTATTTTAAGCACTGAACTGGTGTTGGACTCTTAGATGTTAATCAGGAACATGAGATTAAGGGGGTGTGGAATTTATTGCTGAATGTCATTCTTGCCTCAAAGAATGAAAAGGAAAACCAGCTGCTGGTCAGGAAGATAGGGGGTGGTTGCTTAGAAATTCAGCTGTGAGTCTAAATATATAAGTGATCCTAATCTAGCTCATGACATTATCAATGATTTAAAAAGTGATAGCTTGCTTTCATCAGAGAAAGGAAAATAGCAATACTGTAGCAATAAAGGCATGTAGTACAATTAAATGCTGACATGCAGGCAAAAAACTGGCTAGGAAAAGGATTGTTGTGGACTAGCCAAGGCACACAATTTCAAATACCTGCTGAGAATCTTTCTCCAAAGACAGAAAGCAAGAAAATAATTTTAAAGGTCTGAGGAAGCCCCCAAAAGACTTGAGCCCCAAGGAGCCCCCCTAAGAAACTGATAGTGAATGTTGGGCTATTGAATGTGGAATAATTTCTCCAAAATCCATGGGAATTATTAAACTAGACTAGTTTAAAAGGCTAAATAGGGAATCCAATACTCCATCACCTAATTTGGCAAAAATTGAGACAGTGACTGGGAAAGGTGCATTCATCCAAGAACTGAAAAGCTGGAATTTGAGCAAGAAGTCTTGATAGCCAAGTTAGCACATGAGCTAATCATTTGCTTGGATTTGATTATTGCTAATGACTGCCTAATAAATGCCAGAAACTGTGTGTTAGAAAGTAAGCTTGTGGAAATCCCCTTGCAGATGGTAAGCAATAGTTTTTTTAAATTATATTCTCCTTCTAGAGGTCAAAACTCTTATTAGCGTTTTACATTCCCTCCTCAGGCAAGAAACTACAAAAAATGGTTGAAACCTGCTTCAGGGTGATCTGCTGTTGTTAAAGAAGTTATTTATTGCTCCACTTCAAATTTTTCTATAAGCAACAAATAGTATAACGGAAAATCCATCAAAAAATGTGAAAGAACAGATGTAGTAGTTACTGATAAGAAAAGCATAGGAGAATGAACTTACAGGGTTTCCACTGAATGTCTTCCAGTTAGTATTGAATGTACAAAACTGAAATGGCCCAAGAGATTTCGTAGTCAGAAATGAGTTCTTAGAAACAAAGCACAAATTACGCTGCACAGCATAAGACTAATAACAACATTGAATCACATATGCCACTAAGGAAGATGGCATAGCAGTAATTCTGCATAAAAAGTTTTGTATTCATTAGCTATTGTTTTAGATACCAGAATAAATGTAACTTTATTTTCCAGAGTGGATATTCAATGCCAGTGGAAATGGACCCAAAAGAACAAAGAAAAAAAGTTAGTACCACTATTACTGTAGTATCACTGACTTTCTGGCAATTAATGTATGGATGGAGTACTGTATTTCCGCATTTCAAAAGATTTCAAAAGATTTATGGCTACTTTATCTCTCCCTTAACCTGTTTCCTGTGTTGGTGTCTGTAAAATATATTGAACAGGAATTGAAGTACTTCCATGTAAACTGAAGGCACCAGCATGAAACTGAAACAAAGGCTATGATTGCCTCAAAATTTGTCTGCAAGGTGAGTTGATGCCAGGTGACTCCTGTAACCCAGCAGTGCTGTTACTCACCTTTGCAGACAATACTCCATGTGCACCCTTTCCAAGTTACCTGCTGTAATGATCTCAGGTTAGAATCAGAGAAAATGTGCAATGACCTCCTAAAACTGGAACAGCCAATAACTTGCGAGGGCACTAGCAGTACCATAGGTTGGTGGCCTGAGTCTCTATCCAGCTCAGAAGCTGGCAATCAGTACTTGCTTGTAGCTAAATAACTTCAACAGTTTTCCAGATTCTTTTCCAGGAAGAACTAAATGCACTGAAACCAAAAGCAACCCCAGAGACTTATTATTGCTGTTATTATATTATTATGATATTGTTTATTTCTGTTAGATTTGGGGCCCTACTGAGATACAAGCACAATAAGAATGTCTTAGCAAATCTGGAAAACTGTATCTGAACTACGGGCTGAGAGAACACATATTAAATTCAACTACTCCAAGTAAGACCAAGTACCATTGTGTACCCCACCACACTGGTTTCCATTGGAAGAAACACCAGGTAGATATGTCAGGAAGGAGAGGGGATGTGATCCAATAGACACCGTACACCCTCTCTGAACAATGAGGGCGTTACGTCAGGAGTGTCCTTGCCTTGAAGCTCAGACACTGTGACATATTCCAATAATCCACAGAGCATCCACCAGCCTCTATCATCCAACTTTTGGTGATATAAGATAATCACAGAAGGGGGCCTAAGCTAGTTACTTTGGTGAAATGGTTCATAGAAGCAGAGACAATCCTAAATCCCATCTTTTCTCATGACTGACTTATAGGATAGCTATCAGTAAAAGTCCAAATCAGATCCTGTTTATTTGGTAGAAGTAAATTATCTCTTAGAAGATTATGGCATTCCTAAAGGGAAGCAAAATTAACTCAGACTGCTTGGACTAGACAAAACCAACATAATCTAATCCTGAACAGGCTCCTTTCCATTGTAAGTCCTTTACACTGTAAAGGAAAAATTGAGGAAAATGTTTGACTAAATAAAGGGATATATATTAAAAATGGCCACATGAGAAAACTTTAAAAAGAAGAGCTGTTTTTATTAAATGGTCTAAGAAAAAGCAGAGAGAAAAAGTGAGTGAAACTCAATAATTCATATGGTATGTATAAATTAAAGCAGCCTATATGAACGAGTTAGATTGCATATACAAATTCTAATTTCCTCCTAAGTAGATCTCGTAGACTCTTCAAATTTTTATTCCCCTAATATAAACTGATGGTTTATATTTTATTTGACTCTGAACCAAAATAGAGTAAAATAGTTTTCAAGTTTCCTGCTAAATTAAAATTCCAAAATCTGATTTTCTATCTCTGTGAATTCTAAAAGAAGTTTCCAATTTTGAAAATCCATTCAAAAATATTTATTAGTCTTTTAAATATTATTTTTACTTCACATATATTATGAAATAGATTACATCCTCTGGTTATCCATAGTAGCAGAGGTCTGGTCCAAATGGTTAGTTTTACCCCTATAATTTATATTTTCAAGTAAATTAAAAATATTGAAAATAAAACATCCATAAAATCCAAAATGACTTTTTGGCTCAATAATCAAATTTGGATCAATAATCAAATAAATTAAATTTATTTCTGAAATGGTAAGCTCTGTAACAGAACTTTTTCCTATATGAATTTTTATTGATCTGAACATGCTTTTATTTTTAAACATTTTAAATGCTCTCTTTATGTAGTGCTTTTTGAAAACTGTTAGAAAAAAAATTTTTCTCTTCCAGGCTGATAACACAGTTCTGAAAACTTCACTGGGAATGTCATTGAAATCCAAACCAGTCCTCAGGGATGGGAGCTCCATCAGAAAGTTTGATCAGGCAGCGAATGAAAAAACTCAGAAGTTATTTAGATTGGAGTAAAATTTTTTTGAGTTGGCAAAGGGAAAATAGCCTGCTGAAGTCATGTCATCTGTAATTTGGTAAGTTATTTATTTTCTTTTAATCCTATTCGAAGTATCAACATTTCCAGTACATTGGCTTGATTGGCAGAGGTGTTGTATGTCTTGGGATAAACCCCAGTAAAACTTTTCAATCCTATCTGAGATGCTCCAAGTTCTGAAGGAGTTTCCCTCAGCTGAAAGCATCCACGCATTAGGAACATTATCACATGCCTATTATCCCTTAATGTCACAGCAAGTCAAACTTTCGGAGGGACAGACAGCAACATTCTTTAGTGCATATGCCTGGGCCTGACCTCATTTTAATCTCAGTAACTGATCTGAAAGAAACCCTAAGTCATGGGAAATAATACTCAACTAATTGAGTGAAAAGAATATTACAATTTTTGAAAGTAACAGACATGACAAAAGGTAGCTCAGAAAAGATTGCAGGACCACACCACATCACTATAGGCAGAACTATGTGCTTAAGATAATACGAAGCACTATTTGAAATCTAACTCTTCTGTGAACTGTACAGCTTTTCCACATTTTTACCCTTACCATTTTGTATTCTTTCCAGCTTTTTTGAAAATCCAGACTCCCATCTTCTCGGTGCTGTATAACCGTCCATCCTCCTCCAGCAATTTCCATATTGCAAAAGACCTATGCAGTAATAAAATAAAATAAAATAAAATAAAATAAAATAAAATAAAATAAAATAAAACAAACTTACATTGGAATGCTGTCATCTTAGAGGGAAAAAAAATATTTGTGAATAACGGAACTAAGGAAGCCTGTTTTCCTATGGATTCATACCCTCAATGGTGTCCTCAATTGCTTGATTACAACCAGACCTCTCCTTATCTCCAGTGCAATTCTCCCAGTAATGTCTCCTGTTCTTTCAGCACATTGCCTGAGAACATCTCTCCCTCGTCCCCCTCTGCATCCTCAGCTTTCCTCTTCACATTCCCTCTAATGTCGTTTTCTATTTTCTCTGCAATGCCCCTGAAACCATTCCCTTCGAGTACTTTTTTCATTGATAATAATGTTTTCTATAGCTTTTAGCAGAGTGTCATTCTGTCTAAGAAAGAATCTTCAGGAATTCCTACAGAAAATACCCATTCAAGTAGTCCAAAATGTAGTACAGATGAGATTATTCTGGTTTGCTTTGTATTGTAATGTTACCTACAGTGTGCCACGCAGTGTCCCAAAACAGAAATTGATGATCTCAGTCTAAGCTGCCTTACAGCAGAGGACATAAATAGGAACAGGCTCAAGAAAAGAGGTCTGTGGGACAAGTTTACTTAACATGTAAGATCATACCCTGTCATAATTGCACTAATAAAATTCTAACTTAGATACTGAGATTCTGTATATTAAGGATAATTTAAAAATTTGATAGTTTTGCTGAAATTCAATGTTAGAATATTGTGTCAGCTGAAATCTGTTAACAATCTCAAGTAATCCTTATAAAAATCAAAATGGATATTTAATGTTCATTCATTTTTCACTCTTCTTCTCATATTATACTTTCAAAAATACAGAAGATAAACTACAAAAAAGTTCAAATACTGCTTATCCATTAACTTTTCTTGGTATGTGGCAAGTGATAGTATGCATTTTTGTGCCTATTTTTGTATGACACTTGATTTTAAGATCTGATTAAGTTTTTCAGTGCTACTTACTCAAGCAAATTTTCCTGATTTTCATTTCCTTGTACTCATCCGTGCCACAGTGGCACTGCAGCTATCCTAAATTTCATTCATCTGTGCTCTTGAATAGTTATATCCCTCTTTTTAAGTAAGATGTCAGTATCTAAGAAGGTTGAAGAGGTGTCACTCATCAGCTTGGCTTTTGGCATTCACATCAACAAGAGTCAATCCATTCAGCACTGATTGGTAATTTAAAGCTTTAAGTTGTTTGGCCAAATTGAAGGTTACTATCCAATTCACTTAAATAAAAATTCATCCCTCAGTTGACCGAGAACGAAAATTCCAAAGCAATTCCAAATCTTTCCTATTCATAAGTATTGTCATAGTAATCCTGTGCAAATGCTTTTGGTTTAATTTGCTTCAGGCATGCTGAGTGAAGTCCCTGTGCAGGTACAGGAAGGAAACATACTGAATACCAAACAGTGCAAACATGTGAACTTGATTTAGGGTAACCACAAGAAAACCCACAATTTGCTAGACAAACATTCTGGCCCTGTTCCTCCTTCAAGGAAGACACCGTGAGTCAAAACATTTATCTACAGGATTTAATTTCTTTAGTCTGATTTACAGTGAGAATTTCTAAATGATGGATTTACTTTACTCGTAAGTCATTTCAAGCTCCCACGAATCCACTGCCAATTTTTAACACATTAAATCCTCAACTGTATTAAGACTACTCATTTTAAAGACATGCACAAATGACGAGGTTTTCATGCTAAAATATAATAAAATACTTATAAAAAGACTTTGATGTTTTCTGAATAATATAGCAAATTAAAAGAGAAAACTGCACAGTGGAAGAAAGATTTACAGCAGCACATTATTCACTAGCCATCATTGTGTGGTCTGGCACTTTCCACGGTGGTAGACACAAACACCTGCCGTATTAACAGGAGTGCCAAGCTGATTATAGATGTTCATTGTGCATAGCTCTAGCCAACAAATGTCCTGGACTGGCTTCTGTCCCAGACAAGGTCAAGGCACTGAACCATTAAACACCTTTAACATGTTCTGATATTTAACCCTCTACCAGAAAAGAAAAGGATGCAGAAAAGAGACTTTGAATTTGTATGCATCTTTACATTTTGAATTTATTGTCAACAAAATAACCCGATTTAGATTAAAAGAGCATCTAAAGCATTACACTCTTGCCCTTCCTTAAATGCACAGGTAAAAATACTCAAGCTACTAAAAGGCATATATGGGATTATTTATACATATTTTAACTCTAGGGTCTAAATTATTATAAATATAATAATAATTTAGAGATCAGTCCAATTTTAAAGCAAACAAAAGGAAGCGGATTACAACATACTGCATTTTAAGTGTATGCACTAAGACATCACGAGCCTACATTGTTGGCATGGAGCAACAAGCTCAAGACCAGACATTTGAGATTCAGAGAATGTGTCTCTGTTATGCAGAAACCAAGCCTGAAGGTAACCATGTTGGGATAACAGTCTCCATGATATACAGGGCTAGCATACATTTAATGGGTTAAAATTCTGGCAGATATGCTCAGACAGACCACTGACAGCAATTTGGTAGGCAGTTCACAGGGAGAAAGTAAAGGGAAAGAATGAAGGCTGCATTCATGGCAACAGTAGCAATTGCTTTTGCAAAGACATAAAGACCCAGATATATAGACTCCACTAGCAATTAATAGCATTGCATTTTCAGTGCAGTGCATGCAGAAGTTGGTAGAAGTCATGCTTGTGAGGGCATTAGACGAGACAGTAAGGGAGTCCAATACATTGATGCAAGTGGAGACACAGAGGTTCTGCGTGCACTCAGACCAGTACCCCTGGCTAACCTCAGCTCCTGAAAGTAACATGGTCCCTTCAGCTCCAAAATGGTGACAACCTCACTCCTGCTGCTCCTCTGCTCATCAGCAGCCTCTGCTTTCCCTGTAGTTGACCCCACCTCTGCAGGGGACTGAGAGGACTCTTCTTGCCTTTGCTCTCACTATGGCCAAGGACAATCATTTGCCAACACCATCAGGCATTGCACACTTATTAAGATCCTTTTCAACAGAAATGAATCACTAATTTTTGATGCAGTGCTCGAAGACTAATGAACTAATGAACTGTGTAAGCTAGGAACATGAAAGAAAAATTGCAATCTAATTTTGTAAGCATATAAAAAGGAGGCATATAAATGGTATGGAGATGCAAGCATGGAGGATATTTTTCTACGAATATATGAAGGTAAAACCAGCAAAAAACTAGAACTGACAGTAACATTTATACATAGGACAAAGGGATATTCTCTATTGAATGTCAGGATTCTAGTAAGTATCCCTTAGGAAATATAAAATGAAATTAAGGTATATTTTTGTGACCTGAAGTATAAAATTATTATAGATGAGACAGTTGCCAGTGGCTGCGAGTATTACAGAAGGTAACAATATATTAGGCCTCTTAAGACATGTCAGAGTTGTGCATTGCATTGTAGTAATCCAGATAACTAAGCTGGCTTTAAATAAGTGGGTATGTCCCCACGGAGTACCTATCAGGATATTAGCTTGAGTCCCAGAGCAATCTAACTGTGTCAGCGTGATGCTACCTCTGGGCTAATTAGTCCTGGCACAGGGCTGTGTTGATGTGATTTTGAAGCTATCTCAGCTGGAGTTAGTTCAGCTATCTCTGCACAGCACTACCTTGCAGACTGTTAATACAACCTTAATGTCTGAAAAAACATCTGTTAAAGCAATCACACTCCTCACTCGACTAACATGAATGTGCCTGGGATCAGCTCATGCTGTGTTATCTTGCTAGGGCAAGACAGAAACAGGTGGGAGCAGAAACACCCTCACACACATGCACCCCCACACACACACACGCGTGTGTCCCAGGAGAAAATAATGCAATCATATCAACCGAGTTGTGCTGCCTGTATTGATTGATAGCAGTGTCTGGAAACAGGGATACAGCAGAAACACGGGGTGGCTTCCATAGTGTCACTGTTCTTATATTACCAGTGAAGCAGGTTTAAGGTAAATACACCAGAAACATCAGTGCTACAGTGCTTTCAGGTAACCATTATTTTTCATTGCAACCCAGCTTCTGGGGATGATTTATGACCTTTAATAAGGCCACTGCCAATTTGTACATGCAATTTGGACTTTGATGCTACATCTCTGTTCTGAGTGGAACATCTACAGAACTGCTTTCACTATTATTGTCCTGTTCAGTAATGCATAAAGGGGTCTCTGTATTTTATATCATGTCAATTATTTTCACATTCACCAGTTATATTAGTCTTTACCCATAGCACTCTCCCACCCCAATTCTACTAATCGTTTAATGAACTCTAATTCCTTAGTAAACTATAATATCTTGACATTTGCAGGCTTCCAAAGGCCTCTAATAAAACTAAATTCAGTTTAGAAATAAGTTTGATGTATCTTAATACCATCGTAAAATGACTATAGACAATAACATAGGTAATATTTGTTATTGCCTTTTTCTGTTTGCAGGGTCACCATTTTACTGCAGTAAGAATAAATTCATCAGACAGATGTGGTTCCCCCTCTCCTGTTTGGCCCACTTGCAGGACACCATTGTATTTTCCTCTCCCAGGTAGTCAGCCCTTAGCCTTGCTGGGGGCTGCTCCCAGTAGGACCCCATCAGAGGGACAGCCAGCATTCCTCCACATATAAGTTAGGCTTAGGTTATTCCCTCATGTTCCTAGCTTCAACAGACTCAGATATCTTAGCACCAAAAGCCCTTCAAAAAAAAAAACCAAAAACAACCCAGTCTCTTCATTTTCATCAAAAAACCCTCCCAAGGATCTTCTTTGAGAAGGACAGGATTATACACACTTCATCATTTCTAACGCTGATAATATTCAGCACGTTGTGTTCTTCATAGCCGAAAATACTCTTCCCTGCTCCCTATAAAAGTAGAATTTTTGTAAATCTTTATCTTTAAAAACTACTCATTCTATTTCTTTCCCTGTGCTACCAGATAATCTCCCGATCAGCTTCCTCATTATAGCACTTTACTAATTCTCTTCTAAACTTTATCGCAGATTTATTTGCAGCCACAGTCTGATTCAACTGAATTTGCCAAGTGGGAGGAAGTGAGTCAACTACTGAGTGTATGTTGGAACTTAGGAAGGATTCTCTGTCAGTGAGAAAGAATAATGTCTGGAATAATACAGTTTATCATTTTCTTAACTCTATTTAATTATTTTCGAAACTGAATACAGCCCAGGTTATTTATACCCATACAACATTTTGCAGAATGAGAACCTCAATAAAGGTTCCAAATGCTCCTGTAAGGTCAGAGTAACATCATATTAACAAACAAGAAAATAAGCCAAATATTTACTTTACCTTTTTAGGATCTGATACATTGTTAATATAAATAGTGTAGACCCCACTTTTGTTAAAACCAGATTGGTATACATCTGCACAGTCTCTGAAAGGCTTTTCTTCCTCCTTTTTTGCATTCTTTAGTAAAACTGCAAAACAAAAAAACATGATAATGTATGTTACAACAGCAACCTTAAGCATTTCTGTATCAAGGAAGTCCACTTTTGCATATTGTATTCCATTTAAACATAAAGAGTAATAACTGTGCTATGGTTCTTACACAGTTAGTGCATTTGGTAAATTCTATTAAAGAATTAGTATGAAACTTTCAGACAGATGGCAGAGTAGGCACCAGCAGAAGTAAGTCATGATGCAAATAGCTAAACAGCATCCTGTCTACCAAGAAGTGAACACAGCACATTCCTTCTGAGTGCAAAGGTCTGTGCAGCTGCAGGTTTTGTCCCTGATTCAAGCTGTATTGAGAAGTTGCCAAAAAATGCCCCAGAGATGGCACATGGAGGTGGACAAGCTTCTTCAGTGATGTGATCTGAGACAGATGCTCACCTAAGACAGCAACACGGAGCTTGGGCCCTTTCTCCATGAGGTACTGCCTTCTGAGCAGTCTAGAGGCTTGGGGCAAGGGAGCTGTTTGCTTAAGTTTGTATTTGTGGCAGAGAATTATTTAATTATTTTCATATCTACATCCATAAAAGTTGCTAGATACAATTTGTGGAAAAAAACCAAACCCAAACCAGTGCTACTGAAGTCAGCTGTTCAAAGTCATGATTTATATGATTTATTTTTGGCTCAGAACAGGAAAACAATTATTATTATAACATTAGTGCAGATCTTGATCCCGTATATTGCAGACAGACCACATATATGAGCCTGGGTTGAGAAATTGGGAGGGCGAGATGTTTGAGGATCCCAGTCTTAAACAACCAACAGATTCCTGTAGAAGGGAGAGTGTTCTCTCAGTTTCACAAACAAAAGTAGTGTGACCCCACACAATACTGAAGGATATGACTTCATTCCAACAACACATGAAGCACATCAGTATTCCCATGGAAATCCATCAGTCTACTCAGATTCTTAAAGTTAAACATGTCCTTAAGTGCTGTGCAGGGCCTGGGCCAGCACTTCATTAATCCCAACAATAAGGAAACAATATTTAAGTCCTCCAGACACACTCATTGTCTGGTGACAGCCACATCTTTTTTATTTTTGGCTTGGAAATATGAGTTATAGGTACAAAAGGGACTATGCCTTATTCACTCTCAATGAAGAGCTCTGTGCTGCAAATCTGGTGCTTAATGACAATGGTACAAAAAAGCAATGGGTTTGCACAGTGTGTGGGACTATCCAGGCCATAAGAAGGCATGCAATAATGCCAAGGTTTTGCAGCTTGATATACTATCTCCCTTTTGAACCCTTCAGAGCAGTATTTTAGGATGGCAAATTCCTGCCAGATCAATTGGTGTTAATACCATTTCACAGATGGGGAAATTGAGGAAGAGAAGGGTTAAGTTTTCCCTCAGTGATTTTGTGAAAGGGTGAAAATAGAAAAACAGTGAGAAATCCAATCCTGAACTGTAAGACTATCCTGCACTCTAGATAGGCATTTTACACACACTGCCGTATTCTTTTTTTCCTTTTATGTGTTTTATTTCATCCTTTTAAATTTTGATTTTAACAAACACACATCCCTTATTTCTCCCTTTCCATATATTTCCTGCATGTTTATTATTTTTATCCAACAACATCAATAAAAAGAAAACGTGATTCATATACTTGCATATGAACTTCAACAGGAAAACTTGGCCATATTTGGAAAAGGTAGTACTGGCAATGCAGTAGATGACACACGTCCCCGTGAGATGGCAGGTAACGAGATTCTCAGCAAGGCGTGCATCAACAGTGCACTCTCAAAGGTGCCATTTTTTAGATAAGACGTACAACTGAGGCCTTCACGATTTCTGCTAATTAAAGATTTCATGGTACTTTCCTGTAAGCAGATGGTGTTAGCATCAGTGGCCAAAGTCCAACTTGAATAATTACTTGGGGCTGGAGCCAAAGCCTAGAGGAGTTGAAGCAAAGCCTCTCACTGATTTCAGGGGGCTTTAGATTAGATCCATTCTTCCTGACCTGAATTTCTCTAATACTGCTGTTTCAACTGCAGAAATAAGTCTCTCTTGTCTGAAAAAAAATGTATTTAGTTGTGCAGAAGCAGAGTGTTCATTTCCTTGAGTATTAAAGTACTTATATTTTAATATCTGCATGTAGAGAGATTGTCTACTTAACTGTTCTACACATGTTGAAAACCAATTGGAAATAACTACTTAAGAGTCAATCAAGAAAATTTTAATTTGGTTCCTTTTAACTGAAAGTTAGACAAAAAAATCATGAGTAACTCCTAAAGGTATGATCTAAATTTTAAACAAGGTGAGATTTTAATTTCAGAGTAATTAGTATTAGATTTGAAAATAATTTTCTAAGGGGATGGATCTCTAGGAAGCATACTTAAAAACAGATTTTTTCCTCATGCTTAAAGACTATAAAAACCACAATAAAACTGCTTGTCACGGATGAAGGTGACAAGGGCAGATAGATGCCATAGATATGTCCAGTTCCTTCATCCTTCCTCTCAGTATCAGACAGCTGAAATACCTGAGATCACAGACAGCAGATCTGTTAATTTCCTATAGACTAAGCAACCCAATACCCTTCTTATGCAGCAGTGGGTTTTATTCAGTGAACAGCTGTAGCCAGGAGAAGATAGCTTTCCTTGGGTGCCTCTCATGCCTCTCTCAGGAGTTGGTGCTCCCCTTGGAAGGAAAGCTCAGCGCCTTTTGAAGGAGCTGAACTATTACAGATTGCAGCACAGTATATTAAGCATGACCAGCACTAGGTTCAGTTCTTCTTGAAACATCAGACTGTAATTTGCAAGAACAGCCCAAAGTTATCAGAAAATTAATACTCAGGAATGTTACTGGTAATGTTCTTTTAGGGTAAAATATGTTTTTTCTAAGGTTTGCTGTTGTTTTTCTAACTTAATATTCCATACAATTTCCAAACCACTTTTACCTACCATAGCTTCAGACTGTTTTTTTCTATAACACTACATAGACCTTGAATCCTTTACACATCAAGTGAAGTTCCTGCGTGATGCATTGGCTTACATATGGTAGATGCGTAAATAAGTTTTTAAAAAGTAATAAGGCTCAAAAGAAGTTAGTTCTAAACCAAAATATATAGCCATTACTTTCCTTTGTTCTGCTTCAAGGTCTTAATTGACTTTACACAGATTTCTAATGTCAGTTTAGCTATTTTCAAACACAATGCTTATTCCAAAACTTTATGTACCTGAAGAAAATGATAAGTCTATGTCAAGCAAAATAATATTATCATTTTTTAAACCTGAATGCTTAGCCAAAATCTGGACCCCTGGAGAAGGTTTTTTTGATTGCCTTTTCTGGATGAATAAACTGGTGATGAAGTCATGCTCCTTTGAAGCAATGATGCCTATGTGGAAAATCCTGCTTGCCTGAACAAGAGAATTAACAAGAGACATAAGTTCTTTCACTGCACTTCCAAAAGTCTTTTGGTTAATTTTTAGCCCAAGAACTTTCTACTTAGGCTATGCTACCTCCGTTTCATTATTAGATTATCAGTCTTTCAGCTGTTAATTTTCCTTGATGCCCTGGATGAACTTTTGTGTCCAGGCAATATAGCAGGTACCATCCATAACTGCCCAGAGCTCTATCAGATAGCTGCTCCCAGGTAGAGGCAACAGCCCCAGCAGTGTCACTGCTCCAAGGCCCCATGGAGGAACAGGAACCCAAAACAATGAGGTTTCTGCTAACCTAGAAGCTGTGAACTGCCAGGGCTGAGCAGCTGTTCTGCTGCTCCTACTATCAGGGTATGAATCTTCACCAGAAAGCCAGGATCGGCACCTGAGGTTGTAGCCTCGTCAAGTCCTCTTACAAAGTGTTACTGGAGCCTGCAAGTGAGAGAGCTTAGACATGCAGGGCCTTTTCCCAAAACAATAACTGGGGAAATCCCTTAACTAACTGTTAGTTGTGTGTGTCTCTCTGCAGGGTGAGATTATTTTTCTGCTATCAGTCATGAAAACAAGTCAATAGTAAATGAGTTTACTAGTTCCTAACAGCTATTACAAATGAAGGTTGCCCGCTTTTCTTCCTGGGTCTAAAGAAATAGAAAAAATAAATAGCTTCTGAAATATTTAATAATTTAAAGTTCTCCTCTAGGAATATGAAATTTAAAACATACATTATCTATCTTTTTTCCTAGCTGTATGAAAATTATCTAATCTTATCTCTACTAGAAAAAAATATTTAAAAAATAATACACTTGATTTTTTTTAACCTGAGATTTCTGATTGGTTTTGAGAAAATGAAGTGGTTATCTCATTGCCTTTCAAGTTCCTATCAGATATTTGGTAAATGAATAGTGCAGTTTGTCTGTAAGCAATAAAGAATGTTGAACTGCAGTTCCTTATGTTGACTGAATCAATAAAATCACATTAATATTTACTAAAAGATTTAAGATCTGAACTGCCATATTTGTGAAGTCAGTTAAGACTGAGTTAATCACTAGAGTCTTATGTCTGCCAGCAAATGCAAGGCACCTGTCGGGTTTTTCGCATAATAGTGGCAGATATGCAGAGATTTCTGTAGTGTCTTAGTGAATTATTGTATTTTCATTATTTTAATGTTTTATTTATATGAATCTAATTTTCTTATAGGATTTAATAATCACTAAACATACCAAAAGACACTTAAATTCTTCATGCTTTCGAAGCCAGGAAGAAAAAGTCTCTCTCCATATCTTATTGGCAAATATAATTGACCTAAATTTTATCTCCTCTATCAAAAGCATAGAAGGTAAAAATTTTTGTTCCCACATGAACAGCTTCTAAAAAATCAGAAACAAGAAGGTTGTAAATTGTCAGTTTTTACCTACAGCTGTAGCATTCCAGGACAGGGTCATTCAAGGACTACCAAATGGCAGTTTCTGTCTAGATCCAGACTGCATATAAATTTTGCCTTGGTCTTGTCATGGTGCCAGACACATGATGGGGAAACCTACATTTCTATAAGAGACCCTCTATCTCTGACTTCTTTCCCAGCCATTTCGGTGCAGCTGCTGTGCACCACCACAGTTCCAGTTATGATGACAAATAGCACCTGGCTCGCAAAGAATCAAATCAGGAACAGTTTACTAATGTTATCAAAAGGATGTCAGTCAAATATCCCCAGTGAGGAGTCCTGGAACACGGCCTACACATGTATATGTGTTCCCAGACTTAGCAGCAGGAACCACAAACAGATCTGACATAGAAAGAGTGAAGATTATTTTTGTTTTGAGGAGGAAAAATATGCAAAGAGTTACAGCCACTCAGTTTTTGCTGACTTACAGCCAGAGGTATAGTCTGCTGTTTCAGTGGTCTAGTTTTGCGTATACCAACCTACACTTGAGAACAAACTGAATCTGACAAAAAGAGCTGGCCAAAGGCAAACTGGGGAAAAAAAGGTTCATTTCAGTAATAAAATATTTATGTTCTTGGAACTATTGCTCCATAATCAAGTTTATAGATTATAAATTTTCAGATTCTAGTTTATAAAACTTCATTGTCAAAGCTCCCATTAGTCCCAAATTAAGTTATGAGAGTGGCTATACCAGGTTACATTGCAGCTCCAGCCTCTCCAGTGTCCCATCTCCAGCATTTCCAGCATCAGGGGCTGTACAAGTCATGGGGCTTCCTCATCAGACTTCATCTTTTAACCCTCACTGATCTTCTGTTTTCTTCTTTGCTTGCACCCTCATAATTACTTATTTTCTCTTTATTTTCTTTTTCCTTTAGACCTTTCTCTTCCCATGAGGACTCTAATGTTTTGCAAAGGCTGGCTAACACCTGGTCCAAAAGAGTCTTCAGTAGGAACAGATGTCCAAAGCAGATGACTGGAGAACAGTATAACGGCAGGCAAACACATCCAGGAATTTACAACACAGGTTTATTCTCTGCCAGATATAATATCTTTATATTTAAAAGCCTTTAAATAATTTTCTTCCATGAATTTCTCCAGTAGCTTTTTTGAAGCCACATGAATTTTAATCATTCACAGTGTCCCACACCAAGGAAATCCATACATGTACCACGTGAAAAACAATATCCCATTGTTAGCTTTTAACCAGTATGTTTCAGTTGGTGACCCTTCATTCTTGGCTGAAAGTGTCAGTAATTCTTCATCCATGCTCTACAAGCCACTTATAGTTTCTACTGCATTCTCCTTCTATTATCTTTTGCACTGCCTGAAGTATCTCTGAAATACTTAATGAATGCTATTTCACATCTTTGATCATCTGTCTTTGTAGATTTTTCTATCTTTTTTTTTTGTTTTAGTTCTTTTTTTGAGTTGTGTTATCCAATATTTTATACAGTATTGGAGCACATAATGAATTATAGTGGTACATTTTTTCTGATTTTCTTTCTGTTCCTTTGTAAAAATTTATAAAATACAATTTTTATTTCAACCATTAATAACAAGTAGCACCTCCTGTGTCTTTCATTCAAGATTTCCTTGGGCGCTTACCTTGAACTTACACAGGTAGTTTAGAAGGTGGGAGAAAACAGAACTCCAGAATTCCTTCCTCAGGCACATTCAGCTGCTGAATGATTATAACAGAAAATCATAGAATCATAGAATGGTTGGAAAGGACCTCAAAGATCATCTAGTTCCAACCCCCCTGCCATGGGCAGGGACACCCTCCACTAGACCAGGCTGCTTAAAGCCCCATCCAACCTGGTCTTAAACGCTTCCAGGGATGGAGCATCCACAACCTCTCTGGGCAACCAGTGCCAGTGCCTCACCACTCTAACAGTGAAGAATTTCTTTCTAACATCTAATCTAAATCTACCCTCCTTCAGTTTAAAACCATTACCCCTTGTCCTGTCACTACAGTCCTTGATAAACAGTTGCTTTCCATCTATCCTGTAGGCCCCTTCAGGTACTGGAAGGCTGCAATTAGATTTCCTCAGAGTCTCCTCTTCTTCAGGCTGAACAAGCCCAACTCTTTCAACCTATCCTCATAGGAGAGGTGCTCCAGCCCTCTGATCAACTTTGTGGCCCTCCTCTGGACTCTTTCCAGCAGCTCACTGTCTTTCTTGTAGTGAGGTCCCCACAGCTGGACACAGTATTCCAGGTGGGGTCTCACAAGAGCGGAGTAGAGGGGCAAAATCACCTCCCTCAACCTGCTGCTCACACTTCTTTTGATACAGCCCAGGAAACGGTTGGCTTTCTGGGCTGCAAGTGCACACTGCCACACTCATATTGAGTGTTTCATCCACCAATACCCCCAAGTCCTTCTCCTCAGGGCTGCTCTTGATCCATTCCCCACCCAGCCTATAGTGGTGCTTGGGATTGCGCCGACCCACGTGCAGGACCTTCCACTTGCCCTTGTTGAAGCTCATGAGGCTTGCACATGCCCACCTCTCAAGCCTATCAAGGTCCCTCTGGATGGCATCCCTTCTCTCCAGCGTGTCGACCACACCACACAGCTTGGTGTCGTCAGCAAACTTTCTGAGGGTGCACTCCATCCCGCTGTCCACGTCTCCAAGGAAGACGTTAAACAGTGCCAGTCCCAATACCGACCCCTGAGGAACACCACTCATCACCATTCTCCACTCGGATGTTGAGCCATTGACCACTACTCTGAGTGCAACCATCCACCCAGTTCCTTATCCACCGAGTGGTCCATCCATCAAATCCATGTCTCTCCAATTTAGAGACAAGGATGTTGTGTGGGACAGTGTCAAATGCCTTACACAAGTCCAGGTAGATGATGTCCACTTCTCTTCCCTTGTCAACCAGCGCTGTAACTCCATCATAGAAGGCCACCAAATTTGTCAGGCGCAATTTGCCCTTGGTGAAGCCATGTTGGCTGTCTCCAACCACCTCCTTATTTTCCATGTGCCTGAGCATAGTCTCCAGGAGGATCTGCTCCATGATCTTGGCAGGCACGGAGGTGAGACTGATCGGCCTGTAGTTCCTCGGGTCCTCCTTTTTCCCCTTCTTGAAAATGGGGGTTATGTTTCCCCTTTTCCAGTCAGTGGGAACTTCACCGGACTGCCAGGACTTCTCCAAAATGATGGAGAGTGCCTTGGCCACTTCATCCTCCAGTTCCCTCAGGACCTGTGGATGAATCTCATCAGGTCCCATGGACTTGTGCACCTTCAGGTGCCTTAGATATTCTCAAACCTGGTCTTCTGCTACAGTAGGCGGTACTTCATTCTCCCATGATGGCCCTCATTTAAATGTTCAGAGTTTATGGCAGTATAAGTAAATATACATATATATGTCTAAAGGAGCACTAGCCCTTCATGTCTGCACATATACCCCTTACTGCATGTGGGAGGCCTGAATGGATGTGGAAACCTCTTTTAAGTACAATCCAGCACAACTACCAGGCCATGCTGAAATACAGTTAGTATGGCTATGACAATTCTACCAGCTTAGGAACTAGTCCAGTCTCAGATTCATTAGGAACACGAAGGTTCATTATATACAAGAACTTCAGATCCATATTTTTAAGGTGGGGAGGAAAAAGGAAAGATGTAGCTGATTAGACGCCTCACATTAATATTTACATAAATGTTTTACCAGCTAACAATATTACTTTTCCCTCTCATACACCCTCTAAGAATCTGAAGTAAGAAAGGTAAACAATTGCATAGCAAAGGCACTCAAGCTATCCAACTACTTATTAAATAAATCATTTAAAGCAGAATTTTCCTCCTGTAGTGCTGCAGGAATTGACTCGGTCTTGGAAAACAATGTTAACGTAGTGAGCTTTCACCCTCTCCAGGGCATAATTATTTACTACCTAATAAATTATCAACAGTTATCAAGTTTGTTTCCCAATAAATCCAGCCTTAGTGACTGGTAACAACAATAATACTTCTATTCACTGAGCATTTGAAAGACATCACTTAGGAATACCATAAAGTGGCCCTCATTAGTGAGTTGAAATAGAATGCCTTATGGCCCATTTACAAAGAGATAAAGACACTTAATTATCCAGCTGCAATATAGTTGGTAATGAATTTCTGCTTGAGACAGCAATTTTGTGAGTAACCAGCCATTCACTGAGAGATGAGAACTAAAGAAGTCTTTCACAAACTGCTACAAGAGAGATTAAGCCACTGGCTTTGTTTAATATTTCTAGAGTCCATATTTCTTTAATTGATTTATATTTTTCCACACAGGCACCCTAATGTGCATTTAGTGTTTCCAGCTGAAGAATGGTATGCATACAAAGAAATTTTTCACTAACAAGCCATTTCGGTGACACCAACAGTGTTGTTAGTTATTTTATATATGCTGATATCCCCTGTAATATCTTTGTGTGAGTGAATAATACCGTTTTCACAAAGCGGAGTGAAAAGGGATTTGGCACTGACATATACTGTAGGAATGAGGATGGGTAATTGATTTCAATACTAACAAATGAGAATTAAATGTAAAAATACGTACTTAAAATATTAATTTCTCAGTACTCCTGCTGTGACCATCAACAAGTTAATAGAGATAAAATATGGGAATCCTCAATTCTGTTTTGAATAGTTTAAGTATTTTCCCACTGACATAAATTTCAAATACTGCACATTCAAATTGACTTATTTCAGTACTGAATTCTCTATTAAACTACAGCCTGGCTTGAACCTACCTAATACACTTTGTTGCATTTTATTATACAGCATAACTTGGAAATTAAGGTATCCTTGCCTGAGCAGGATATGAAAATACCTTTATTTTTAAAATCATGATTATTTGGAATTAATATTATTATTTATTTGTTTTAGAAAACAATAATATAAAATTAGTTTGTCCCAATGTAGATACTGATGATATAAATAGCAGCATTAATATCATCAGCCTTTAACAGATAATATGGAGAAAAAAGGTACTTGCAGATACAATTCACCTCATCCTAAGACAAGTCACTTGATAAAAGTGCCTTTGTTGACTCTAAGGAAGTCCAGACCAGGACTCTACATCTCCACTACAAAGGTGAGTAAGGTGAGGCTGACACCCAAAAACTCTTTCTTGAGCTTTCAAAGCAACTCTGAAAAATGCATTTCAATACGGAAAGTCTCCAAGGGACGCAGGAAATCTATGGCACCTGAACAGAAAAGATAAGAAACACAAAGTTGGTACTGATGTATATGTTTAGCTCAACATCTTCACAACTGTACAAAGACAACCTGGCCTCTGACTGCAGACCTGTAGCACTTTCCACCTCAGTGGGTCCATGTGCTCAGTTGGATCCAGCTACAGTAAGGGTAAGGGGACTCCTCTTCCATGACACTAAGTGCAAAATTAAGATTCAATATTTCCCCAGCTTTCAAAATATAAATAAAGGCAGATCAAAAGGTAGAATGCATCTTTATAATAGCATTGTGAATTGTGGGTGGACATTTTCTGATAAGAGATCTTCTGATCACTTTTTAAACTAATTTCTGTTATTGCTTTAAGATGTCTTAAAAAAAATGAAACCACTTGCTCATAAAAATCTCTGAAGTAGGAGTAAGTAGAGAAAAACTGAGCAAATGGATGTTTCCTGTACTCTCGAACACACATGCTATCAACCTTAGCTGAAGCTATTCGCTTTGACATTTTTGGGGATTAAAGTAGGACTTCATGACAGAATAAGATGAGTGTGGAATACTAGATGGCTTCAGTGCATTAAATTAGGTTTTGTTTAAAGCTCTAGTGTGGTCACTGCAACTTTGTCTTTTAATTAATACTTAATCAATATTAAGAAAAATAACCTTAACACAAAAAAAATTCAATTCATAGATGAAAAGCATCATGTTTTGTTGTTACATTGCAGTATAACAGACTGGTAACAACAATACAATTTCAGGTATAAGAAAAAAATATCTGTCCCTTTATTCATGCATTCTTTTCTTATAACCATGTTTCAAACACACTCCTGATCCACCTTCACCTCCAGATGCGCCTTGAAGCCAAAGTTGGTCAGAAACTTAGGTGCATCTATGAAAAATCTTACTTTGTTTGCTTCTATGCTTCAGAAGAAAAATAATGAAGTGACTGATATGCCATACTCTAGGTTTCTGCCTCACTAGTTATGTCTTATCTTGTTGAAAAAAACCTTAACAATGTCAAGGGTGAGGTACAAACAGGAGGCAAGTGCTTAAGGAATGAAAAGATACTGTTAGGGAAATGGTACCAGATAAAACATGCTGTCACCTCAAAATATATCTCAAATGAGTACCAATATTATTCTTTCCATGTACAGAAAAAAAATTACCAAGAACTGTATCATACAACCTTACTCTTGTACACTGCTGTCTAAAATATATGATTTAAATATTCTCATTATTGCATTCTGATATATGGCTGAATCAATATAATGTAGAAAATTTGTCTTGCTCAACACAGTCCAAACATTAACATTTAAAATTACCTTTCAGAACACCTGAATCTGTTATTCTATCCTGGGATTCCTACTGGGATGTTTTTGGGTTTTTTGTTTGTTTGTTTTTCTTTTAAATACAAGCTTGTGTTATATAAGGTGTCTTTGAAGTCTTTCTAATGAAGTAGGCTAGCATCTCTGTGGGGGTATATGCTGCTTATGTCAATGGACTTTCTCCTGTGCCTGTAACCTTCAGGTCATTTCTTTGAAGTTCTCATTCTGTTCTGACTCTCTTCACTTCAGCATAAACTTTAACATCATAACAAATGTGGTCTAAGAAGTGGAATAGACTACTTACTGTTTAGTATTTTGAATAAATTAATTGCTATGCCTTTTCAAAGCATGAATTCCATTCTAATAAACTTTTGGACATATTTACTTTTCCTGCATCATTTTCTAAAATATGAAAACTACCCATAACCCAGGAGATTTGTACCTTTGCAGAAATGCCAAACCCACTAACCGCATTATTTACTTCATGAACTCAATAGGCACTTCTGGGGAGGTAAATTCCTAGCATATATTTGTATTATTTTGAGAATTAAGCTTAGCTTCTTGTCAGCGTTCAAGAGGAAGATAATGCTTCATTTCTCTCCTACTAGGAGGTCACAAAACCAGACATTCATGACGAAACTTTCTTTACTTTTCCATTAGTCCTCTGAAGTATGCATGTTTAGACCAAACGTTTTAACAAGCTATGCTTTATGCAGTCTGACAGACAACATAACAGGAAAAGGAAAATAAGTTTATGGTTAAATATACTTCATCACTGAATTTTTACATTCCCTTATCCTGTGGGTAGGAGCACTTGGGCAGTTATCCTAATTTATGCAAATTAATGTTAACACAATAGGCAATCTAATCTATTTTCTTCTATCGGAAATAAAAAAGGACAATGTTTTTGGAAATATATGTGACTTTTGACTGGGCATATTTTGTGAGTTTGGCTTGGAACACAATTTCCCACTGGACCAATACAATTTCTGAATTACAGAATCACAGATTGGTAGGGATTGGATGGGACCTCTGGAGATCATCTAGTCCAACTCCCCTGCTAAAGCAGGATCACCTAGAGCAGGTTGCACAGGACCCTGTCCAGATTGGTTTTGAATATCTCCAGAGAAGGAGACTCCACAACCTCTCTGGGCAGCCTGTGCCAATGCTCAGTCACCCTCAGAGTGAAGAAGTTTTTCCTCATGTTCAGATGGAACTTCCTGTCCTGCCGCTGGCAACCGCTGAGAAGAGTCTAACCCCTTCCTCTAGACATCCACCCTTTAGATATTTATAAGCATTGATCAGATCCCCTCTCAACCCAGAACTGCACACAATACTCCAGATGTGGCCTCACCAGGGCAGAGTAGAGGGGGAGGATAACCTCCCTTGACCTGCTCATCACGCTCTTCTTAATGCACCCCAGGATACCTTTGGCCTTCTTGCCCATGAGAGCACATTGCTGACTCATGGAGAGCTTGTTGTCCACCAGGACCCCCAGGTCCTTCTCTGCAGAGCTGCTTACCAGTAGGTCAGCCCCTAACCTGTACTGGTACATGGGGTTATTCCTCCCTAGGTGCAGGACCCTACACTTGCCCTTGTTGAATTTCATTAGGTTCCTCTCCGCCCAACTCTCTAGCCTGTCCATGTCTTGCTGAATGGCAGCGCAGCCTTCTGGTGTGTCAGCCACTCCTCCCAGTTACAAACCATCAGCAAATTTGCTGAGAGTACACTCTGTCCCCTCGTCCAGGTCATTGATGAATATGTTGAATTACTTGGTTTAAGCTTGTATACATTTCTTTGATGATGATATCTATTGCTTAACATAATTTGTAGGAGATTTCTTGTACTTTTCCCGAGTAGTATTTGTGTGCCTCTACTTAGCACTACATATCCTTTTCATAAGTAATTTTTCTGATGTGAAAGCTTAGAAAGTCTGTCACTAAACTATTTACTGTGTCCCAAAATATTTTATTCATCTGCAGACAAATCATATTGAAAATAGTATGAGGAATGAACAGTTTAATGAAAAAAAAAATAAATTACAAAATCTTTTATGACCTTTGCAATGAATGATGTGATCTCTGTCCAACTCTTATCTTCTACAGGTGAAGGTCTTCTACAGTCTTGGAGATAGTCATGCAATATCTCTATGGTGATTAATTAAGCCTTCAGCTCAATTTTTCTATTTCTCTGTCTTTTGTTGGGGAATAGTAAAAGTTTCAGGCATTTAAAGATTACTTAACGGTTAAAAAGTTACTTCAAATTTTCACCATACTAAACAATCATTTCAATTGGAAGGCTAGTGTGTGAAAGTGATGCTTTTTTAGAAATTCTATTTCAGAAATTTATTGGCAGCCACTGCCAAGATTGTTACCCCTCCCTAAAAATTACATAAACAATGTGACAAATCTATTTAGCCACAGACACAGGCCAAAATGGAGACATGTGAGTCCCCCTAGTATCCTGCATATATCTGACTCTCTGTAGGCTTTGTGAGCTATTAGAGTGTCTATTTCAAGGATTACATGCAACTGAAATCCTAGAATTGCTCACAGTGGGACAGAGGTGGGTGGTATTTGGAAATCAAATTCACAAACAATTCCAAGTTTTACAGGTGGCCTCCATCCCAAAACCGGTCCGTACCAAAACTGACACTGAAAGTAGGATCTGGATTTTGTATTTATGGCCATATATACTTTAAAAATTTATCCTTAGTGTAGCTTTTACTTTTTCTCCTCTCTTCCTCATTTGCCTTTATATCCTTCAGAAATTCTCCTAAAGTTTGTCTAGCCACAGTGGAAGTACCAAAGCAGATTTTTTAGGGTTGTCATCCAGTACCAGCATCAATGTTAGCTAAGCTTCTCAGACTATAAAACTAAACAAAAGCAGTTTCTGTTCAGCCCTGTATCTCTGCACTGTTCAGCTAAATTATTCACAGGCTCCTACAAGGCAAACTTCTGAAAGTTTCCCAACTTATTTAAATTAATCTAAAAATAAATCTTCTGATATGATTATGTCACTACTGGAGGAAATTTATCTCATGTCTTGTAATCAAAAAACAACAGCTATCACCATCTTGGTTTCGAATTAAGTTGTTTAGTTGTATTATTATTTTTTTAAATAGTTTTAAAATTACTAATTTCAGTTTCACAAATTGGAAAAGCCTGTTCACTATGACTTATGCAAGGAAGAACATAATTGTCCTGTCTGTGACTTATCTGGGGGGAGATTTTTAGGTTTCTTGGTACTGACAATAGCTTTAAAAATGTACACACATACATATAATATAAAATATATCCACTTTTTATATCCACTTTTAATTTATAGTTGAAAATCCAATACAGGTACTTAAAGCCATTCTCAAAATGTACCACAGGGTTTAGACATACTTTGCAATATCTCTCAACTCCTGTGTTCATCCTTAGGAAGTTATTAATCTTTGACAACCCGGCCTTCTAGCCTTGATGCTTCTCTTAGTTGTGCTTCCTTTCAAAGATGAGTATCCCTAGCTAAAAGCCTAAAGTTTTTAAGGTGACCCACACTTTGTTAGCTCTTCAGTTTTCTAATAATTTAAAAATCTTTATCAATCTCAATGATATCTAGCAATCTTTATTTTACTTAATCAAGTGATATCTTTTATTGAAAATATTTCTCAATGTTACTGGCTCTTCCTTTTCTCCCTACCATTAATTATTTTGTAGACTACCATAGCACCATCCCACATACCTTTTTTCTCATCTAACAGTTCTGCATGTTACGGCTCGCTCTCTTCATATGGAAATAGTTCCAGGTCTCTAATTATTTCCATTGTCCAATTTGTTTCTGGACCATTTCCATTTCTGCTATATCCCTTATGAAATTAGATGACTGAGACTTACCAAAGTATAAGACAAAAGGGGTGTCACTGATTTATGTATCACATTTTGTTATTCTCTATCTCCCAATAAACACCAGTTCTCACAGTATATTTTATGTTTTGAATATTAGTGCACATATACAGACTTGTGTTAAGACAATCTAAACTTCATATTTTTGTGTGAATTTAGAGTAGCTCCAGTTGTAGTTCCCAGCACGTATACTTTTCCATCTTCAACATATATTTGCACACACTGAAGCTGGTATTAATTTTTGGTACAACCAAATGCTTTAGTATTCAGCCGTCATTAGAGTGGTCTTGTGCTCCAGGATAATATTATTATTTTAACTTAAGCTGTCTGGCTCTTTTTTCAGCTGTGAATGTACTTACCAAAAATGATCGTCAGCTAGACTTAAACAGACAGTAAGTGGAAACATTTCTGCAATTATTTCTCTTTAAATAAAAAAGGTATCCAAGGAAAATTCTAAACATGTTAATACACAAAAGGTAAAGGAGGCCAAAATCAAGGGTTTGAGTTAGGCTATTAAAATTATTTTTAGCCATTTAACTCTGATGAGCATCTTTTGCTTCCACAGTTTCTCAGAAGTAAAAAAAAATTGCTGAAAATTCAGGTTTTCAGGCACCTGAATTGTTACCCAGGAGCCCAATTTTAAACATCCACTTCTGTAGTTCTCACTCAAAGTTTTTGTACGAAGTATCTGAGGAAACTAAGTTTAGGAAAAATGTTGGTTTGTCTGGGTTTTTTTTTTCTTTGAATCAAATTCAAAATTATTAGAAGATCTGTTCGTAACCTTAAAAAGAACTTGCAGTATATCTCTATATGAGAATAATATATCTTTCATTTTGATATTAATTTTAAAATACTCCTGAGCTCTATTAGAACACTCTGAACACAGCTTTGCCAGGTTTCTTTGCCAAAAGACCATAAAACATAATAAAGGATTTGCATTGCATCACAATGTTTCTCTACTGATATGAGAACAGCCTACTATAAAGGATGTTATTTAATTCAAAATACTGAGGAACTGTATAACAGAGTAAGCAGAAGGGAACATTTAGAATGAACATGAGAGGGAAAGAAATGTTTGTTTTTTGTTTTTGTTTTTTTTTTTTTTTTAATTCGAGCAACACAAGCCTGACCATGTAACACTTCCAAAGGAAGAGATGTAATCCTCGTCACTGGAGCAGTTCAGATTTAAGCCACACAAGCTGCATGGGAATATATAGTAGAGTGCAAACCCACACTGCCTTGAGCTGAATAGTTTGAATGATCTAATATGTCCTTCTGCCTCTTAAACAGAGTAATAAATAACAGTGCAGGTAACAAGGTTTCGATTGGGGGGAAGGGGTTGTTGTTTAGGGGTTTTGTTTAGTGTTTTTTTTTTTTATTTCTTGTTTTTTAGATGATTTATGGCATTTAGAGCTATAGAATTACAATGAGCATATATGCTAGGATCTTTGGACTCCTAGTACTTAACCTTGCATAGACCTCTTTCATCCACCCTTCCACACTCACTGAACGACTAGCACAACTCTCACATCTGCAGTTTCTCTCTAAGTTTACCCTGTATCCTTTCTCAGATACATTGATATTATTTTCTTTCCTCAACTTTCTTTCTCCTAGTATTTTTAACCCTCTGCATGCCACACCAGGCAGAGCTGTTAATCATCTTTTAGCTATTATTCTTAGCATATGACTTCTATCTTCCATTCTCCCTTACACTTCTTCCTCCTTCTCTTCTGTATGACTTTGCCTTGGTTTTCACAGTTACTAATTTGTTCTTTCTGGTGTCCCATTTCCATCCTTTACAATGGTCTCCATTCACCCATCTCCCTTGACCAGTTCTGATAAAAGGAATTTCCTTCCAGACACATTCTGCAGTGTCTTTAACATTTGAAAATTGAAATCCTACCTGAATTTCTTTCTCAGATTCTGTAAGAAATCTGTTTAATAAGAAAGGCAGACTTGAGGAGAATTGTCCTAGGGTCTTTGTCACACTCTTCTTTCAAAAGATGTTATTTCTATCTTTTATGTTTGTAGTGTGCCTAACGTACCCAGAAAAAAAACCCAAACAATATCCAGCAAGGCAGAAGGAAGAAAAATGATCCCTTATTAAAAATAAAATCTCATTCAAGAGAAGAGATCAGCTTTTGGATGTCTACAGTACCATAAGTGTCTACATGCAAGTTCCTCAACATTATAATTCATATACATGTATATAGTTCTGGGTTACTTTCCTTCATTGGAAAAGTAGAATCTCCGTTGATTGTAAAGGAAGCCTAGAGTAAATTAGATATAGAATCATAGAATGGTTTGGGCTGGAAGGGACCTCAAAGATCACCTAGTTCCAACCCCCCTGCCATGGGCAGGGACACCCTCCACTAGACCAGGCTGCTCAAAGCCCCATCCAACCTGGTCTTAAACGCTTCCAGGGATGGAGCATCCACAACCTCTCTGGGCAACCTGTGCCAGTGCCTCACCACTCTAACAGTAAAGAATTTCTTTCTAACATCTAATCTAAATCTACCTTCCTTTAGCTTAAACCCATTACCCCTTGTCCTATCACTACACTCCCTGATAAACAGTCCCTCATCATCTTTCCTGTAGGACCCCTGTAGGCATCTACAAAGTTGGTTGGATTACTGCCAGCAGAAGGAGACAGATGCTCAGAGGAACAAGTCAGTATTGCTAATATGAAGTCAATAGAATTATGACCTACATCAGCTATGGCCAAGATATAACAACTCAATAATATTAAATTAAAAAAAAAAAAAAATCAGATATCACTGTTAGTGCAAGGGTTGGCCTCAGCATTGTTTGAGCCTTATTTGATTTGTGGGTTCTTATCAGCTCTTTTGTCCTCAATTATAATGTTCTTTTCTTTCTTGGAATAAGCTCATCAAGTTCTGCCTTTCCAAAAATTCAGGACTTCCTAGGACTTCAAATGTTTTATAATGCTACTTTCTTACCTCCTTCCTTGGAGCACAGGGTTATCAGAGCATGAACTGTATCCATCAATTCAAGCTGCTGTTTCTGCAGGACACTGTTATTGCTTGTTGCTTTGTTTAACTGCTTCTCTAATTCCTGGATTATGTAGCTTTGTCGTGTGACCAAGCTTTGTAGGTTCTCTTTTTCCTCCTTCAAAGTGTCCAGCTCCTCTTTATGCCTTTCTTCCATTTCTAAAATTCTGTGCTCAAGTAAACTAAAAAGAAATAAAACAATTAATAGATATTATTTCAAGCCTATATATTAATACAGAAAACAGAACTATTTTATTTTTCACCGTATAATTCAGTACCTAAATCATTTATTCTAAAAAATGTCACATCTACTAATTGAGCCCATTGATTTTCTCTATCAAGCAGCCAAATGCAACTGATCTCTAAGGTTTCATTTTGTGATGTTTGTATGCTGCAGTGCTTAGAGTAAAGTGCATGGAACTTCATATGTAGTTGTTACAGCCATCCAAGTGCATGAGCCACTACACATTTGTGTATAGAAGTTAAGGCAGAAAAGCCTAAGTTCAGCAAAGGAGAGAGAAGAGCAGGGCATTGAAGAGGACATCATTGATACTATGAATGGGTCAATATGATAGACAAAAATCAGGGGTAAACTAAGGAAGAGATTGTGAAAGGCCTTACCACTGAATGGAAGATAAGCATTAGGAGCTACGGAATACCATCAAGGGATATGGAACCCACAATAAAAGTATCGCTTGATGTGATCTGTGAAGCTGGGAAAGGCATTGTGCACGAGATGAGTGGTATCTGCTTTAACATTAAGAATAGTACTTTTTCTCCAAAAGATAAATCAGAAGTTTGCATTTTAAGGTAGCATTCCCTTGTTTTCCCTGAGTCCACATAGATATCCCCCACCCCACACCCTGCCACCTTTTCTGGCTCTATAAAAGGCTCCTCAGACAGAAAACTGTTGGGCATCGTATTATGCAACCTGCTTACATCAATTTTTATAAATAATTTTACACATGTATGGAAACACTTTCTCCTGACTAATACTCTTTTTGTAGTACCCTCTCTGTCCTGAGTCGGAAGTGTACAATTTACAAAGATCAAAGGCATGTCAGATTACAACTAGAAGAATAGAGAAGTTGTAGATGTAAAGGACAGCTAATATCTGTCAACAGTGAACAAGAAGTTTTTTCAGGTCAGTGCTTTGATGTTGTGGTGGGAGTTCAGCAGAAAGACTTTATTAATATTAGATAAAGAAATTAATTCAATCCCTCTGCTACTTTCTGTTCAGTATTCTACTGTTTACGCCAAAAAAGGTGTTTCTCATGCCCATAAACCAACTGGTAGTTACAAACTTGCCAACAACCTGCTTCCTGTTCAAGTCAGTCTTAGGTTTTATTTATTTGCACTCTCCCTCCACCTTTGTTTTTACTTCTGGATAATAGATCAGTGGCAAAATGCCTGCATAATTTCAGGTCATTTAACCTAACTGAAGAATGTAATAAAATCCATATGGAGTTGTTTCTACTAGATATCATGGAGCCTTAATATGAGCTGTTACAAATGATAACAATACAAAGATTAAATTCAGGCCCTGGATTTGCTGGACAAGCTAGAGTAATAGAGAACTTTTATTTAAAAACAAAACAAAACAAAAAAACAAGCAGCAACTCTCTTTTTCTGAAATGTTATAAATGTAGAAGTTACAAAGATACTAAAGAAAATTTACTTGTAATATCAACATACTAGTTTTGTGAAAACCACAAGGATCTGGGTAAAGGGGGGGGAAAAGAAAATATGGGAAGAGAAAACACTGTTTTGTGGGGTCGCAAATGCAAAGGAAAATGTGATATCTCATTCTCAAAGGCTCATTAATTAGTAATGAAAGCGTAACAAAATTTAGTGGACTGGAATCAGATGATAGAAAGTTTCAGTCTGAAACAAAGTACGGATTTTGAAGCCAAAGAAAATAAATTATTTTAACACCTTATTAGACCTGTAGCTGATTTTTTTCATCACTTGAACTCTAACATTAAACACTATGCCTTTATGCTTTAGACACACGTGGATTTTTTTGAGAATATTTATGTGGAAGTCTTTGAGCTTTGTTATGCAGAAGGTCAGACTAATTAATTTAGTTAGGCAGAAGTGGTTGAAAATGTTCTGATGGAACTGGGTTTAGTCATAAAATTCTGTTCAACAAAATAAAAGAAAATGTTCTACGTGAATTTTATCAGTTCTGTCCGCTTTTTCATGGAAGCTATTGAAATGCTCATTTTGACTCTAGATTTTAACTCTTCTGAAAACCTGTATGTTATCTCAATGCACTTTGGATAGGAACAAGGTGGGCCCTGGGCACAGCCTCTCGTAGACTGGGTGCTAGGTGTGGCCACATGCCAGTCTGACATCTCACAGTTCACTGGAAAATGTTGTGTATTGTCAATGTAAGAGAAGATGCCATTCTTGAAGCTAGAATACTGCTTTATAGTTAAATAGTAAGTAACGACAGCAAAAGTTCCCTTTATATTTGCCCATACCCTAGTATAGTACAGGGCATTTCCCTAATTCTGCAACGTCCTATTTGCATGACCACATCTAAATGGCTTCCATATCTGAATGATTTCATGCAAAAGAGAAAGCCTTTGACAGCCACAATTTGTGCATTGCATTACTTGTTTCCCACCATAGCCTTCCTGAGACCATACTAAACAAACCCATGGTGATGACAGTCTTATTTGTAGCAACACCGGCCATGTCATGCAAGAAGCTGACAATGTTTAGAGCTTCCCACTTTGGCGTCTACAGAGACAGACAGCAAGCAGATGTTTTACAGCTTTAGTAATAGTACATCCTAATATTTATGAGTAGTGTGTCAACAACATGTGGTAAAAAGATGGGAGTGTCACAGCACTTGGTTCCTTTACAGTTTTCTATGTACATTAAAAGTCCTGCTATTCTAAAGTGCAAAAATAGCTATTCTAAGGAATGCATATGCATTTATGTAATGATCTTTCTATATCCATAAATCTGCAACAGATAAGTCTTGAGGATAGGACCGCTCCCTGTATTCCTTGGAGAAATAAAAAACATTCATTGTGCTTTACTAAGAATCAATGAGAAACCTTTGGTCAAAGCTCAAAATGAACAAAAGCAAAAACTTCACATAGATTGGGGATTTCTGCACTGGCCTGTTCCAAAAGGAAGAAATCCTTAAACAGCATGAGAAAAGTTGCTCTTATGGCCTTTGACTCCAATGTGGTCAGAATTTTTCATTTGTATTGTTAAATTCATATTTATTATAGCTCATTTAAATGAAAAAAAAAAAAGTGCTCGAAATCTCATAAAAAATACTTGAAACAGGTTGAAACCAATTCCAAAGATATTTAGATTTTTTTTTAATAGTTGCAAGACCACTCTGTTCTCTCTTTTTTTCCTTGTGACATCAGACAATTTTAATAGACAAAAACCATGAAGAAGTAACTTTGCTGAGTGCTTCATAAAGATATCTTCTCAATTTTTTAAAAGAGGTATTATGAAGACTGAGTTAAAATGAAAATATTTCTACTAGTTTTCATTAATGGCTATTGCTGACATAAAATATTAAAGAAAACAAAAAGACGACTGTCTGTATACCAATTAATCCAACAATCTGTAAAGGTTGACTGAAATTGTTATATAACATTCTTTTATAACACTTCCCAGTAAAATGTCATGGGCATGATGTAATGGCTTGTTATTTTTTTACAGTAAGTTTACTGCATACATTTCCTATACATTTGAAATTCCTATACATTTCCTAAATGTTTGAAATTCCTATAAGTTTGAAAACATTACTGACCTAGACAGATGAAGTAATCATGGGAACTACAATACTCACAATGAAAATAAATCATCATTTACTGGAAGCATCCTATATGTACACATGCACATACACATATGTATGTGTGTTTTTTACAATTGTAGCTCTCAATTTGGGGAAACAAATCAGGCATTTGGGGAATAGAATGAAGTGAAGAAACAAAGAGAGTTGCTAGCATGGATAAATATCAATATTACGTATTGGACAATGACTCTTTGGAGTCATTATTTAGAAGACAATTAAATTAAAAACAAACACACACACGCAACCCAAACAAACTCAATTTTCCTAAAGGTTAACCATGTTCAATGTCTAACCTACTAATCTTGGTAAGGCTAGGAATCTATTTTCAATCATACAAATATGTTAACTTTGTCAGGATACAAGGCAGTGAGGTGCCTCAGTGCAACTGTGCTGTGTTCAGCTGACTCAGAAAAAGCCCTCTGATAATGCTGTAGAGGGTAGAAGGCCCATACCGAAGTCAAAGAACGCCTTCCAGTGAAAGCTGCTGTCATTTTGAAAGGTGACGAAGTAGAACAAATAGAAAGCACTCTGGTAGCTCTCTGGGGAGGAAGGAAAGTCTGCTTTAGACAATCTGCCTTATAAGGTAGGTAGTTTGTTCACTAATCCATTCCAGACCACAGCGGTTTAAGAGATTTTTTTTTTTTTAATCTTTGTTTTCAGAGGCCTCAGTTTAGATATGTGAAAACAGGATATAGACCAGATCCTAGAGATAGACATTGTCTGCATTAAAATATTCTTTTTAAAAATATGAATTTAATAAAAATACAGATAGAAACATTTACTTTGTTGAGATATTCAATAAATAAAGACAAGTAACATCACACTAGGAAAAAATTATTTGGCCATATGCATGTGGTTTTCTTGTACCATGTATGTATGGGAAGACAAACAGGTATAGGATTTAAATGCGTACTTTTGAATGCAAGAACAGTATTTTCTCATTGAGCAGCTTTTTTGTACTTGCTTTTAAATGATTGAAATTTTCCCTGTACTGTTAGATTCTGACCTCTTGTATTTACTTTGGTGGTTTGATATTGTCTGATCAGTTTAAGGAAATATAAAAATATATGTCCCCATATTTCTCAAGACCAGTAAAGTAATTGGTCACTTGGCATCACTAAGCCTAATTTTTATATGAGTGACAAGATAATGCCATCGAAATCACAAAAGTGAAGCGAAAAATCTGGATTTATCTTTTTAGTATATGTGAAACACACAAATAAAACTCATCAGACATATTATGTCGCCTCATCTTTCATGCAGTCAGATGCAAATTCAAGAACCATTCTTGAGTCCTTGCCTTTCACAGGATACGACAGTTCTTGTATTGAACGTTTTAATCTAGTTTGTCTGCAAGTTCAAATTTGATTTTATGTTTATATTTCGCTTCCACTATTTATTGCTGAAAGATCCAAAATTCCATTATATTTTTCCTCATTTGTTTCATTTGAGTAAATAAAAAGTTGTTTTCACACTTGCTTATTGAAACAAATGGCACATAATAAGTTAAATGCAGCTGGTACATTATGGGAAAAAAAGTGGGGGGCTCATAAAGGCACTTAAGCAGGGAAATCATTCAAGAATAAATCAAAATAGTTTTTAGAAAGCTCTTCTGGGAGAAAAAATGGCAATGGAAGAAACCACCATTTACATTATAGTGGGTGGGAACCCACAAAACTAAATTATTTATGGCATGAGAGCACTCAATAGAAACATGATTCTAGGGCAAATGTGACTCTACTTATGCCATGAAATATCTTTCACTTCAGTAGGATAAAAAGAAAAAAATTGGCCACTCTTCCCAGCAGAGGCAGGAAGTAAAGAGAAAGGCCAAGAATAGATATATTTCTAGTCTAAAGAACATGCATTGGTCCCCTGTTGATATGCAGTGTTCATTTTATTTAAAGATAATATACAAGTTACTGTAGTACATCAAAAATCAGTTATTATTACTATAAGATTTTGCCTTACTTTCATCCAAAATACAGTTCTTTGAAAGTGATTAAGATTATTATTTTTATTTTATGTAAAGGAAATTTTAGCACAGAGAAACAAATGATCTTCCCACAGTATATCATTTGTTTTGATTCTTTTTGTAACAATAATAGTTCCTATACTGATTCCTACTGTGGTGTACACCTACTGCAAAAGAAAGCCCCCTTTCCAAAAAAGCTTACAGTCCATGTAGGCAACGCAGATAAAAAGAGTTTATTCCATTGATTTCAAACTGATATGGAGAGGGATGAAGGCATTTTAACTGCAAACAACTCCTGATCATAGCCTGATGGGTAATTTATAATCACTGTTTACAGTTAAGCAAGCTAAAATCATTGGCATATCCAGAAACCTAGTTTCTGCTGGCATCACCAAGATTTGTCCCATAGTGAACCTGACACACACATAACTGATTGCATGATCAGGACATATGACATCAAGATTACACAGTTCTTTGTTAGGAGCAGATGATGCTATTGGAGCTGATGATCCATATTTTAGTGTAATCATAACACTGCCTTTTCCCTAAATTTATCACTCCCAAAGAGAGAGTAACAGAACCTGAATAGTGTATGCCAGGTTCCTGCTTCATTATAAGATGAAACTCCATGTGGTTTTTCATTTATCCACATACAACTATACCTCTGAGGGAAACAATTGGGTATGAAATGTGCATTTTAACCTATCCCTCCTCTTTTGCCAAAAAAACCCAAGGCAGACCATTTTGTCATGTCACAGACTATTTCATCATAATGTCAGCCAAGTCAAAGGTCAATTTAAGTAAAACTTATTTGTTTACTGACATGAAGGCTTTACACCCTGACACATTGCTAAAATAAATAAATACATTCAGATTATTAAGTACACAAAAGTCAGTCTCTTGAGCAGCCAATAAAATGCTGTTGCTAACCAGATTGCAGCAGACAAAAGTGTAAGTATTTATATACTTAAATAACACTTGGGTTAATCCCAGATTGAAATAGGTTTGTAAAACAGGTAGAATGAACTGCCTCCTGCACATGCCTACTTTCTCTGTGGACAACAGGGAGAGCCCACAAACACAGTTGAGGTAAATTACTTAATTTTGGGATTGCTGAAATCAAAGTTAATCCCACACTAATTCACTCATATTTCCAATTTGTCAAGGGAAATCTGTGGAGTTCAAGAATTTTCTGTGGAGTTCAAGAATTTTCTAATGTAATCCAACTTCTCCAGAATAACATTTATTGGAATTACTGGTTACAAACAGTTGTTAGATTAAATACATTAAATAAATTAAATTGGTTTTCATAACCAGTAGCAATATCGATGGGCTTTGCCCAGCTTTGCAACTAGTCACATTTAGCAAACACATTTCTTTTTAACAAAATTTTGTTCTCCATCATTATCTATTTTTTTGCCTTCTTTTCCCAGTAGCTCTTTGCCTAATGTTGTCTTCATCTTTCCGCCTCAGTTGCTGATTCCTGTCCAGCAGCACTGGAGTCACGCTGCCTTTTTTTTTGGCAAACTGTCTGATCTCAATTTAAACAGTCCACTAAAGCTTGTACAGGACGCTTCAGTAACTACCTGATTTTTAAAGCTGTTTGCTTTACTTCAATGTCAAATGTAGATACAGGCAATGGAAACCTTAGCCCTAGTCAGACTTACCTCACAGTTGTTCTTTCTAGGAGGGAGCTGAGAGCAAAGCTGTGGAGTGAAAGCACTCTCTGCCCTTGCTTAAACCTGGCCGTTACAGAGGCAGGAATATGAGCCTTAGGTCTCTAGAAGGGCAGCCAAGAAGGAAAATGGCTTTACCCAATGTGTTGAGTGCAGATGCCCAGGCGCTGGCAGTGGGGGTGCAGAGGGGCCCCTGTGAGGAGAGGCCGGGGCCGCCCCATGCCACACACGGCCGGTTCCAGCCAGTTCCAACAGAGCCACCACATGGCACAGCTCAGCCTCTCAGCCAAGGTGGTTGCACCTCGGGGAAAACATGTTTAAGAAAGGGTAAAGACACCACATGACAGTGCGAGGAGCAAGGGTAAAAAGTGAAAGAAATGGTGCTGCAGACACCAAGGTCAGAGAAGAAGGAAGGAAGGGGGCACTGGAGCAGAGATTTCCCTGCAGCCTGTGGGAGAGACCATGGTGGAGCTGGTATTTCCTGTAGAGGACCCCAGCCTGGAGCAGGTGGAGATGTCCAGAAGCTGCAGCCTGTGGAGAGCTCACTTGGACCAATCTTACCCTGAAGGACTGCAGCCCATGGGAAAGTACCGTGCTGGAGAAGGAAAAGAGCATGAGGAAGAAGGAGAGGCAAAGTGTTGTGCACTGACCGCAACCTCCATTCCTCAACTGACTGCACTGCTGGAGCGAGAGGTAGAAGAGTCAGGAGTGAAGGTGAGCCTGGGAAGAAGGGGAGGTAGGGGCAAAAGGCCTTTTTGGCTTTGTTTTTGTTTCTCACTATCCTATGCTGTTATTAATTGGCAATAAATAAGGCTGTTTTGCTTATGACAATAATTGGTAAGTGATCCCTCTGTCTGTATCTCAACCACAACCTTTTTCATCGTATTTTCTCCCTCTGTCCAGTTGACAAGGGGGAGTGAGAGAGCGGCTGGGGGGGCGTCTGGCAGCCAGGCAAGGTCAACCCACTGCACAGGCTCTCTGAGATACTACTAAATCCAGTGACTTCAGGTGCTGAGTCCCTGTGTCACAGAAGCACAGAAAGGGGTAACACTGGAACTTCTTCTTGACTCTCACTTCACTGCTTAAAAAGTTATGTGCTGCTAAACAGTTTTTTCTTCAATTTCAACATAAACCCCAAATGTTTACCATTCACTTGCTCTTTAAATGGAGCATGGCTGCAAGTATGCTATATGCAATAGAGTCCAAAGAGCTATCCCTCTACATGTTAGATCTTTGTATCCATTAAAATTAGAAAGATGAACTACTGAAGATTTTCTGTTTCTTAGGCACCTGAAGGAGATTGATAATTTCATAATTTATTTTTAATATTTTTCTACTTGAAAGCGCTCATACAAGTTATACCTATGCTTTTCAGTTGCAAGAACTGTGATTATATGACTAAGTTGTCGTGAAGCAAACTGAGATGTAAATTTACAGTGCACATGAAAAGTGGTAAAAATCAACTTGCATTTATCATACAGGAGCTAACAGTGTGTAAGATCACACCTTAGCTCTTTTAGTCATTTCATAAATATTACCTATACTTTCCACTTATCATATTTATTTCTTCCATTTCATTAGTTGCTTAGAACAAAGTATATACAGACCACTTTGTGATCAACAGAGAAAGAGTGTAAGAGAGCAACTACTCATTCTTACCTGTTTTTCTCATGAATTTTCAGGATTTCGTGTGTCTGTTGTAGCAGCTGTTTTTCTAGCTTGTATGTTGACAGTGAATTTTCCAGTAGCTGAATTTCAAGTCTGGATGTTTGATTTAGCACCTTAAGAATAAATTAAAAACATTAGTGTTTATATTGTCCTGGTTATGCTGTTATAGCAACATAATGCAACCATTTCATTCTGATTTGATGATTCGTCAAAAATTGTTTCTAAATCCTTTTCTAACCTCAGCTGCTCAGCTGGTGCAAATGAACTCAATCAAGCTACACTGATATGTACCAGCTGATATTCTGGCACCCTGTTTACTGTAGAATAATACTAGTCCGGCAGAAAAAGGAAAGGTGACTGCCAAATAAGCTTCATTTCAATGGAAAGAACAAGAGGCATGCCTCAAACTTGCATTCCTCCAAAGCATGCTTAAACCAGAAGAGTGCAAGCGTACTTGGGCTGAAGCCAAAGTGTTGCATCCGCTGTTTTGTAAATAGAACTCCTACTTCGGCTTTCCCCCGAGTTCTCTCTTTTGCAGTGTTGGCAGAAGTCTGGTGTCTGCTTATGTTATCGCTACTTGCACTCTTACACAGATTTTTAAGATGAAGGCAGTGATCCTAAACATTGCTTTATGCAATTTTCTTTCACTTTAGTGGTGGTCTGTATCAATAGCACAAGTTTTACTAGGTACATCAGACCAAAAGAAGCCTTTTAACTAGATAAAAGAGAATAGATTCTAACAAAAAAATAGTTCAAAAGTGGAAATAACAGAATGCTTTGAAGAATGAAAGCAATAATATTAATTAATATGTTAGTTGATTTTGTTGGGATATTGTTGTTCATTACATAAAGTCTGAAGAAGTGCATGTAAATAGTTTTTGTAGGTGCACACAACAGCTGAGATGCAGTCACTTCTGGAACTGAACGTGATGTCTCTTTAATGGATCTTATCAGAACTTTTTTGGAAGGACATTTATCAGTATCATCATAGGATTATATGTAACATTTTCTCATGCATGCCCGATAGGAATTTGTTACCAAACATAAAGAGAATGGCTCTCAAACTCAATCCCATGACTTATTTTTGTTTGAAATTGTTGACATTCACAGAGCGACTTGAGTTGTCTTTTTTTAAGGGTAAAGAGGTTAAAAAATTTGGAGATTATCAGTGTGCAGCTGTTACATTGTTCAAGGTGGATACATTTGGAAGTGCCAGGAGGCACCGCCAGAGTTTCAGAAGGACCTGGCAGAAGTTGAAGGTGTGTTACGAAAGTTGGCAAAGGGTAAGACGACAGGAAAGCACCAACAGATTTCCAAAGAGGATACGTCTATGGAGCAGCCTACAAAACATCAGCAGAGCTTCAGGTAGAGAAGAAAGCCTGAAGAGAATCAGTGGGTTTTCAGATGGATCAAGGATTGGGCAGGGTCAGTGAGATCTTAAGGAGGTGGAGGCTCTATCTTTAGTGCTTCAGACTCCTCCTTACTCTGGTATGAGTACTTATTACAGGCATGAGATCCTGACCTACTTTTCTCCTCCTTGTGTCGTACAGACCTTTACCTCTCTACCATGCAGCTGGCTACCTTCATCACTGCCAGGAGCAGTCTCTTTGCACTTTCTTGAGCCATCTGCACCACTCTTTTCTGGTTGATGGTAGAGCTAGGGACTACAGGGACTTTCTCATGTTGCTGAAAGGGGGAGGTGGGAAATGCCATCACTAAGGTGAAAGTGAGAGCAAGTACTGCAACAAGGAAGAGCCACTGCCACATTAAACATCCCTTAAATTCTTCAGCAATAGGTGTAGAAGAAGGAGGAAGTCATCTGCTCCTTCACGTAGTTGCCAGTGATACCTCTACCTTGAAGAGGTTCCTCAAAGAAAAGGTGAGATAGAGGCAATGCACATTTTGTCCCTTATGTGCTTAGAGGAGGAAAACATGAATGAGTACTCAACACTTACACCTAGGGTAGGTCTTTTGGCATATAAGCAATGTTCCTACACCTCTTTTTTCTTTACTGAACATATGAACAATGTTTATAAGTGAATGCTGGTCTATTAACCAAGATGTAGAGAAAAAGGTGCAGGGAATCCATGTAAGACAGTGTATCTGTTGTTTCTCAGTGTACCATAATGCAGTTATGTAAAAACTTGGTAATAATATTGTAAACATGAGTTAAGGACATTAGAAAAGAAATGTAATCTTTCAAGAAGTACTAGAACAAACCTATAAATGCAATACTTTAACTCCTCTGTTCTAAATGAACAGCGAATGCATTGCAGCTGGCAGTATATTATACCACATGCTATGAAGAGCAAGAGGAAGTCAGCAAAAATAAGGAAAACAAATATACATCTTAAATTGATAAAAGAATTCAAAAGGCAAGAGTAGTAGTTATCTTTGTAATAAGCCCAGTATGAAATTGTAGTCTGTGTTATGACAGTGATATTCTTGTCACTTCAATCACAATAATGATTTTAGTGCTTGAAATCATGGAGATGTCTTTTTAAATTCATGTGATGTTATACAATTTTACAGTAATAAGAAATACACAGTGTTTTATGAAGAAGCTGATGCTTGTCCCTCTCTCTTCACAGTTTAAAAACTGCAGACATACACTACTTTTCAAATAGCTGGAAACATCTTGCACAAAATAAACAAACTTTCTTGTAATAGTAAAGAGGCAAACAACAATGGAGATCAAAGGCTCTGTTTTAGCCTGAAACTCATTATTTAGCTTGACACTTGTATCATTCACAGTTGGTAGCTGGGCTGTTTATTTGAAGTCAAATGCTGATTTAGTTTCCTGGACAGTCCTGCCTGCCTTACACACACAGAGCTAAATATACTAACCAAATGAAATCAAAAGAAAGACACGTAACAAGGGTCAGTCATCACCGCTGTTGGTACCAAGAAACAAGAGTGTGTATGTTTCTTGGAGCCTTGTGTTGAAATGTTTTGTGTGGTGATGCATTGGAAAAGAAAGAGGATGGAAAAAGTTCTCAGCAATTAACAGCTTTTAAAAAAACCACTCTGGGAACATACCTGAGTTTCAACATCCGTGAGTTTTCTTGTCTGCTCCGCTGTCTGGCTGAGAAGGCTGGTCCCTATCTCGAGCATGGTGGCGGTGTGGTTCTGCACAGCATTCTGCTGCAGCTGCACCATCTCCGATTTCATGTTTTCCACAATGTAGTTCTCAAGCTGTAAAAGAGAAAAGGTTGTAGCTGTGGTATTTTTACTTGTTCAGGCATTCTGGTGACATAAGGGTGCATAGCTGGCATTCTTGCCAGAAGGGGAAATTTCAGTTTTTTCAGGGGGAGCCCAGATTTCAGTTGACCCTGTGATTGTTGGGGTAGTGACCGGACTATCTGGGCAGCCCCTTCCAGTCACAGAGTCCCAATGTTTTTGCAAGTGTCACAGCCTGCTGGCATGAGCTGGAGCAGGCCCTGCCTGCTTCCATCTGTGTTGAGGTTGCAGTGAGCATTTGTGGTAGACATATCATGGCAGTTCCAAAATGAATCCCTAAAATAACAAAGCACATTGCAGTGAAATGCCAGGTCCTACTTATATATCATAACTTACATGTGAGTCCTTCCTGGAAAAGATCCTACCATATCCTGCCTCCCCTGGATTGTTCCTATCTCACAGTCATTCAGCAATATGATTTTTTACTGGGTTAGATCTCCACAAAGATTTTGCAGACTCAGCAATGAATACAGCTTAGTTTAGCTGTAACCAAAAATTGGAAAGAAATGGAAACACTGTCATGGCAATAAAAGAAGGAAGTTATTGACCAAAAAAACCATAGAAAGCTGTCCTGCTCCTTTGCTTTTGTTGTTGTTTCACTTGCATTTGCGGTCTGTTGAGCAGAATCTGAATTAGGACCCTCTAAATGAACTGGGTATCCCAGAAAGGGGGGCACTTTTTGTTTCAGTTTGTTTTAGTTAACGTAGGTAGGGTTGTTCCCTTATAGCTACCTAGGTCTTCACCCTGCCACAACAAATGAAAAACCCAGGACTAGTTAAAATATGATGAGATTGTTTCTTACTTGTACAAGCATTGTTCTGGCATCTTGCTTGATCTGCTCCATAAAATATTAACATAAAGAAAGGTGGCCCAGAACATTGTTTTCAGTGCCTTCCACTGAAATCAGCTGGAGTCCAGCCAATTTATACCCAGTGAAGATTTGGTCCTCAGTTTCATTTTGTGGCTGATCATGGGGTTTTTTTATGGTTAGCTGATTCCAGACTTAAGCAACCACTGTTTTACCTAATAATTTTAATCACATTGGACCTGCTTCTGCAGCAGTAAGCGTGTTTCATTGTGAAAGGTAAGCTGCACAACTAAATATTAAGAACCAGATGGAGTTGATTTAGAGACTGAAGAAAGGAGCAGGAGTCAGATATACAGTGTGATTAATAAGAAGGGCTGCTTTCATCTTGTCTATAAGCATACCTGTGCTTAGGGTTAACTACTGTTATTGTTTTGTTTGTTTGTTTGTTTACCACAGTTTGGAGAAGTATTAAATAACCATGCTGGTCAAACCATGCTGCTCCTACAGTTTCAGACAACAAAAACATTTGCTTGAATTGCCAGGTAACCACTCTGGGCTGGAAACCTGCAGAGTGTTTTAAGTGCCAGGGAAAATTTATTATTGAATACTCTGATAAGTATTAAAATGAAATTTAACAGCCAAGGAAAACTGTGTATTGCAAAACAATGTCTGCAGTGGATGTCACCATTTTCCACTCCCCGTGTAAGTTTACTCTGTTTTAGTTTATTACTATGAGATGAATGTTACAGATATTTAGCTAGTTCAAGGGAGATTTTACAGATCCATTACATTTCTACATCATGATTTTATGTTCAGAAGTATTTTGCCTGTACATCTCTTTCACATCAGATAATGTATTTTTAGTCATGCTTTGCTTCTTGTTGTTTTCTAACCAATGATATTTTTTTTTCCCCAAGCTATTCCTTGGTTGCAAATAAGCCCTGTGAAAGAGCCCCACAAACTGGATGGTTGTCCTCTTCCATATTCTGGTCCAGATACTGAAACGTCTGAACAAGAAGTTCAAATTGCTTGCAGAGTTTTCACCTCGTAATGAAACACAGGGTTCTTAAGTCATGGTGCCACCTGTGATGAGGTACCAACACATACATTGCCTCACATCCAATGCCTTTTGCTTTCAGATAGGACCATAGCATATCTGTGATGTGGCTGTACAGTGCTTGATTTGTTAGTCCGCAGCTGTCTGAAACTGCCTTGCTGTACATGGGCCATGTGATGCATGTGCGTAATGGATGTCTGGGAAAATCTATGCAAAAATATGGTGGCTACCCTTATTACACAGCAGAAATTAAGTATTTTCACACATCAATAAAAAGAAACACGTATAAGGATATGAATATAAAACGACAAACGGATATTTATATTTCTAAGTAAATTTTTTCCTGCTATTTTACTCACATTACAGAAAGGATTGCTTTTGAAAGACCAAACTGAATTTGTTTGGAGTTACAGCAAGTTTTGACTAGCAAGAACACAGGCATGGATTGAGGCATATTGGATAACTTGTACTTTTAATTATCGTAGTCTAACACACTCCCATTAATATCCAGTCTTGGGCAATTGCCCTCAGTTACTCACCCTTAAAACAGCCTCTGGTTGAATCTGAGACTGACTCATTATAACAACAAAGCCAATTTTCCGGTTTTAGAATCACTCATTAAATGCTTTTGTAAATATTTGGTGTTCGGTACACTGCCACAATAGTTCCTGTAAGCACATCTCAGCAGTATCAGGAGCTATTCAGTCAGGCAAAGGAGGGTGGAACAAGGACTGAAATAATGAAGAGGTTCTGTTACATTAATTCCCCTTCCTTCATTCATCCACTTCTTGTAGTTTTCTCAGTAGCTTTATTGGTTGCAATATTTGCCCTGCTAAAATCAATGGCAAAATTCCTATTGACTTCAATAGGCCAAGATTTCACCTATTATTTTTATTGCAGGAAACCAACATTTACCAGGTTCATTATGGCCAAGCACTGAGTTTGATCTAAAGCCTTCTCTTCTTTGGAGTCTTTATATTAAAGGTACCAAACCTTAGACTGAGCTTTCTTTTTTGTTAGTTAAAAGAAATAACATCTATTTAACAGGTGATAAAAGGATCCTCGCAGGGTGGCCTCACAGAAAATGTGACATGCAGAAACCTATTCACAGAAGTAAAATGAAGAATATTTAGGGTTTTAAGCAATTTTTTTAGAACCTCTTCATCCTATAAGTAAGTTAAATTTAATTTGTCCAGCATTAAACAATAAATATATAATGCATGATGAAATACTCTTTTCATGTGAGTCTACTTTTTACATTTGGATTTTAAAATCCTTATATAACTGTTTCTTCTTATTTCAGTTACTTTTTGTTGCAAAAGTGAAACAAAATTCTCTTCTGCATTCTTTTCCCCCGTCCCACCCCTCCCACTATATGGCTTTCTGTAGTGCATTGATGTCCCTGTTATTGATTCAGCTGCATCTGCTTTCGGTAAGACTCATTACATTGCACAGGAGTTTTCAGTAATGCAGAATTACCGGTGGGATGCATAATAACGTTATAACATTCTCAGAAATAAAACTGTCAGAAGGTTCAGTGTTATTGTTTAATAAACATTCCAGAGGATCATGCATTAAAAGTATCTAGCTTTTTCTGGACAATGTTTATTGAATGATCTTCATAGAAACCACCCAAACACTAATAGAACTATTAAAATGGAAACTCTAACTTAGGGCCTAAGTAAATGATAATGGTTTGTGGCAGATGGCTTATAAATGAATAAGAGCTTTTTCTTTTACTTTGATCAAATAATGTTGGTCCCATGTAATTATATGGTAAAGACTGCTATGGTATCCAGATGACATTAGCTTTTCATACTGTGCCTCAGAACAAGAATACAAGTTAAAGGAATAATAGACTGTTCTCCCTGTCCTACCATTAACCATATATTGCACATCATTTGGAATAATAGTAAGACAATGCACCAGTGATATTTTATAAGATCTGTTTTGTCTTGTTTTGCTTTGCATACCTGAAGATGTGCTAGTAATATTACACTAACTATACAACAACTAATGAAAGTTCATTTCTTCTTTCTTTGTTTTTCTGTCTGAGGGAGGGTCGTACCTCCCCACACTGACAAATTGCCTCAGGGAGTCAGATATAAAAGTGACAGTTGATGTAATTTGTATTTTAAAAATACACAAAAAACCCCTAGTGGGAGTAAGCTGGAAGAAGTTGAAAGATACAGAATGCCACAGAATTTCTTTAACTTTTGCAGAAGCCAAAGGGGTTAGGAAGGAGTTTATTACCAAGAGTGATTTTATCTGTGTATTGAAAAGGGCAACATTACATTTAGTTTTAAAAGATATCATCTTTATGAACTATTTGTCAATGAGAAAAGTTTGATAAAACAAGAAATTTACAATGATGCTACCTTTTCATATTACAGATCCAAGGAGTACAGACCAACCAGAACATATTCTTCCACTTTTTCTGACTGTGTGTGATCAGTGGGAATCAGGGAAAATGAACATGGATGGCACATAAAGGCAATGAATAATGCTCAAATGTTAGCATGCTAATTTGCACCTGATTTGGAACAACCTGACTTGGGCTTTAAGCGTGTCAAGGAAAGCACACATCAGCCAGAAATGAATTGTGGATATCCCATCAATGAAGATGACTACTTCTCCAAATTTATTCTCGATTAGACTTAATAGGATTGCAATACAGGTTGCAGCAAAGGAGAAAAGAAGGGACCCATTTGAGGAAGAAACTTCCTCAGATCTTGGGTAACCGATTACCTACATTAAGATGATACAGGATGCATACTGATAATTACAGTGAATTTATGAAATCAAACTTGCTGAGCTAAAAATAAAGCTTTAAATGATTGGTACACAAACTGGACTCACAGAAAGGCCTGTTGTGATATGTAATGTACGAAGCTTTGACAAATCATTGGTTATGAAATATATATATATATATATATAAAAAGTTGTGGATTTCAATTCTAAAAGGAACCAGAAAAGTAATCCAGCAGCTCTATACATAACCAAACAAACATTTTTGAGGAAATAGAAACTCTGTTATATCTTTTTTTCTTTTTTTAATGCAATATCCCCAAACTTCTAGCCTTAAGGCAGCAAGAAAATATACCTGTTACTGAAACATTTGGTAATTTTTTCCCAACCAAATGTTCCAAACACATCAAAGATACTTTTCCTTAAACCCTTGAATCCTGAATGCCTGAATCTTTGACATTTCGTGTTTACTATCTGGCTATAAAGCATAATTAATAGACACGATCAAATTGCCATCAGGAAAAATTGGTGGTTGATTATGTACGTTTAATTTATAGATATCCTTATATGTATGGAGCTCACAGACACAAATAACCACTACTTGTTTCTTTAGCATATGGCCAATGAAACCACAGCTGCATTCTCAGCACATAGTGGCCAAACACTGACTGATACTGAGATTTCTAATCCAGGTGACTTCCAAGATACTAATGACACTTGTCGTCATGGTGGTTGAGCTTGGTTTTATAGCAACCTTCAGTTAAATAAAAGTTTGCTATGAGTGTAGAAGAATCTTTTAGCTACTTAAAGAAAATAAAATAAAAAAATAATCAAGTTTTCCTCTTCAGATAAACAAAAAGATGACCAGATCTCTTTTTTGTCAGAAGAAATCAGGGATCATAGATGTAAGAGATTATTCCAAAACAGATGAAGTAATCTTTCAGCTGCATTCAGGAGTTTTTCAACTGCAGGAGTTTTGTGTCCAGTTCTGAATGTTGCAATTCAGGAAAAATGTACATTATTTTGGGAGAGTGTGCAGAAGACAAAGAATGGTCATAAATCTAGAAAATTGAAAGACTTAAGAAAGTTTATCTTAATAACAAGGCTAGCAAGAAAATAACTGACTAGAAGGACATAAAACTGCAAAGAGAAAGAAAATAATTTGTTTTCCACATCCATGAAGCTGCAGTAAGTGAAGTTTAACTTTTACATATTAGGGGAAAAGTTTTCTAACAGTACAGGTAATAAAATAGCAATAGGGATTCTGTGGGAAAACTGTGAAAACTCCATCACTGGGGGTCTTAAAAGAATACTTTATGTAAAGATCAGGCAGAATATATGGTATTTTATGGTTCTTTCTAGTTCTATTTTTTCATTCTTCTCAGGTTTTTTTATTACTTTACTTCATACCTAAGCTCAGAGATTTGATATTTGAAATCAAATTCTGTAGTAAAATCTCCATTGGACGGAGAAGAGTTTTGGAATACTCGTCTCCTAAAGAAGCTTTAAGAAGGAAGTCAATAAAAAAGAGGAGTTTCATAAATTAAAACCACAACAAATTAAAAAAAAAATAGACACACATAACAATATAAATAAGAGGAACTTTTATGTATAGACCAAATCAGCAAAATAAGGAGTGTCACTGAGGATGTTTCTGAATATACCTCAGTAGGGACACAGTCTGCAGAACCATCTGAGAAATTATTGTGTGAACTAGCTCTGCAACTGTAAAATGACAGCACTTTATTGTACTCAAGTTACTTCTATTAGACTGCTTTAGAAAATACAGGCTCTGAAAATCAATCAATTTGTGGATACTCGATCTTGTGTCAGTGGTGGCTTGGCATCTCTGTACCATGTTATGTTATACAGTAAAGTATGTAAAATGTAATGGGCAATAATAGATAATGATTCTGGAGGAATACACTGTATGGCATCCCACTGGAATCTTGGGAAACTGGAAGCAAAAGTATTTTTATGAAGCACTGTACTTTAATATGAATAGAAGTAGTCCTTGCTACACCAGTCAAGCCAAGATATGGGGAACACAGAGTGCTTTGTTTCAAGATATCAGAAGACTTCCCCCATTAGGTTTGCCCAATAGCATAATATTCTATATATGGGTAATTTATGGGTACAAGAAAGTTGAGTTTGAATTCCTCATGAAGTATATCCTCATGTGTTGACTTAGGCCAAGTATTGATTGTACTGGCTTGATAATTCAATCTGAGCTTCCTACTAAGGCATCTTCAAGAAATCTTTCCAATTTGTTTGCAAAGTTTTATATCACTCTAAAAACTTCCCTGCTTCTAGACTAAAATCCAAAAATCTGTATAAAGGAAATTTATTTGTCATTTCAAATGCAATTATTTACAGCTATTAAAAAAGCACACAAAACACTTTAAGAGTCAATTTCAATTACTTTTTGTATGAATATTAGATCTCAGTTTTTTAAACTTAAGGCTCAATAAAGTCAATAAGCAGCATAACAGAAAATCATACCAAATGTGATTAAATGGTCCCATAAGGAAGCTACTTATAACAAGTAAATCAGAACAATATGTTCTTCTTTTCTACTGATTAGTAATATTTCTGGTTCAAAGTATTATCCAGTTTAATGTTAACCTTTACAAATTTTATTACAGCATCAGCTGTATTTTTCTTTCTAGATCTAACTTTCCAAACCACTTAATTCTATAAACTAAATTAATTTATGATTATACAGTTGACCGGAAATGTGAACCATCCCCAATATACACTGAAGGGGAAGGCATAATTGTAGAAAAGGCAACGTCTGCCATCTTACCCTAAACAAATTATATCTGGGAGGGAGTTAAAAAAATATTTTTCTATTAAAGTATGGAACTAATTAATTTTCTTTGGCAAAGATACTTTTGGTGAGGGGTGCCTTTCAGAATGACTAATTTTGGAACAACTTCTGTGTAGGAGAATATTTAGACACCTTATGGCTTATTCCTGAAGATGGGCATATGACTTATAATCAACATTAGTTCCACTGAAATATCTCCTCACTACATTACATAGGGTTCTTGAAAAATGTTATCTTAAACTGTATAAATAGTTCTGGTTGCTATATTGCACTGCCAGGTTATAGCTAAACTTTCAGTGAACCTGGAAAGCTGTAGAATAGTTTGGAATCTATATATAACTTTTTATTTTTGTTATAGCAGGTCGTATAATGTTTTAACATTGTATTGCTTAATCTATTTTTAATTCTGCTTGGTTTCTTACACTCATCACTATGACATATGAATGTATTGTTGGTATTCTGTGTATGAAAACACTTTTCCAAGAAAGCTTGTGAAATTAAGGCTCAACTGCATGACGTTCTAGTCTTTGCACAAGTTTCTTCTTTCTGTAGTGCCTTATATAAATATCACAGAAGAAGAATCTCTTTATTCACTGCCATGAGTTCTGCCTTCAGCTCTAAGTTCTTTATCTTAGGTCCTCCCTGATGAAGAAATCACTTTTTTTTTTTTTAATTGTATTACCTTTTGTCTATCTTTCCTGTGTAGGTTGTAACTTCATTAGAGATTACCCTTCTGTCTTTCGTCAGTGCCTGACAGAAAGTTTCAAAGTCAGCTGAAGACCCAGGACATTATACTATGGTGATGACTGCCAATAATCTACAGTCTTAATTTTGGATCTTTTTTGAAAGCATAAATGGAAAGTTTAGATGCACTGAAACCACTGAAAGTACTGCAATTTCAGTAAAGATGGGGCTACAAGAGTGCAAGGGGATCCCTTGGGCTATCAAACATCTTCCCTACTGTTCCAGGCAACTACTTGTTTTTACCTTTTACCCAGAGATATCCACAAAACATCCACTCCCTTCATCCCACTAGTCTTAAAACGCTCAGTGGAACTCATGATCTGTGCACTACGTATTGACATCCTCCATGTGTGTGCTTCTATTATAAATAACCTAGTGGTGAGGAAAACTGGAAGTGATCTCATATCAGCTGCTAGGTGACAAGGAATAATTCAAGCTTCTTAAAATTTCAGCATTACCAGAAATGTAAATCTTATTGTGTACTATTGGTCTGTGATGCCTATGATGTTTCACAGGCACCTGGTAAGGAGTGAACCTTGCCCAAAAAAGATGAAGTGAGGGCCCAGTGATCTTTGTGGCCATGATGAGTGTTTATGCATCTCTTTACCTCAAAACACAGGGAAAACTGGAACCAGAACGTATGTGCAGGGACAGCATGGTTCATGGTCTGCTTGAGGGCAGAGCGTGCTGCTGCCAACTTCTCACAGTGAAGCCTTTGACAAGCTGGAGCATCTGAGCAGCCAAGCTGTTTGTAAGCAGATGAGTGGAGATGGAGCAGCACTGCAGAGAAGGACCTGGGAGTCCTGGTGGACAAGAAGCTCTCCATGAGCCAGCAATGTGCCCCTGTGGCCAAGAAGGCCAATGGTAAGCTGGTGTATGCTGGGGTGCATTAAGAAGAGCGTAGCCAGGTTATCCTCGCCTTCTACTCTGCCCTGATGACAGGGAACTACTGGAGAGAGTCCAGCAGAGGGCTATGAAGATGATTAGGGGACTGAAGCATCTCTCGTATGAGGAAAAGCTGAGAGAGCTGTGTCTGTTTAGTCTGGAGAAGAGAAGGCTGAGAGGGGAACTTAGCAACACTTATAGATATCTAAACAGTGGATGTCTAGAGGAAGGGGTTAGACTCTTCTCAATGGTGCCCAGTGACAGGACAGGGGAAAGTGGAACACAGGAAGTTCCATCTGAATATGAGGAAAAACTTCTTCACTGTGAGGGTGACTGAGCACTGGCAAAGGCTGCCCAAAGAGGCTGTGGAGTCTCCTTCTCTGGAGATATTCAAAACCAATCTGGACATGATCCTGTGCAACCTGCTCTAGGTGATCCTGCTGTAGCAGGGGGGTTGGACTAGGTGACCTCCAGAGGTGTCTTCCACCCCCTACCATTCTGTGAATCTGTGAGATCCCTCACTTCAACATGTCTTATTTAGTGAAAAAATGTTTGAAAGAATCCTGCCTACACTACAGAGAATGAGAATATTTTAATCAAGTGCCCTGTTCTTTTCTCCTCCTTTCCCTTGCCTAATGATGGTAAATATTCTGTTTTGCTTTATGTCTTGTGTTCTGCATTTGGCTTCAAAACTGTGATCCAGTTTATATTGAAGACTGATGTTCTTGTCCATTGGTACCTGATATAGCAAAGAGCAAAGCCTCTCTCTATATGCTGTAAAATCCATTCCACACCCCAAACCCAGAGAAATAGAGGCCTGAAATCTGCTGAACTACTTCAGTCTATGAGCAATTAATATCTAGACAAGGGTTTATGTATTCTCACACACAGTATTTATGTGCATAGATTTACAAGCCATATATACATAATAACTCCTTTAAATTATGGGTTATAAATGTAGGTAGACAGAAATATTCTTTTGTGTCCTATAAAGTTTGGCTGTATTTATGGTTCTTAACTTTTATTACAATAATCTGGGCACAAGTGGTTTAATGATAGATGTTCTGAATACATGACATTGTTTACCTTAGTTTTACTACAAACATTAAAAAATGATATTGATACATCTCTGCTGGAATCACTTTATAATTTTAAGGCACAAATAAATGAAATTTACAGAAATATTAGTAGCAGTAAATGAAGAACTTCAGTTTCCCACAGCACTTTTAAAAAGTTAACTACTAGTACAAACTCTAACACCTTTTCTTTCCATTGCTGAAATTCTATAAATACACATTAATCTCTAAGTGCCTCCAGACATACCTATAATTCTCAGCATTATAACAAAAGTGTAACTCTCCATAGTGGGGAGATGATCCTGCCAAAATATGTGCAATCCCAGAGAATTTGGTTTCTTCGTGTGCAGATGGAACTGATTGCTTGAGTGTATGGCAAACAGTGAATTGAAATACCTAAATATAAGTGTTGCCAAATAATTCCTTCCAATAATTATTAAAATGAGAAACATGCCTAAAAATTTCAGATAGAAACTGCCATGTATATAGTATATATGTACATATATTTACATATGTACGTACATGTATGTATATATAAATTAAGGATGAGTTCATTCCACTAAATAGATTATATAATCCCTGTTTTAGAACCAGCAACATAAAGATATCAAGTTCACTAAACCATATAATAAAATAAAAGGTACTCGAATTAGCTTGCAGAAAAGACTATGAAACTTAATAAGATAAAAGTGCCTTGGTTTATCTGAAATGGCATAGTTCAAGATATATATGCTTTTATGGCTGTAATAATTGTATAGAAAGATAAGAGCTTTTTTATAGGAAATATGAGAGCAGCCAAAACATATAAAGATAATTCTGGTCCCTCTTTTCATTGAATTCCTCTGAGGATTTTGAAAGGGAGTAGTCACAGGTTTCCTTTAGGTAAATGTGTGCTAATGCAATCATTTCCTTCATCCCCAGTTGTTGGAGTGAGATTTAGGATATGATTATGGGGACCAATTCCTTGCCCTGAGTTTAGTTCTTGAATTCTACAGCCTCTGAGAGAGAAATGTAAATCTGCAGGTTTCTCTAGAGAGCTCAGATACTGGGAATAAGTATTATCATTTCCATCAACTGCTAAAGGAATAACTGTACTGGAGTTACAATGATGAGGAGTAGAATCAGGTTCTGTACTTAATACTGAGCACAAACTCAGTAGTGGTGACAAGAAAATTGAGTTTAAAATCTCTTCTTTAATTCTGTAGAATAAAAACTGGTCCAAACAGGTTTAAATTTAGGGAAAATCTGAACATTTAAATCTTTTGGAGATATTCCTGCGCTTAAGTCACTATAAAGAGGAGACAAATGAAAAGGAATGATGAAAGAATCTCCCTCCTAAAGCCTTGCTTTAGGAGCAGCATTTTTTCCCCTGTTTTTTTTTTCCAGGACCTGGCAAGAATATTCGCTCCTACTTCAGTTTATCATAATCATAGCTCTTCCTGGAAGTCAATGTTATTGCGAGGAATTCCTTCGTAAGTCATGAAATCATAAGCTAAAGTGGGGAAGCTTTCAGCCTTCAACTTGATATCTGCTAACTCATTGTTGGTAGTTTCTCTGGCTGATGTGCAGTTTCTGTTGTTAAAGATAAGACAAATAAATTCATAGATGAACAACTGATTATGTATGTGCATAAGCAGACATGCAGAATAACAGATGTAGCAAACAATAGACAGAGGAATAGAGGTATATATTAGGAATGGATTGCTAAGCAAAGAGATAGGCAGTTTGTATGCAGCAATTTGAAAATATATCTGGTTTTACAAGGGAAAACAGAAGCCACCAGATGTATTCACAAATATTATGCTTAATAACCAAGTTAAAAAAAAAAATTAGACATGAATGGTTTAAGATTCATGCATGCTCAATACAGATTCAAAGTATTATACTAAAAGTGAAGTGGAATGGTTTTAATTTTTTTTTTTTCATAGTAAGAAACTGCTTGGATGTATCCTTCTGACAATCTGAATATGAGTATCTTCCCAGTGATCAGTGAACTGAGCTCCCAGGCGTGCTGGCACCCGTGGCTGCTCCCGCATTCCCAGCAAGGCGGCCGAGCGGCTGTCAGACTCCACTCTCTCACTGATTAAGTTGCTACTTTTGTTTGCAAATTTCCACACAGTGTCCCTGTGCCCAAAGCAATAACGATCACAGTAATTTCCAATTTGTAATCCAGGAACATGTACTGGCCCTTGCCCTGATGGAGCTTCACAGTTCACAAATATAAAGTGACGGTCCTTTTGGCATGATTAACGTAGTGAAAACATGGGGAAGTGAGTCAAAGATGAGACACACAAGTTATTTCAAGTCCATTCTTCACTCAGATCTTGTATGAATTCTTAGCATTTATCATTGGTTTTGGTTTCTCGATCTTTCTTCTACAATACTTTTAATTTTACAATAAATCCCAAGAAGGTCATGTATTATAATAAGACTAATGTTTTCTTGCCAAGTAAAACCGCATTCAGAAGGGTGGTTTTGTAATAACTCAGAAGCATTTACAATGTAATCAAAAATACATTGAACAAACCAACGTATCAGAATAACAGGACTATTAAATAAAAGGAAAATATCCCAGGCCTTTAAAACATGCTGTAACTCTTCAGAATGAGAGATGACCAGGGCTTGAAATCAAATGCAGATATTCCTAAACTTTCAAGTATTCAGATTCAGGATTTTACTTCAATCTCATTTTCATAACGATAGCCATGTGGTACTGTTCTCCCTCAGGGGTAACAAAAAATATCTGTTGTACTGACTTTGTAGTTGCTGTACATAAATGCAGACTTTCAGGTCATTAGTTTAACCACATGTGCAGAACATATAGGAGTTAAGATAACATTTCTCATGGCTACAGCTATTTGATCGAAAGAAGAATTGACATCTATAATGCTTATATCTATCACACTTTGTACCATAGTAGTAGAGAACAAAGTGTTCATGAATCCTTAGGAAAGTCTGGCAGCTGTTTCGCTGAGATGTAGGTCGCAATCACGTTAATAGTTATACATTCTGCCCATTAGCTGGCAGTAACATTCATGCCCTGTAGTCAGAACATTATAGCATGGCAATTTCCTCAGGACTGAAAACAGATGAAAAATCTTGTCAGGCACTAAAAGAATGCTGTGACTGTATCTGTTGCTCCCAGAGGGTTCAAGGAAACTGCATCAGTTACTGCAAAGCATGGCTGAACTCCACCCCTGCCTGCAAATCCCTGAAAACCTAAATATAAGCCTTGCAAAAATCAGGAATAAATGTTCCGGTTAGGTATTCTCTTTTTCAGGACACGGGTTTTCCATCCCTGGTATTGATGCTGATGGAAACAGCGTTAATGCTATGCCATGCCTGAAGGTCTGATCAGGCTGGGGGGAGACCAGAGTACTGGAGCTAGCAGAGCCATATGGGAGAATCTATGGGAGTAACAGGCCAGGAAACCCCTCATTCCCCTTGGAGACATCCCTGTCTCATCTGGATCCAATTCTTTCCATTCAGGTAATGCTGTGGTTTCATTTCCAATGAGGTCAAATTATGTGGGGTTAGAACATCTACTGATTTATCTGTGGAAAAAAAATCATATGATCCTCTACAGGGATGACACAGGACGGTTAGATAAAGTCTGGAATGCTGACATCTTAAAGTCAACAAAGGTTTTGCTGTTAACCTCAATTTGGCCAGGATTTCACCCCCGAGACTTCATTTTTCTTTTTTGACTTTCAGCTCCGGAACAGGTAAAAATACCTTCCCAAAGCCAACAAGAATACTATTATTTTATTATTAATTAGCTGTCTGCAGTTCTAATCTACTCTGAAACCAAACATTGGGTTTGTCATCTTACTGTAAACCTATTAACATGCTATCCAAGATTATTTTCTTGTGAAAAGTAGGCTGTTAATATTAGTGCAAGCGTGCACAGAGGGATTATTAACCATCATTACATTTGGATTAAACTGCTAGCTTCTAGACATGAAAAGAAAGCTAAAACACAAGTGCTTCTGTTCCACTTGAAATAAATTACCATGCTACCACAAATTCCCAGCAGGAGAAGGGAAGGGGAGACATAAATTTCTGCACAACGTGTAGAATGTTTAATGGATTTCTGAGTGATAACAGTGGAAGTAGTGGCACTGTTCATTTTGTCAGTGTGATGGCAAAGAAGCAGGAAAACAGGACTTTGTTCCTTTCTTTGCAAGTGGACTGCAAGGCCATCACAAAGGTGTTTTCTTTGAAAGGAAGAATACAGGAAGGATTACGTAAAATGAGAAAAAGCTGCAGAGTTCCAGGTGAGAACTGAACTTCCTGAAAGGTCAGGGTGTTGGAGTTTGTTTCAAGCTTATCTTTTTGTCTCTTTGCATTTCCAGTAGCAGATCTTTCACAGCTGGGCAGCAGCAATAGCTCCGCTTTCACGGCACCGCAAAGCAGTGGGCCATTCCACTGCTGCTGTACAAGAAAAGGTCATGGTGTGAAACGATCGTCTTCATCATCATCCACAAACCTGTGGCATGTGGGACTAGAAGCTCAGCTGGAACACTGCAATAGCTTGGCTGATCTGAACTACTTTTCCAGGTAGGACTTCTTCCACTTGCCAAAGAAAACTAGATAACAAATCTCAAACGTGCTACAAAATTGTGCTCTAGTTGAAGGTTTCTTATCCAAACTAACAGCTGAGTGTTTAGAAAATGTGGTTCTCCCTCCTCTTATTCACACTCTTGTAAACATCTCTGTTATCCTGGGTTACTGCAAGATTCCCTTTTACCTCTAATAGTTGCACAGCTTTTCACTGACATACAGACAAACCAGCCTGCTTTCATGAGTGAAAGCAGATTTTTGCGAGAAGTAGAAAGAAATACCTCTAGAAGTACTACCAAAATTCCTTACAGATTTCTTTTTGGAAGTTACAAAAATGTAAGACAAAAGTAGTCTATCTTTTTTTCCTTGTCCCAGGTCCCAGAAACTCAGTGCAGATCAGGGATTCACCCAGCCCTGCTTGACTGCAATGCATTCATAATCCTGCTTCTATTTTTGTTAGGCAGAAGGGATATGGACTCTGGATCACTGGTGGTTGGAGGTGATTATTCTTGAGACAGCTCAATACAAAGGTTTAATCTATTCCCCACTTTCCTGGTGGTGACAGTGTACTCCTGTATGTGACAATCGATTCTGTAATGTGTAACAAGTAGCTTCTGTTCCCATGCTGCCAGAAAAGATTGTGTTCAACAGATGAGTCAGTGAATTTATCAGGTAAAGGGAAGCTGACACTGATAACTCATCTGCTGCTAAAATTAAGACTGTGAGTCCCTGTTTGATAGTGATGACTATAAAACACATTGAAATACAAGGAGCAGCTAAAAAGCAAGTGACATTTGAACTTACAGCTTCCTGGCTTCTGTGAACTTTCCAGAAGGCTGCTAACTTGTCTGAAAAGAAGTCTGTAATACACCTGTGAAATAAGAATATGGGCTGTCCCAGTAATTTTCCTTCATGTGGCAGCTCTAATTTCCTTTTATAAATATAAGGTAAACACCGGCTTTCTGAAAGTAAGCTCTGTGTGGACTACCAAAACCACAAAGCTGCAATTACATGTCACATAAGTGTTGACAGAAAAAAGGTTTCCTACCATTTGTTTCTTACCCCAGCACTCTTTTGTATCGGTTAGTAAACAAATATCCTCATAAACATGAATGGAACTCTGCTACGTACTATTCAAGAATGGTGCCAGCCCAATTTGCCCTCTTACGAAGATGCTTCAGAAAAACAATTGTGACATTTAAAAGAATGGAGTGACCAGTGACAAATGTGAAGAGCAGCTCAGTGGTGGATGTGTTTCCTCGCTATATTTACGAAAGGCAGAGGGTCTTGGCACAGACCGCATTGTAGATCAGCTGAACCAGCACAAAGAAGAATGCTCGAATCCTTTACTGCAATGGATCTTCATAATCCCCGTCTTTTAACACATGGTTCGCAAAGCCAGAGTGGTAAGAAGATTTTTTTAATATAAACTGGCTTTCTGAGTCCTGAAATGTTAATCAGATTGGTATTTCATTTTATTTCTTTTATACTTAAAGCCTATTCTACTCTTGCATGAACTCTAAGCTTTTACTGAGAAGAGTGAGATGAATGTTAAAAATGAAATATACAGTATATAATTAGCACTGGTGGACTTAATGGTTGGAGGGGTATACTTTAGGAAATAATCCTGAATTGTCAAGGAAGGAACTAGATGACCAAATAGTTTTAGTCAGTCTATACTTGTAGGATACACTGAATAGCTACCCTTTGGTACATCAGCAAAATGATTTCTTAATAATAAATAGGGTGACTTTTAATTGGTGTAAATATACTTTCATAATAATTTTATGTAAGATAAGATATAAACATAAAAAAGGCACTGGTTTATTGTCTCTTGCTTGGATACTTTAACTTGATTTTAAACAGTTACAGGTTATTTAAAAATAAAACAGTATGGTTTCCGCACAGAAAATTGTATAAGAGAAATACATTGGAATTCAAAGTGCAGGCCAGTCTTTCCGATAGTAATAGTTTATCTCACTTAAAAAGAAAAGAACATGTAACAGAACATCAGAATTGCTGAGAAAACGTGACAGCTATACTTCACTATATTTATGTTAACTTCCAAAATCAGATTAAATTAGTTATTTCAACTGTCTCCCTAATTTTGTTTAAAACTGCATTTGCTTCTCAAATTTAGTGAAACTTTGATACCATTAAAGGACAAGTTAGTTAGCTCATTAAATTGAATTTAAATTCATACAGTTTTTCCAACATAAATAAATAATCCAAATATTTTCATCCAGACAAATCGAATGTGATGTTCAGTTAAGGGAACAGAACATTCTGTAAGAAATTAAATCCACAGCGTGACTTGAAATATTTTTATAAGACAATGCCAACTTAAAATCAACCTTATATTTAGCCCATTTTTACCTTACTTACCCTCTTTCCAGGTAACACCAACAGTGATACGTAAATGAATGGTGAGAGAAAGAAGGTCTTTCTGGTTATTTAGTTTGTTTTTCATAGTTAATTACATTTTGTCTCTGTTCAATTTCTACCCAGTTAACTGTGCCCAAGAAGGACCATAAATAAAGCCAAGATGACAGCGTCAGTCTACACGTAAGCCCAACACTTGCAATATCCAGTCAACTTGCAGACAAAGACACAATTTGATATGATTTATGATGGCTGTTCTTTGAAAAAGAGGCAGGACTTTGCAGTCCCAACCTTTGCATGCATGTGTAGACCAATATTATCGAGTATGTGTATGGGCATACTCATACATTGTACGTGGCTGAAATCGTGAGCATGTGTTATTATACAGTCCCCTCCCATGGAGACCTGAGTACAGGATGAACTGAAGCCAGCAAATTCTTTCATTAAAGCCCCCTGAAATTTAGTAAATGAAAATGCCTTTGACCATTACTGACCTGAGCTGTATTTTACAAGTGAGTTGTTTGTGATGGGATCCCCAGACCATCAATAATTTTCTGAGTCATGCAGTTATATCATAGACATCTTCTTTTTCCTTCTTAGTTAACTCCATAAAAGGGCTGATCAAGATCTCATTAAAGACAATGGCTCAAGCAGGGGTTTTGTTGTTGTGTGGGGTTTTTTTCTCCTGTTGGTGATCTCCCCTTTTACAAGGTAGTTAATAGATCTTTTTTGGCTGTAGGAATCCACATCAACTGGCTCTTCAAAGAGACCCTCAACTTACTTAAAATAAGCTCCTCAAAGATTTATATTTACTTGAAAAATCTCTAGGATCTGTTTAGAAAGAAGCCTGATTTTGGCTGAGTTTTCACTGTTGGGCTTTTACTGGACTTGTTTCTGCCACTGCAGCTCAGTGCTCACTTTGTTACCTTCAGCCACAGAAATGTTGTATCACCATGGGTACACAGAATTAAGCACACTGGACATGGTATTGCAAAGGGCTGGACATTCAGCAAAGCCTGAGGCCAACACAGAACTTGTTTTAAACATGGAGTGTTTCCACGATCACTGGGATGATTCACAAGCACACACACATATGTACATAATCTAGGGGACAAGCACCAGAGTGTTCAGAAGTTTGATAGATCCAGCCTCCAGGCTCCCTCCTACATGCCCTCTTCGTTTCAAAATTGTCCACAGTATGTTTAATACTCTTTAGCTTTTCCCTCCTCACATCTTTAGCTTTTTTACAGTTTCATTATACACTTGGAAAACGGAAAGTTAAAGTTTAAAGCTTTACTTTGATCTGAGATGTTATAACATAAACAACAGATGCAAATACTTCTTTGGTGACCACTAATCTGTCTGTAAATCTCCTGTTGAATCAGAGCTAAAAATAATTACATTCTGTGTTATTTGGCGTAATTCATCTCTTCACTTTTATACTCTGGGAAAACAGAAAAATATTGCTAACTTTAAGGAATTTGTGATTTTAAGATCTCTCATAGCTAGTTCATTATATACCTTAGTGCCATGAGTGGCAGGAGGAGGGGGTCTAAATTCTATTTTAATGTATTTGTAAAGGGTAGAATTTTGTTCTTGTTGTTTGCTTTTCTCAATGAGGAAACAGTGTGAGTCACTCTGATAAGTTTGCCAGGATTAGCCCACTCAATTCACCACTTTTACAAGGATATTCTTATAGATTTGTGAGATGAACGTACAGCTTAACTATTGTGTTTTATTATTTCATTTATTCTGGGCACTAGAACAATTCAGCATTAATACCGTCATTTAGAGATGATTGATGAAATTATAAAATACTATTAAAGTAGCTAACCTTAAACCAAAAAAATATTACTGTTCATCCAAATGTTGCCAAATGCACAAGGATTTAACAGTGCCAAACTAAACTGTACACATGGTGTTGACTATAGAACATGCACCATGCCTTTCTGTTGGTTATATTCGTCAAGTTAGAGAAGGTTCACCATCTTGTTCATAAATGATACTACTCTACAGTACAAAAGTTTTTTAGTATGCCTCGAGATTGTATCTCTTACATAAATGAAAAAGCATAGAAATATTTTTAAGAATAATCTTTTAGGACAAGAATCTCAGAAGTGTTAAAGTTTAGATCTATAAGGAGAACTTTGGAGCAAAGATAAATACCTGAATTCCTTATACATTGAAAGTGGGTCATTAAACTCTTAAGAATGTGATTCATAGCTGCAAACACAGTGAGCAGTTCACTCAAGCCAACTGGCAGGTGTGTCTCACTGGGATTAGGCTGAATATACTCTGTTAGATATTTCCTCCTGGATTAGCTGTCAGTTACTTAGGTACATCAAACTGAATTGTCTGGTTTTGATTTTCTTTAAAATACCATCACATCAGAGTGTGGAAAACAGGACTTCTATACTCTCCTCAGTCTGAGGAGTTACAGGCCTACAAATTCTCTTCCAGGAGAGTTAACTCCTTAGAAATATAGTCTGGGATGGGTCAAATGTGTTCTTTATCCCCCCCCTGCTGAAGCAGGACCATTATGCCATGAGGAGTACAAGGTTCATAATGCTAAAGAGAAAGTAGTCAAGTAGGATTGTGATGTGGCAGCCCAGTGATACATATGTGAGGTGTCCTAAGGACTTGTCTCTTTTCCCAAGACTGTTTATGAATTTTGCAAGAGTCATTGTATAAATATACAATTTAGCTGCTTCTCCCAGCAATTAAGTAGTTAAATTATGGAAAGAATGCCACTGTACTTCATGGTGAGTTTAAGATTTCAGGTATGCATTAGGGAGTCTTTGAAGACAGTTTTTGAACATACGTGTGAAAACCAACTGGACTGAAGATTCTCAGGTTGGGTTATCCCATGCTAAATCCATCACAGATTTGTAAAACGCTTAAATTTAAGACCCTACATAGCACCAAAATATAATTGTAGGCATCAGACTTTTCTGAATCTGTGGCCCAGGATCATATTGAGTTTCTGTACCTAATTCCCACACATTTATTTGGGCACAGTTCAAAGTGGGAAGATATTCAGAAAATTGCTCCACAAGTTTTCTGCATAAATAAACTTTTGGCTTGAAATATTGTGATTCCAGGAGTTCTCACACTCCACATACAGAACAGTTGCACAGCATTCCACTCTGGCAAGCCTGTCTTCCAAAGAAATCAGAATAGACAGCTACACATACAAACTGGACATCAAGCCTGTGATTTTTTTTAGAGACAGAGCTGACTATCCTTACAAAAAATAAGGATTTAGTAGGATTTGGACTTACGAGGATTTCTTTGAAACAGTCTACCGGTTATGCAGATGCCTACACAAAATAACCTGAGCCCAGAAATGCTCACCAAAACCACTCAATATGGAGTCATGGGCATGTTCAACGCTGGAAGAGAACCAGCACCTACTTTTAAGAAAATAATTTTTCTATACAAAAGAGGCATTGAAAAGGATAGCAAGACACAGCCAATACAAACGGGTTTCAAGTGAACTGCTTTTTATCAGTCATCACTTAAATGAAATGGAACTTCTTGCTTTCCCTTTTCCAAATAATGTGGTTTCTGATGTTGTGTCCACTTGAAAGTGGTATTATTAGCTTGTGATTACCTACATGGGTTATGACTGTGGAAACAAAACTGACAACAGAGTCTAGATTTCACATGTAAAAGATTTCATTATTTTTCAGAGAATCCATTTAGTTCTTTCAAATGTTTGCTGGTCATTGTGTAAGAGGGCTTTTGTTTCCTATGATTCAGATAAAGAACATGGGAAATAAAAATATCACACTATCAGATTTCAAGAATGCAATTAAAGCCTTCAGCAGTGACAGCAGGATCACTGCTAAATATACTCATCTAAAGCAGGTCTTTAAAGCATGGCTGTTATGATTTGGTGACAGAGGACCACATCCTCAAGTGATACATAACCTCACCGAGCTCTGTGAATTTGCTGTCAAGGATCAGGGACAGAATGATTTTTGGGGAGCTACAGGTTTTGAGAAAGTCCATAAATTTATCAACACCTCCTTCTAACAAATACATAGTTTTCATAGATGATGTAATTTATAGATATCAGATAATCACTTGTCATTAAAGCAACCGTGAAAATTTTCATTCCTCTTTCCCCTCCCTTTTGTTTTCTCCCTTCCTCCTCCCTTTCCTCTTCGCATTCTCTTCTCCCTTTCTCTTTCACTTCATAATATAAAGCAACGCTAGACATTTCTTCTCCTGTCTTTCTTTCCAGATGAAGTTACTCCCAGGACTATCAACTTCTTCCAGCTACCAGAGTAGTATGTAAACATATAGCTCAGTCTTTTTTAGTGCAAGCACAATTTGAAAATATAACAAAGCCACTGGCACAATATTTGTTAGACTGCAGGAAAAAAACATTGAAAATTCAGGGCTGGCGTGATCAAATCAGATCCCTCAATCTGACAACAACTGAACGGCTGCAAGAATAACTCAGAAATTGGAAATGTGTCATTCATTACCCTTATCTTTACTGTTAGCATATTTAAAGTAAATGTTTTATCTACTGGCTTCTTAATCTGTTTTTCATTGTGGAATTTATAGAATTCATCTTACTAACTTATTAATTGTTGCATTTCCTTTAGGAAGATGTGATCCCAAATACAGTAAATTTCTGTCTTCCCTCACCAAAGTTTCAGGTTCCCCAGAAGTTTTAAAAGATAAGGGATGCTATACAGTGCTGGTACTTAGCCGTTTAGCTGGTATTTAGCTAGTATTTAACGTTTCAGGGCATTTAGGAACATTTACAACTCTGCCCTGAGGTGTGAGTGCGAATGTACTTATCACTTGGTAGTTTTTATGTTCAGCAGTTCCTAGAACAGCTCAAGCACTTCAGTGAGTATAACATTGCTAGACTTTGGGTTGAGGCAGTGTGGTTCAACACATGACATTCAAGATATTTTCAATAACTCTTTATTTGAAAGAGGGGGAAGGCATTGATAAATTAATGTGGTGGTTGTTTCTCCTCTACTGTTGGCTGCCAAGACATTTGTGTTAACAAGTTGTGATGACAGAATTTGCAGGATTAATGCACTTGTGGAGATTTGCACAAAATACAACCGACCTCATTGATTCCAGTGTTATTTGCAATCTCTCTGATGAAACTAATCCTATATAGTTTGCATTCCATTATTTACAGCACAGAATTTCCTTTTCTGCCACATTTGCTTTCTTTTATTTCCTTTTCTCTGTGGCTGTCTGACTAATTATGTATCCTGTGTCTACATGTTTAAGCAAAAGAATTTAGCACCATCTCTCAGCGCCCCAGTATCTTTTTTTACATAGGGATCTCCTGTCCCTGTCTTAGGAAAACCACATTTTTTTTCCTTGTAAACCAGCTTACTTTTTAATTCTGTGAAATTGAGACTGAGGTTGTATTTAACAGAAGAATGAATTTAAGTTGAGAAGCTTTTACTGAAATGCATAGTCACAGAGTATATAATCTTTACTGTATCTGCCTCCTGGGGGTGATTTTGATTAGGCGTTTTCTATCTGAATTAAATACTTAACAAAATAACTATTCTCCCACCTGTCTACAGTGTAAATAACATTACTGCCACATAAAATTACATAGTTAGCATCCGTAAGTCACACACACAATTCCTACTGTTGTTAGTGGGAACACTACAGTTGTGTGGAAAGATGCCAATGTACCCTCCTTAAATTTGGGGGGATTGTAGGAAGAAGTCAACGATTCAATTACAGTGGAAGAATGAAACTACAGGCCTGATTCTGCTCCATTACAATAATTTGGATTTGTATGACTTCTTTCCCAGCTTACTTTACAAGCAGTTAAGTTATTAAGAATTTGTCAGAACAAGAGTAGTTTATTTCAGGGGGAAAGTAGGACTTTTAAAAGTAAGTAGCTGATGAAGAAAAAACTTTTAAAATATATTATTTCAGTGCTCAAATTTCTTCACATTATATTTTTGAGCAAATCATTATTTTATTTTTCTAAACAACATTTGTCATATCATTCAAATATCAGACCTTATCCGCTGCTGTCTGACTCAGCTGGAGATGGTGCAGCTGATTTGCACCAGATAAGGATCTTCACCTTTAACAATATTCAATATTCATAAGTCTGTAGGCAATTGCACTGTGGACAACCTTCTCTGGGCAGTCTGTGCAAACAGATCCCGGATCAGTTCCTGTAGATTCTTGCTGGAATGCAGTTGTGTAACTATAAACCAGTTCAATAGTTAGCAGTTTTTAAAAACTGTTGATTTTTCCTAAACAGCAAGGGCGCATTTCTTCTGGTTAAACTATTGTGTTACAAGCTGTATTCTTGTTGCATAGGATTAGAGACTGGTTCAGCAAGATGGCTTCCATCATCTGTTAGAGTAAAAAAATCTGCTGTGGAAATCTGAGGATAATTTTATGAAAGAAGTTGACATTTTAGTAACATTTTCTATTGCTTCATTGCCTTGGGAAGTAAGCTAGTGGGTTAGAGAAGATAAACAAGAAAACATACTGGGAGACTTTAGCACTGGCAATAATTATTTTCTTAAGAAATTAAATAAAACAAGAACAGAAGGAAATAAAATGGCTACACTGATTCATGGCAAAGGTCTATCTTGTTCAGAAGTCTATTTCTGAAAATGGTCAATAGTATAAGCCCTGTAACAACAGAGCACATATAAGTTCTACAGGACAGTATATTCTCCAAGATATCCACACCTTAGGATCTTCCTGAAGTAAGTTTATGTGAAGACCACTGTACTTTATAGTCACTTCTCAACCCAATCCTCATGCATTTATCTACTATCATTTAAAAACCATTTATATTTTTGGCCCCCACAACATCCTGTGGCAATAAGTTCCATGATTTTATTGCGCATCATGAGAAAAAGTACTTCCTTTTGTTTGTTTGTCCCTAAGGGAAACAAGGACAAATGAAAAGACGCTGTATTTAACCAGTAAAGGGTAATGCTGCTGTGGGAGACCCTTGCAGAGCCACACAAAGAAGATACTGATTCTGACCGCAGCTTTACAGCTGGGAGGGCGAGGGAGCAGTCACAGCATGGTCCAAAGATTGAGCTGAAATTTTGCGGTAGGGGAAAGGAGAGAAGTCTATGCTCGTAATGTGCTGTAGAGTTTCTCCTTTTGTCAATACTCTCTTTTCAGTCCTGGATATCTGCACATCACAAACCAATACCAGATGTTTATCCACATGTATCCGGTGAGAAATTTAAGTGACTGAAATAAAGGCTTTATCTCATGTACATTCCACTGAAGAGGTCCAGCCTATGGAAATACATGAACAGGAAATTGTAAGGATCCTAAAGGCAGACCAGAATACAGCCTGTGGTGTGGTGAGCAGCAAGTTTTCATACACTGTGGTTTGTCCTTTTTGAAGTGGTCATGTAATGAGCGGAAAATATGCACATGTTTAGATAGTAAACATGCATGTAAGGCTGCTGGTAGTGAATTTCCACTTTGAAGAGTGTGACTTGCTAAATGGAGAGCTACAGCCTGACACCCTCACATCTTCCCTTTCTAGAAACAAAAAGCAAGAAATGCAAGCTTCTCCTCAACTTATTCCCACATTTCTTCGATTCACCAACTACAATACTTACTTTTACAATGCCCAAATGATTAAATCTTCACATTATAAAACTGCTAACCACAGAATTTGAAAATTGTCATTGTGTAACTGGGAAGTATTCTAAGTGCTTTCAGACAGAAAACATGTCTTCGTAGCCAAACTCTAAGGAATGAAGGCAGTGACAGCACTTTGAAATATAAGCTATATTCCATAAGCATTATTTTTCAATAAAAATAATTGGTATTTACCAGATTGCCTAATGCCTCTCTGGGTCAGATTCTCGAGGCTTTTCCCAGGCTTGTAAAGGAGGACTACTACAGCACATGATACCAGGTAGAAGATGCTGCTTTACAGCTTTGGGCTCTATGTAAAGCTTCTGGTAAATAATAGATAAAATATGAGCACTGCAAGTAATTGATGGACAGAGGGAGACAGAAATATTACTCTCAGTTTCTAGCCAATGGCTAGTCCTTAGCCTCATTCTAGGAACCTGAGTGCCTGGAAAGCATAAAAATAATGGTAAATAAATGCAGCTGAAGATCTCTGGTGCTTAGGAAGGTGTGTTAGCTAGTTGCATGTTGTCTTTTTTTTTTTTTTTTTTTTTTTTTTTTTTTTTTTTCTTTTTTTCCCCCAGTGCTTTGAGTAGTTCAGATCAGGTCTGGATTTCAGTGTCTTAGCTCCTGTAGCAACAAGTGTTACCAGACATCCCCTGTACTAAAGAGCTAGCAGCAGGGAAAAGGGAAAGGGAATAGAAATAAGTGGTTGCATAGACTTGGCATCATATCTGTCTTTGCTTATTCTTAATATTTTATGAACAAAAGTATAGTAATGACAGCAACAATTCACATAAGCTACTTTTCAAATCAGAGTGAACTTTTCCTGTCTCTTGACAGCAGAAAGGAATCCAGAGAAGATACGTGGAAGAAACTGAAGTGCACCAAAGCTCAGTATACTTACACCCCAGGAAAGTAAGGGATGATAAAAGCTTTCACACTGAAATTTCTTGCTCCTAATTCTATTATTCTATATAGTCTTTAAACAAACTATTATTATGCCATGTGTCTATATCAACAGATGTCTTTGGGGACAATGCCCCCTGAATTAATTATCATGCATGAAAGTGACCAAAAAATGTTCATCTCACCTAATTCAAAAAGGTAACTGACTAGTTTGGCTGAGCAAATACAAGGTCCAATGAAAGACAAAAATATCACATTGAAATATGCCAACAAATCACCACTGAGAAGAAAAAAAGGAAAGTTTAGTCCTTGCATATGCAAGGAGATATTTGCTACTTAGCCAAGAACAAATGATAACACCTAATCAAACAAAAAGACACCTCAGGGAAGTGAAGGAATTCTTATTTCAGTTGGAATTGTGAGGGCAATTCTTGTAGTAAGAAGGGGAAGAAATTAGTTTGAAGATGAGGGATCAGAACCTGAACTTCAAAGAAGATTTCAAGAGGACAATGCTGCAAAGCTAACTTGCATCACCAGTGCACATTAAAGATTCAAAGGACATGCTCTTGAAAGACCCCTCCAATGGAAAGCTCTTAGGGTTTTCCAGCAGAAGCCCCCAGCTGGTATTGCTACAGGTTATGTCTTCTGGATAAAGACTTATGCCATGTTTACCACCTTCCTGGAAGCTGAGAGCAAGTTAGCTAGGCACAGGGAGAAAGCCTCGACCAATATAGCCTTAAAACACACAGGTTAATGTACTTTTCCAATTCACTTAGGTATTTAACAAAATTTTATAACTGTATTATCTATTTTGAATAGAATGCCTTTATTTAACTGTTACCTTAAGCTGACTTATAGTAAGTATTATTTTAAGGTAACTGGATAACAGAACTCTCTTTAGGTGGTATGGGAAATTTATAAATGGGGGAAATGGGGCACCTTTTACCTTCCTTGTCTCCACAGTATTTCCTTTGCTGTATTCAAAGAATAATAGAGGACATCTCAGCATCATGAGCCAGTGGCAAGTATTAGCAAGCAGCAGGATATCAGTATATGTACTTGAACCCTAAAGGTCAAAAGGAGCATGTGACAGGCTGTACACAAAGAGCACAGATCTAGATATTATTCAGACCATCTGTGCTAGGCATTGCACACTGACGTCTGTAAAGGCAGGCTCACAGTATTGCTGATCTGCGTTACTCACAGATTCCTCCTCTCTTCACTGCTTGTGTAAGACTTCTGCACTCCTAATATACCCATACAGTTCAAGTGCTTGGAGCTGGACCGTACACATAGAATGTTTCACCTTCCCATTCTGGGTGTCCCATCAAATAACTGAGCTGAGGTAATTACAGCTTGTTTGGCCTTGCTTAGCTAACTCCTTTATCATTTTAAATAGATGTGATTTTTAACTAGCTTCTAATTTAAGCTGTTAGAAAATGTGATCATGTGGTGTTTGACAAGGGGCTGCCCATGTCAATAGCAATCGCTGCATGACAGGGTTTGGCACACTGATCCTTGAAAGGAAACTGAAAAATAGCATGTGATTATCTGAGATAAACATGATGGAAATGCTCATTTTATAGTGCCAAACTGAATAGACACAGAATAAATTAGAAACTCCTGTGGTCTAGAACTTACTGTGCCACTGTCTCCATTTGGCATCTCTATGCCTTAGTTTCCTTTAGGAAAAATGGGGATTAACTCACGTTTCCATTTGAATAAAATAAATCTTGAGCTCTAAGTGTTCCAACTAGTTTGGGTTTTTTTCTAATTTAGCTCTTTTATTTGGGGCTGAGAGTACTTTTCTAACAACCAGGGACAATGAAGCAAGTATCTAGTAGAACAAATCTGTAAAAAAACCCCTTGTTACAGAACGAGCTCTCAAAAACTCAGTAGATCAAGAAAACAAAAAAGATTTTTAATGATTAATCAGTTCTTGTAAAAAGCTCAAACTACAGCTGGGAGTATTAGGCCATTCATAAAAATGTTCTAAAACCAATCATAGGGTATGTTTCAACTTAAAGCAATTACATTTTTGAAACTACTGAAGGCTGGCAAGTAAGATCAATTTTTAGGCATAATTTTTATTCAATTCTGTATATTTCTTGGTCCCTGTATTTTCTGAAACATTTAAATTTAGCCTGTGAACAATGCAAATCACTACTTGAAATTAATCAGAAGAGTAATTTCTTTTTCCACTTTCTCATATAATTAAGGTAGGTAATATGTAGGCTCTATCAGTACACATTTGATATGGATGCTGTAAAATAGATTTTCTAGAGAATAGAATGAATTAACTGGAGATCAGAGAAATCTGTGTGACACATATTACTATTATGAGATAAATCTGACAACTTTTTTCTACCTTTTTGTCCAAGCGATTTAGTTTAAAAGAGATAGGATAGCTGTGTGGTACAGTTCCAGTAGGGCTTTATGTCTGGCTTTGCAAAGGCTTGCACCCTAACATTGGCTAAATGATAGCATCAAATTTTTGAAGTGGCTACTAACTGAAACTACTGCCAGTTTAATGTGTCACTTTCTGTGCTGCATTTTCAGATCCCTCTGTGTTTCAAGCAAAAATTAGACTATCTGAAAATTCTGCTGTCGGAAGTATGAGTTTAATCCTTTCAATAAGTAAGACAAGTCAGTAAGTCATTGCATTGATTATATCGCCCAATCTGGGCTTTGAGCTCACTATTTTTTCAGTATCTGAAAAAAATGAGATCAGTACATAACTATGACACAGAGAGGTTTTTCTCCTGAGTGTGTGTAAATCCAACGGGTTATCATCTATTGTTAAAGTGTCTAATAACAGAAATGGACCTAGCTGCCAGTGATGACAATCAATCAGCTCTATAATGCCTGCAGTTCAAGGATCATTTCTTTCAGTGATCCACTGTCTAAGTTCTCTGACACGTCCTTTTACCAAATTCTGAACGACTGCAGGAAGCTGCAGCTGGTATTCTTTAGCTTAAGCTCGATGCCATTGGCCTGCTCCAAGAACACTGCTGCACTGTGTCCGCATAGGTATGGGGATATCCAGTTTGAATACTCAGATAAATTCACCTTCAAATAGAAACTGAAAAGTTTGCCTTATCCAAGGTCATTGAGGCTTAGGCAGCAGCACAGTCTCGAGCATTTATGTATGTTTTAACCATCAAATACTACTTACTTCCAAATGCCAAAGTAGTCTGAGAAGGGAGGACAAGTGAAATATTCTGTACCATTTGCTTAGATCTAGGTGCTTAAATGTTGCCTAGATTGCATTCACAGTGTTTAAATTCTATTATGGATCTGACCAAAATATTTGAGAGTTCAGTTATTCAAAACTCCATAGGCAGCAATATTCTTATTTCTACAATACACTGCATATAAAACTCTAAAGCAAGCTAAACTGTTGCTTCCCTTGAGTGAAAGTATTGTATCTCACTAACAAAATTTTCAGACTGCTATTGTATTTCTTTGCCTCTATCATTGCAATACAAATAAATTTCCAAATACAACTGACTTCTAAATATCAGTAGATTTCATTATCCAGCTCAGCTGCGTGAAGTAAGTTTGATATTCTCTAGGAAAGTATCTGTACTTGGAAAGTGCTTCCTGAGTGGACTTACTACTTTTGACATCACTGATAATTTCAAATAAGTTTTAAATCTTTCAACTACTATACTCCAATTTCTTTTATAAATGTTTGTTGGAACAATATTGCAAAATCTTGTGCAAACTAGCTAAAAAAACAGGTTGCTCTTTCCTTTAAAATTTCACTTACAATATGTATGTATCCAATGTGTAAACCTAAAGGCAGTAATTCAACTCTGAAAATAACCACACTCAGCTTCTCATTTTTGTAATAGCATCGCAATTGCTCTTTACTTCCCCTTGCGTTATATATATTACAAAGCATCAGCATTTGGAGGAAAGCGATTTAGCATGCATGGATATCACAAAATCAAAATATATTTGCATATGTATAGATGTATAGCAAGAACCATACTAAACCTATTTCAAGTTTTATATTTTATGCTATTCACATATGCATGTAACATATATACATACACACTACTTTTTACAGTTACTATGTGCAGTGACTTGTCACTTAGTTTTAGGTTTTGAGCTTTTAAAAAAAACCATGTATTTGTGTCCTTTGCTGGAAAAGTTGATAAAAAAGCATTAGAATAATTATGATCCATTATACCATATCAGTACCCTCTGGAACCTGTATAAAATAAATACTTGGTATTTTTAGCTTACTCACGTAGGTGTCTAATGAAGTATTTTCAACCAATAATCTATTCCTTATGATAATTCCTATCTTTTCAGTAATGTCATTGATAACTGTTAATGAAATCTAAAATTCAGTCTTCAGTGTAACATTAAACAATCAGGTAAAATGTAAGCAGCTCAGTCAAACTCATAGGAGAAAAATGGTAAACTTCTATTGATTAAAAATATTTATTGAAAACCATTTCCTACTGCTTGAGTTAGAAGGAATTTCTTAGCTCTTATTTGAGCTAAGAAAGCTCAAATCGGTTCAAGTAATGAATTTATTCTCTCCTCCAAATCCTTGTGAATGTAATTTTGCCACCCTTAGCAGCAGAAAGACCACATCAGAAAAGTATCTCCTTGCTGGAAAGTATTGAGACCAAAGGCACAAAAAATTATCTAAGTGGTCAGGAGCAAATCTGAAATAGTAGAGACCTGGATCCCCTTCCTGGTTTAGATGATTTTTTTTTTTTCTTTTTAATTGGTAAAATCAATTAACCCATCCTGTAACTTAATTTTCTTTCTTTGAAATAGGGCTTGGAACTGCCTACCTGACAGAAATTGTGCCAATGGTCCAGAGACACTTAGGTGTTACAGTGATGATTACAGAGATGTGGAGGTTCTCAAGGTAGATACATCTCTGCTTTTTGTACCAGATTTTTTTTTTTTTCTTACTCAGAGGGTAGGAATTTTGTATCTAAATTACACCACTTGTAAGTTTGCTATAACTCTGAAGATGCCTGAAACTCCACATTATTCAGAAAAAGTAGAGAGAGACACTACTGTGGTGTAGCAAGCACAGCACCCTTCAGAGGCCAGGTCAGGTTGACTGCCTACTGAAAACATAATCGCTTAAACACCTGCCATTAGTGGGCTATCAGATCTACAGTGACTATCCTGAGAACTGTTTCTTTCTCTCTGACGCATATACTGCAAAAGACTTCAGTCGGGGTGTTTTTCATTCTCATTAGCAGAAAATCACTCCCAGAGCAGTATGACAGTATCTCATTTAAACAGTCACTTCCACAGGCAATGGTTTGGAAAACTGATTTTTATTTTGGGTGGACTCATTAATTTCAAATTCATCTATTTAAAGTTTGGACTTTTGTTGGGTTAGGGTTTTTACAGTTAGCAAACTGAAATAATTCAGTTTCAGTGGGAGAAAGTTAGAGGCTTTAGCCATTGAATATTCTGGGAGCCATACCTCTTAGATAGACACCTGAAGGTGTAAAGGGAGCTTAAGCCACTTTTTTGATGCAGACAGAGATGATTTTTCAATATAGGCATTCTATTCTTCAGATAAGTGGCATTACCTATATATTTTTGGAAGGGTGGTATGAGGGAGAGTGCATAAATGTCTTTGCAAATCCAAAACTTAACAAATCTGTGTGCTTCGTTTTTGGAAAGGTGAAGCAAACTAAATTGTTTTAAAAAGCTTTTATTTCATATTTTATTTGCCAAACACTTTCAGTCAAACTGTACTGTATTTTTTAAATAAAAGTGCATCCAAACCTCCTTATGTTTGTTTATTCCTGCACCATCAGTTTAGCTTCTTCTAACCATGGCCCCATTATTTTCTTATCTCACGTTCTTTAATGTATTTATCTATGCAACACCTTTTGAAAGTAAGAAAATACCGTTATTCTCATTTTACAGAGGAGAAAACTTAATCATCAGGTCTGGTTCATACAGTAAGTCAGATAAATAAATGCAGGTTGGGCCCTATCTGGCTCATCACAGGTCCGTCCTTTCAGAAAGCAAAGATGACAGCAATACATTAATGGTCCCATAGTGATGAGAGTGCACTAATAATGTGCCAATCTAAACATGATCTCTGAATAGAAAGTATGGGATATTAACACAATGGCTGGCAGGGAAATCTGGCTGGTGTGCTGGATTGATAGAATGTATTCTTTCATCACTTGTCAGTTCTATAAAATCAATGCAATTCAGTAACAATAACAATAACAATAACAAAATGCATTGCACTGTTTTACAAAGATCATTATCAGCGGATCAAACAACTGGCCTCCAAACTCCCACATGGCACAGACTTATCTCACATTTTGCCATGATTCAAACTATCCCGATAGCTAAAACTAATTGTTGTTAAAATAATATTGGCATCAAAATGTAACAAATTAACGCGAACACACAGAAAATGAGGATCTGAAGGAGTCTCATAGCTCCATACTGTAAACCTTGCAGAGAGCTAGGTAGTCAGAAATAAGAAAGAGATTAACTAGGACAGACAAACCAAGACATTTCTAATCCCCACAGGAGTCCATGATGCTCGAGTGAGTTTTGTTCCTTGCCTGCACAGTGTATTGGAACTCCTGGAGTGTCAAAACACCATGAGGTAAACGCTGAGAGTTCCTAAACTTAACAAAGTCAGTCCATTAAAGAAATGTTAGCTGTGTTTCTGTAACACATTAGATGTTGTAACAAGCTAAACACTAAGAAAATGATCCATGAAATATCTTTAATTTAAATTCAGTATAAGTTTCATGACAATTTACACACTAGTGTTTGATAAATATGTATGAAAAATGACAGAAATTAATTTACATGCCTATTTTATCTATTCCCTTGAGCTAAAATGATAAGTCCAGCAAGATCTACAGCTTTAAAAAATGGTTACTTTGGGCATTAAAAAATGCATGTATTAACCTCTGACATTGAGACAAAACATGATCATGACAAATCAAGACGTATCCTAAAGGCCTTTAAATGAAAGATGGGATAACAAGGTTTAGTTAATAAAGCATAATCTTTCTGAAGCTCAACAAATGCAAAGACATGTATATATGTATGAGAATATATATAAGAAAATGTACATCTACGTATAAGAATCGCCAGCTATGTCTATGCGTTCAGTCCCTTGGAAACTTTAAATGTGCACCAGCTTTATTCTTTCGGTGTACGAGGGACACAGCGCTATCTCGTAATTACTCTGACGGGATCAGCCCTGGCCGGCAGCGGTGCCGGTCGGCAGCCCTGGCCGCAGAGTCACGCGTGGCTTGTGCAGCCTCTCCGAACCTGCTCAGACAAATTCCCCAGCTTGTGCTGATGGAGCCGTGTCTGAAGGAGGATCGGCACATAGAAATCTTTGAGAAACGTAGAAATGTTCACCGAGAAAAACCTGTCTGAAGATGAAGATATCTGGTATCTGATGAAAAATGCTGCTCTCTGTTGAACTGCCCTTTGAGGGGTGGGGAGGGGCCACCACAGAGCCCGGCAGGAGGAACTGGAGCCACTGACCTGCAAGAGGTCCCCAATCTGCTGAGGAACTACATCTGCAGCAGCATGTGTCAGCACGTGCCACGCGATCCTCTCCAGTGACGTTCAGTCCAAGTGAGAAGAAAAAGGTTGGGCCACATTACGGGAGCTTTGTGGGAGCTTGCTTCATTTGTGCTACTGTGCTAGGGAGATGACGAGAAGGGAAAGCCTTCTGACCCCCTGCTTTGCATGCATATGCAGAAATTGCTAGGGTCAAATCCTTACAAAAATTCTGCTCTCACTGGAATGTAAATAAAGAACATCACACTCTCTCTGCCCTGCTTCCTCTCCTAATAATGCGTCTGGTCCTGCATGGGTGCATACAGCAAAACTATCATTTGTTTCAAAAAAAGCAAAATATATATCCTAGCTAGTCCAGCTGAGGGGTAAGATACCTGAAGAGCATCCTATAAAGTAGAGGACCACTACCCGAGCAGTTGCCGAAATGGAGTCAGTCTGAGCCTGGGCGTGAGAGGCACAAAGAAAAGCAAGAAATTCTGTTCTCTGCACTTCCTCTGAGAAAGGAGAATTCCAGGCGGAAACCCAAAGTGTTAATAAGGATCCCAGTATTATGAAAAGCCTCCCCCTCCCTTTCTGCGGAGGGGACAAAATGTCATGCTGGCAGAGCTATCCTGCAATCAGGGAGCTGAGATTTCCCACTCAAATACGTCTGTCTAACATCCAAACCAGTTCCTAAGGTCAGGCGCTGAGCAGACAACCGGCTCCCAGCAGCGCAACCCTTCATTCTTCACCCAGCCAAAACGCCCTTTTGGTTCCACTGGCAGTTCTGCCTTGGGACATACATAAGGTCAGTCCTGAAAGCAATAAAAGCCGGGCACTCTAGGCACTCTGAATCGCTTTGGCATTCACTTTAGTGCATCCAGATGACATAGCAACCTTCCATGAAGGTGACCATTTTTTGATTGAAATGCTAATAACCATCTTAAAGTGATCTTTGCTTGTTTCCATAGCAATATGCCACTGAAGAAAAGGGGGACTGACAAGAAGAAATATGCAAATTGTTTACTTTTTCAGTCCATTGATGCCATTTTGCGTATTCTTTCATTCAATACATTAAAAATCTCCTGTTGCCTCTGTGCAGTCATTGGGCTGTGTGGAAAGGTAAACATTGAAGTCTTTATTCTTCTGGTAGCTGACAGCTTCTTTCCTTAGGGAATGAAAAAAATTGTCTTTTTTTTCCTCTTGTCAAGTAACAATAGAGGTTGCATTAGTCACAGAGAATATGGAAATCTGCCAGGAAAAGAAAGTAAGTAGTACCCCTGTAGAAACCTAATAAAAATGTCCGTTAGGTTTTTGGAAATGACCCTTAACTACCAGCCAAAGCATAATGAAATTGGCAAAACACAAAAAGCAAAGTCTCACTTTGCTTTGCAGCTTTCAAATGACCCACAAACCTCGTTAAAAGGGATCAGCAGTGGCAAACACAGACTCTGCCAAAGTTCTTTGGCAACATATCCCAAAAATCTGAAAGAGAACAGGTTTACATAGAAGCAACAAGCTTGCTGGTAAGGTTAGCTGCTGTCAACATCTCTCACACTGCAAACAGAAAAATTCCTTTTGACTTGTTTTCTTAATGAGTTATCCTGTTAAATTTATTTCATCTGCAGTCCATGGGATCAGATCCTGCAGTTCTTTATTCACATAAAATCCAGATGAAGCTAATGAAGAGAAAGGAGGACAAGATTGGACTTTCTGGAGCAACTGTTACATGTTAGTTGTAAGGAAATAATTTTTTTTTAAAGAAGAGTGCTGTATCGCATTTACCATTTTATTGTACACGTTAGCGTTCATAAACTGTAATTAAGGACAGATTTTACCTTGAATTAAGCTACACAAAAAAACCCTGGAACTTGATTCTCCACTTCCCACTAGCTCTTAATGTCTGTGAGAAGGCAGGATCAGTATTTCACCTTAGATTTTCCTCTAGAAAATACAGTCCAGTTCAAGTGCAGTCTAAGGGTTTGTACAGGAGCTATTTACATTATGAAGAAGTTTGGGCTGACTGTTACTATCAGGTCTTAAATTCTGTTAAATTTTGAAAAAATCAGTGTTTTGCTGTTAGGTTGTGAACAAAAATATCCTACCCTATCTCTTTACATAAAAATTGCAAATAATATCATACAAAATCATCCTCACATGCCATTTTGCCTTTTCAATTAAAAAAAAA
>VXBL01006845.1:574518-589266 GCA_013400195.1 Aramus guarauna
AATAAAAAAAAAAAAAAAAAAAAGAGAGAACCATGCATATGCTTAGCCATACTGAGACAACAGGGTGAACAAGGAGTGAATACATGTTGTATATTTGCACTGGTGAGTTTTTTGATGAGTCTGCAGAACTGATTTTTCTTTAGACAGTTATGCAATTGAAGCCAATAGGAATACTACTGAGAGTATGGGTTTCAAGACTGAACCATCAAGTATAACAAAGCAATCTGATTTTCCCCAAATCTCTATGTTTGTACAGACCTTTATTCATTGTGTGTCCTGCTCTGTTTGTGGACCATGACTACAGAATTTTAATGAGCCCCATGTGGAGCTCTTTTCAGAGCCAGCTTTGCAAAAAGGTACGTCACACTGAGAAATTCCTTGTGTGCCACTGCTTTACGGTTTTATGCACAAGTGTAAGGCTATCTTGATTTCACTCCATACATTTCCTTGATCCTACTGTACAACCTGATAAATTGTCCATCCCTGAAGAAGTTCAGCTTTGCAGTTACTAGTTCTCACCCACCCTCCCTGTTTTCCTTTCATACCAAGGCAGGTAAAATTGCATTAAGAATCTGCCAACCTGCACAATTCAAAGACAGTACTGGAGTTTGAGCATTTCTGTCCTTCTTTAAAACTGAAATCCTAAAACACAGAAAAGATTTAGCTATAATATTCAATCTGAGATCAGCCAGAAGTCAATGGAAATATCTTTCTGAGTAAAGATTAAGAAATAGGACTGTTAGTCATTGACTACTGTAGAGACAAAAGAGGGATGCTAAGTACCTTAGTGGTTTGACTGTTTATGTTTTCTTTTAGATATCATATGGTAATATATATGGTTGAATATGGGGCAGTACAGTGCTTAAAAATAATTATTCTGTACAAGGTGCCTTTATTTTCTCTGCACTTCATAGCAGAGTAAAAGTTGCACTCTCCACTACAACTCCAAAAGCAGCGGGAATGGGGAACGTGAGGCCAGGATGGGCACAGAAGAAGGAGAAGATGACACAGGTCAGTGTACGTGATGTGGTTTGGGTGTCTAATCTAGCACACCAGGTAGTTCAGATATTGGCCAAATCTCCTAAGACCAGCTTCTCAGGTGGTCTTCTCAGGGTACAATAAATCCACATGACGTTTCCATGGTGTGCAGACCATAAAAGCAGAAAATATTTGGAGTCATGTTCTCATTACAGAGGAGGGCTTTGTGGCAATCTTAAGATGTGACCAAAGCAACAGGATAAAATCATCTGCTGATAAGCATTACACGCTTAATTAATAAAGAAAAAGAAGAAAGCGTACACTTGATTTCACTCCAGATTCAGCTTTAACTTTGTACAAATATTCTGGTATTATTCTAGCTTTCTTGTTCCCCTGAACTTCCTGCTTAGACTGGAAATGGAAGGGCCAGACAGTTCTCGTCTTCTCAAGGGATTTTCAGAGCAATTCTGAAGAAAAGAACATTCATGTTTTCAAAGTTGGTGCTGACATTTCACTATAAATCATAGATCATCAGTTATTCTTAACAGTGAGCTGGACTGGCCAAAATCTCTAAGAACTATCATCAAAGGCAAAAAAATCTTTGTCATTGACAGAGAGAAAATTGGGATCAGGGTGCTTGCTTAAGATTTGTATGAGAAATTCCATAACCTGCCATTATTTTCTTTGAACAGGAACATTTGTTAATACGAGTGTCTTATTTTATCATTGAGTCAAACTCTACACCCTATGGATGGGCAAAGGCAAAAGAATCTCTCTTAGAAAGCAATTTTACCAAAAATTAACTTGATTCTATTTTACTCTGATCCACCTTTTTCTTTTACAGGGTTTAAATGACAATTTATCTTTACTGAATATACTTTTGATTCAGAATATACTTTTGGCAGTATTTATAAGGTATATTCTGCTGATTTTTCAGTTCATAGCCTTTGTCTAAGCAGTTGGTGAAAAGTATCAAAGAAAAGTTAGCTTCACATCAGTACACAAAGGTTCTCATCCACTGAAAAACATTGAAAAACCCTGTGCTTTGCAGATCCCAAAAGTTTTAAATCCTGTTAGGTAAGTGAAAGAAGAGAATAGATTTACAAAAGCTTACTCAATTATAAAGTTGCTCAGCTCAGCTCATTACCAGTTAATTATTAAATATACATTACAGTCATTCCTTAGCTGAGATATTTGGGAAGCAGATGGCTCCTATCAACAGAGTTAAAAATAAATAAAGACCGTCTTCAGAAACATCTGGTACTGGCAACTGTCAGAAATGGTGCCAAGCTTCAACATTCAAATACAGCCATGGAGTTTGAGTGCTTCTGTCCTTACGTTTATGACTGAAAAGGACCAAAGGAAAGATCTAGCTATGAAATTTGATCTACAAACAGATTCCAAACTCTTTCTTCAAGGTATTTGCCTGCATTGAGACCAAAGCATTTTTTTCCCTTGTTTTTTATGTACCACAGCTAAATACCAAAGTACAGATAAATCTGTCACTTCATATTTTCTCCTGTGACTGAAATTAAAATCTGTAACTTGGGGATTTTATTCTATTACCTTTTAGCAATTGCACTTCACAAAAACTGTTTAACCTTTGTCAGGTTCCTAAGCCTAATGTCACTAAGTCTTTCAACCATCTCTCTCACTGCAATTTCATCAAACCTTTCTGATGAAAAGAGTATTAATTAACTTGTTGATATTTTGATTAGCCTCTAATTCATTTTATGGTACTGAACAAAAAAACACCCATCAAAATACTATTTAGGTGTTTCAGTGTTCTCTTATTCTTTTGTTTATATTTCCAAAAGGACAGTCCAGTTTCACCCTAAAATGTCAGCCTGATGACGTGTGGGTGTAATCTTCTCCTTACAAAGAGTATCTCTGATTTAACTGCTGAATTTCCTGCTGAATCAAAGCCTCCACTTTGGAAGTTTATTTTCAAAGAAAATAGAGTGGAGGTAGGGGAATGCAGATCAAGGTCCATCTGGAAATGTTCCTGCTCTAAAACATCAGTTAGACAAATGATTTCCAGCATGATGCTGCGTATATAACCATTCTATGATTCTATGATGTATAGGGCACAAGTCTTCCAGGAAGCTGGAGCACTAATGAGGAACTTTAGAGCAGATTTTTGCATTCCCATTATGACTTTTCCCAAAATTCACCCTAAGAGTTTGAAAGACTGTTGTCCTGGAGATGCTATGGAAGAAAAATCCCTAGGGACACAGACATTTGAAGTACAACATTTATCACACTGTGGCATCTGAAATATTAGAGTACTTCCAAATTTGGCATCAGAAAATTTCATATACTTGTGATAATTATACGCAGGAAAACAAGGTATTTCAGCAATTCCTTTTCAGCTCTTTGTAGATTTACAAATGTCATTGAAACGTTATGAATTCTGAAAAAAAAAAAAAAAAAAAAGAATTTAAAATGAAGGTAAACTTTCACTGTTTGATTTTCTTTTTGGATTTTTTCTTTTTATTCTCTAGTAAATGCAGGTTGTGTTCTATACTTTTTCCCCTGAAATATGAGTGACTAGTCAGTTAATTTTATTTCTACATGAAAGTAAATATTTTTTCATAATATGGTAATTCCAAGAAATTAGGCTTTCTAGGGGAAAAAAAGAAAAAAAGACAAAGAAAAGAGATTTTTACAGTTAGACTGGAACAAGTAACACTGGAAACTGCAGTCCTCTACATGCAAATTCTTATCTTTTAATTATGAAGTAATACTGTGAAATAAAAGAATCCTCCTTTTAATTAGTGTTAGAATTTAGTAGCAGAAGAGTGAGTTTATTATTAATTCATGTCAAGCTGTCCTAAATAAGAAATAAATATTTCTTAAATAAAAATACCAACCCAAAACCTCAACCAAAACAACACCACGCAACCTCCATGCTTATTTTAAGCATATCTGACATTCACTCTAACAGTAGCAAATTAGCTGCTGTGGTAATTATAAATATACACTAAATGTAACAGGTTTTAAAGGCAAACATTAATTCCGTAACCAGCCAACAGAAGAGTGTAAGATGGACTAACCTGGCCCTGCAAAAGAAACTTTGGACACCCTCTTGCTGTTTCTCACTTGTCCTCTGTTAACTGTGTGTGTCTGAACAGTCTCTACCCTCTTGTCCCCCCCTTATCCAGAGTTAATGCATTAATCAAGATAATTAACAATTTTTCCATCCTACCCAGCCGTCCAGCTGTGGTAGAGGGTGTGAGGTGTGGTACGCAGCCCGCTGTCCCTGGTCAGTGCTCTTCTCGGGTCACCCCATGACTGCCACGCTTGTCACTGCTAGAAACCGCACAGAGAGCCACCAACCTCTCCTGTGCCACCCAGTCCACAAAAGTCTTTCAAGACTTGTAGGTTCATTTTGTTTTGTTGTTGTTTTTTTGTTCCCCTTGGTGTGGTCTGCGAATGTCACATGCAACTCTGATGAGAGGGGTTTGCAACTGTTTTTTTAAATGTTCTCTTACTGGCACAGAAGCTATCATGACAGCACACCTGAAAGCTGGCAGAATGTGCAGTGCTGCCCAGAAAGTCCTCTCCTTGCTGTCCCAGCTCACATGAGACAGTCACCTGCGATGACCCTTACTCTATACCCTTCAGAGCTTCTGTCTTTACAGTCAGCCAATGCGTGAGGTCTGGCGCAGCTCTGCTGGGGAGTAACTGTGGAAGGGATTGGAAGTCCCACCACTTTCAGTTAGAAACACCTAGTCTGACTTTTTTTCTCTCAGCAAAGTGTGCCTCAGGCTTGAGCTTTGGTGGTCTGGTGGTTAACACAGCTGTCTAGAGTTTCATGATATTTGGATTCCATTTTCTGCCTTACCACAGATTTCCTGTGTCCTTCAGAAAGTCGCTTAAGCTATTATTCCCTCAATACCACAGAGAAAACGACGCTGTTCTTCCTGAGCAGGGGTGTCATGAGGACCATTCTGCTCCCTCTCAGAGGAGAAGGTATGGTACCATGGCGTTCTGATAGACGGAAAAATGGAATTTTCTTAACTCATTGAAAAAGTTGGGACATTAATTGTGACACAGTCATCTGTGAAAAACATAAAGGAGCATTTTGTCCACCCATAGAGGACATGAAATGATTATAGAATTCATTTGTATGTGGATATTTCATTTCATATTGGCTTTTCAATGTAAGATTTTTTTAAAAGTTCAGAATATTTCCTTCACCATAGAATAAACCCCTAATAAAAATACAACACTGTTACAATTGTATGTGTGCAATTATCTGTGGAAAGTTAAAACAATGCTGTAAATACCCTTCAGCCAATGGACTCAACTACTTTATAGTTGTGAAAGGATTTTTAAGGTACCTTTGCCTCACCCTGCTTCATCATAATCTGTCATATATTGTACCTAAAAAGCATCCCGGCACATCTGAGATGGTGGGACACAAAAGTTCTGGCCTGATAACCTTTGGAAGTTGCATTCTTCAGTCTCCCCAGATCCCCTGACTACTGGCAGTTTGACTTAGATGAAAAAAAGTCCTAATTTGTATTCAGTGCCTTGATTTTAAAGCATTAGGTCTTTTGATAGGCAAGTAATGCAGCACTGAGTTTGGACTTTGTTTCAAGAAGAGATGCTGGGTTTTCAGAATTAGGGATTGAAGTGACCCCAGTGCTGGGGGGCTTTGACCTAGAACTTTATCAAAATCCAAGGGATTGTCTGAATGAAGCAAAATTGTGTCAGTGGCCGTTTGAGGATCCTGGTGTGTATCTATTTCCTAAAGCTGAATATTTGCCAAGTGTGTAACACACAATGTTTAATCATTTATATTAGTAACTCATTTTAATGTTTTAAAATTATTAGTAGCATGCTACAGATGTTTACATACTAAAGAAGAATCAGAAAACAAAACAGATAATACATAGTTTACAGATTGCTGTAAGGAGGCCTCAGTCAGATCAGGTGACACTTCTCTTCTGCTTCCCCCTCATGACGGCATGGCTGGCTGGGGGGATGAGGGGACAGTAGCAGGTACCACGTACCTTGACTTAGCAAGAGTCTCAGCCTGTCCTCCCAGTAGCCATACTGGGCAGGAAGGAACTTGATAGGTGGACTAAGAGGTGGGCGAAAAACTGGCTACTCTGCTTCAGCTAAAATATAGCTGATGGATAGCTGCAAGTGCTGCTCCTCAGGGTCCGTACTGGAGGCCAATACTGCTTGATGTCTTAATTATCATCTCATAAAAAGAAGTCAAAAGCATCCTTAGCACATTTTCAGATGACACCAAAGTCAGGGAACAGTTGATATGTGGGAGGGCAGGACTGCTGTTCCAGCAGGTTGGAGAAAGGGGCTGATGGAAACCTAATAAAGTTCAACATCTGTGGATACAAAATCATTCACGCCAGAAGGAACAACCCAGTACGTTACTGCAGGATGGAGGTCAACTGGCTGTGGAGCAGCTCTGCAGAGGAGGCCCTGGGGGTCCTGGTGAAGCTGAGCAAGAGGTTACCCTTGCAGCAGTGAAGGCCAGCCGCAAAGATATTAAAAGAGCATAATCTGCAGGTTGAGAGGCTTCCTCCCTGTTTGGCACTTAGACGCAAAAGGCCCTGAGCTATTTGGAACTCACGAGACATCCTAATTTAGGTTCTCCAGTACAAGAAAGTCATTGACAAACTGGAGCAGTAGTCTTCAAGCAGATCCATGGTAGCAGAGAAAAGACTATGTAACCTGTGACTTTAGAATGAAGTAATTGAAACTTTTAGACTAAACTACCTTTGAATTCAATGTTTCATTTTTTCCTGAGATGTCTTCAATTTTATAATCTAAACTGTTTCCACAGTTTAGCAACATACTCCATTTTAGATAAGCACATTATGGCACCATTTCTAGTACATCTTTAGGTGACTATTTAATGTTATCTTATATACCTACAGCATATGCTCACATATGCTGAGGAGAGAGAGGAGATGAGAAATAAAAGGAAAACAAAAGAAACTAACAACAAATATACCAAACCCAAACACAGAGAGAAAGAAGGAAAGAGTATCCTAAAACCAGCACTTGGATCCATATCAGGAAAATATCCAGACTAAGAGATTACTTGCTATCTTATCTTGGATAAGTCTCTCTTTCTTCTCCAGAGTAATTAGCTCTCTTAAAAATAAAACAAAATGTTTTCAATACATCCCCTTCACAGAAGGATAATATTTCCTTCAGAAATCTCCCTTTCTAGATCAGATATTCATTCTCATGTTCTTGGACCATAAATGGTATGTAATTAAATATACTTTTCAATCTGTTATCAAAGTAAATTGATGAACTGAACTGTTAAGTGATACAAAACTTTTTGTTAAAGTTTCCTTTCTGTCTAATGCTTTAGTTTTTTTCTGTTGGGTGAATAACATGGTTGTGCTACTCATTTTTTTGGGTAGTTGCAGTGCTGTGTTGTCTTCAAGCAAACACACTGTATCATTGCACAGCCTGAAATTGCAACATTTAGTGTGTTTTTCATTTGAAGTAGTCAGTTAAAAACCTCATTTTTTTTTTTCTCAATAATGCAGTACTTCCTTTTGCTAGCACAATATAACAATTGTCTGGAAGTATTGTGACACAATTTCAACCAAATGCATACAGGCTTATGAAATACAAAAACTTTTCCTGACCTAGTTTTAAGTTTTGTGAATGGTTATTGCATGCTTAAGCAAACCTCAAATTTAGTATTTTGTGTATATTGAAGAACATTGCCTAATATAGTAATCTTATTGTTTGGAATTCAAAACAAGAACACTCTGCTTGCCAATGGCTTGGTCAAACATGTCACAAATATAATCAGTAGGAATTCTTACAATAATCTGTATTTTAAATAGTTGATTTTTCATTCATACACATATGGCTATCTTGTATTTTCAATTCCAGTGTGAAGTGTGGGAACTTTTCAAATCTGAAAAAGGTTACACAGGACATAAAAGCTCTAGTGACTATCTAATCATATAACTATTAATTTTTAATTTTTATCATTTATTAAGCATATGAACAGGCTCAAAATTTCACAGGCCCAAGGGAGTAGTGGAAGGAAAACAAAAGAGACATGGATGGTGGAACAGGCTGTAGATGAAAAAACTAACTCAGGATTTAGGCTAAAGCTAAATTTAGAAGGGAAGCACTTCAGCTATCTTTTCTTCAGAACTTCTTTCTACTTACCTTTTTTTTTTACCATATTTCTCAGCAATGGTAGAAAAAAGATATCCTCACTGTAGACAACCAGATTGAAAAAGAAAGCAGTGATAGAGAAGAGAGTATGTGAGAAATTTTTAGGGAAAAAAAGTGATGCACAGATGACAGATAAATACTTGAGCATCCTGGCAGATATTCCAGAAGCATGTAGCCATAGCCATTCCATTTACATATGTCTACTTCCAATTATATTTATGCAACTTTTACAATTTATATATTTTTCTAGTATAAATGTTTTCCTTTTTTTTAAACTGACATTGACTTTAATGCATAAATTACTCTGTATAAAAGATTTTCATTAAATATTCATATCACCCAAATATAATTGAGTGTAAAGCTTTTCAGTGATGTGTTTTTGAAACACTCAGTTGCCAACGTCAATTTTCTAGAGTGTAACAGGTATCTGTCACCTAACTATAATAGATTTTATCTACCTTGAAATAAAATCACAGATTAAAGTCAGCCTTTCCAATAAAGCTGGTAACTCTAGGAATGACAGATATATTGGATGCTTTCATGCTGTATCCTTGAAAATTTATTCTCTTGGCAGAAAGAAATTAGTGTCAAAGCACTTGCCTGGCTAGTTTGTTGACAAAGCCTGGCCACTGCTCATCTTCAGGCTCAGCTTTTGGTTCTTTGAAACAAATTCTATACATGATATAAACTGGAAAATCAAATATTTCAAAAATGTAAATACCCTGCAGTACTTAAATGGCTATAGTTTCATGACAGCTACAGTAAGTACACAAAGCTTTTTTTTTTATGGTTATGCTTAGGACATGGTAAAGTGCTAAATGTGCAAGCAATTATGAACTTGGCACAGTAGCAGTATTTATTTTAAGCTCTACTTGTGCTGCTTTGGTGGAGGATGTTTACTTAACCAGACTCTATTAAACATGCTGAAGACTTTGCACTCTAAAACATTTTTAATTGATGAAACACAGAAGCAATCAGTCATCACAAATGGTAAAGAAAGGCAGACAGGCCCAGGCAAACAGAATAAGATCTGTAGGTGTCCTTTTATCTTTTAAGGAAGAAAAAAAAAAAAAAAAAAAAAAAAAAAAAAAAAAAAAAAAAAAGAAAGAAAAGAAAAGAAAAAAGAAAAAAAAGAAAAAAAAGAAAAAGAAAACCTATTGGTGCTGCTGAATTAAGTGTTTCTGAAAAGAGAAGACTTGATAGTGGTGGAGACTGAAGTCTTTTATTTATTTACAAGTAGGGCATAGTGGTGGGAACTCTTGCATGGTCTCTTGCCTTTCCTATTCAACCTCTGACCTAATGGACCTGATGAGCTTATCCTCTCGTGACAGGAAAAATCCATGCTGAGTATACAACCTGTGGGTCTAACTTACCCAAACAATGCTGAACGGTGATGCTTTTCATGCACCATTTGTAAACATATGAAAGCCATTGCACTGCCTCACATTCCTGCTCCAGGAAGAAAATTCGATATAATGCTGAGCACCAGTAGATGGGAAGCGTTTCTCCAGCCACCTCACTCTCAAACTGCATCTGTTCTGAGCTTCCAGATGTTCACTTCTAAATTATGTTCTCATAAATGGGTTTTTAAGTGTAAGTTTAAAAAAATAAATTAGCAGAATGCAATGTAGAAACTGTTTCAGAGCATAGTCTTTCTTTGAAAAGGGGATTATTGACAGCTATTTCTCAATAAAATGCTTAAACCTAAAACACTCACTCAGACTAAACTTCTGACTTCAGTGGGAACTTGCCTGAAAGAGAATGGCAGGACTATATCCATAGTAGAAAAAAAATTAAATACTTAAATGATGCACGGAGGTATTCCAAAGTGGTATAGTGAACTGTGCGTCTCATAACTGTAAAGTCGAAAGGAAACTTATTTAGCTTAACTGTATATAAATATGTATTTCCTTTCAACTTCACATAAGTATATTTATATTGACTATGACAAGTACTTCAACTTTTTTCACAGACGGAAACATAGAAGGCATGCATATATATAAACATATGCATGAATGCATGCATACATTCATACATATGTCCAAAACAGGTTCAATATGAACAAATATTTGCACCCTAAAAGCAGGAAATATTAGTGATTTTTCTTCACTTTCAAAACACATAATACAGTAATGATAATCTGCTTAAAATTTATGTAGATCTTACCATTTTACTGTGAGATTTTCCCTTGTATTAATATTTTTCTTTCTATATATGACTTTCACAGTATTTTTGTAAATTAAAATGTCCTTTTACTACCTTCCTGGAAAATTAGAATGCCCTCTGCTGTTAAACACTCCTAAATTCTTGTAATGCTTATTAAAACATGTATAGGAAAAGTGATGTATATTACTGTCTTCTGTTCTAACAAGTGTGATTATAAATCTTGTCAAAAGTATATTTGTTATTAAATTTTACTTTTTTTTTTTAAATGAAAGAGATTGTTGTAATTGTATTTTTGAGATCTTGATATGTGAAAGCAAAGAGTAATAATACATTTCGTGTCTACCTGTGCTGGTTTGGGCTAGGATACAGTTAATTTTCTTCACAGTAGCTGCTAAGGGGCTGTGTTTTGGATTTGTGCTGGAAACAGAGTTGATAACAGAGGGGAGTTTTTGTTACTGCTGAGCCGTGCTCACACAGAGCCAAGGCCTTTTCTGCTCCTCACACCACCCCACCAGCGAGTGGGCTGGGGGTGCACAAGGAGTTGGGAGGGGACACAGCCAGGACAGCTGACCCCAACTGACCAGAGGGATATTCCTTACCACATGATGTCATGCTCAGCATATAAAGCTGGGGGGGAAGAAGGAGGAAGGCGGGACATTCAGAATGATGGCGTTTGTCTTCCAAAGTAACTGTTGCATGTGATGAAGCCCTGCTTTCCTGGAGCTGGCTGAACACCTGCCTGCCCATGGGAAGTGGTGAATGAATTCCTTGTCTTGCTTTGCTTGTGTGCACAGCTTTGCTTTACCTATTAAACCGTCTTGATCTCAACCCATGAATTTTCTCTCTTTTACTGTTCTGATTCTTTCCCACACCCTTGGGAGGGGTGTGAGCGAGTGACTGTGTGGTCCTTAGTTGCTGGCTGGGGTTAAACCATGACACTACCTCTGTTCAGAGTTCAAAAACATTAGAATTTGATTGAAATTTTCTCAATTGCAAACAAAGTTTAATGTATATTATGGACTTTTTTTTTTCCCAGAAAAGTGTACCTGCACTGTCCATCACTAATTGAGAGCATAATATGAACAGTATTGCTTGTGTTTGGGTCAGCAACAATACATGAGAAAATTTTGAGAGCTTTGTGCCTCTTTATTATGGAAAATTCCTATCATGGAATAATTAGAGATAATTAATACAATCTGTAATTTCAATTAAAATTATTTTAAGTACTGATTCATACTCCTACTTTTTAAAAATGAAATCCACAATTTAATATGCCATCCCATTTAAGTTTACAAATGGGTGCGACTTACAATCATATTTGCAAGGGCAATAGACTTTGGTGTACTGGCCAAAATTAAGGATGTAATATAATATTCAGTGTGAGTAGAGGTAACTGATTCAGAGATTTGTTATATATTAACAAGAAAGCAGTTTGTTCTTTTCAGTTGAGAGTGTTCAACCACTATTCTAAGTAGGTAGCATATATAGGTTCAGTATGAACTATTATATCTACGTTTCATTAAATTCATATGAATATGAAACTTAGGCAGCAGTGATATAGTTAACTCAATGTTTTGAGAAGAATTAGCATCATGTCTGTGTTATCCAAGAGTTAGCCTATATAAAAGCTTGCGGCATCCCTCAGCTGAGCAGAAAAATCAGCCAAGTACAAAACTTTGATTATTTCAGAACTGAAATATTATTACTCTCAAAAGCTTTGATGTTTATGTTATTTTAAAACAATAAATTTCTATTTGTTGGCCTAAAACTATAACTTCCTTTCTTCTAAACACACACATAGAGGAAGTGTGATCTGACCCAACTCAATTGATGCATACAAGAATATAACATGAAATGAATTATTACTTCATATTTCCTTGATATTTTTCAGACTTAGAGAGACCAAAAAAAATTATACGGATTAATTTATATTTATTTAATATCTTTTTTTTTCTTTTCTTTTCTTTTCCCCTGGGAATGAGTCACATAAGAGCCTGTGACACTGTTAGTCATAAAGCAAGGGATATCCACTTTTAAATCTCTGTCCTCAGGGCAAAACTACTCTCTTCCATTTTTTTCTCCAAGCAAAAGTTGAACATTGCCAAAAACCATCATCCTTCATAAATCTTGACATTACCAAATGGAAGGCAAATCCCAGGTCAATGAATCTAGTCTTCTGCATTTACAAGTGACAGCATAATAGTGTGCAACTGCATTATAATATTATTTACATTTATTTACTATTTTGGAGAAACAAGCAAACAAAGCCAATCCCTTCAGAGCCACTAAAACAGTTTCTTGACTTGTGATTCATTTAGCCTGCCAAAACAGCTCAAAAATTTGAACCATTCTATTTCTTGTCTAATCCATCATCTGTGGTTCGCGTCTATCACTTTTCCCGTACCACAGCAGCAGCAGCAATATGAGGAGCATGAGGACACACATTGACTACACCTCTCTCGTGGAGCGCTGGAGCACAGATTCCCTCTGCCAAGGGTTAGTACGCTTTGCTCTGCTGCCCTCCCTCCGAACACACTGTGTGTCCTTGTGTCCAACATGGTCCCCCAGAGGGAACATCAGCAGGAGACTGGGACTGTGGAGCACGCGTGGAGCATGCGTGGAGCACACTTATCTCACAGCCCAGGACTGACTGGGTGGCCGGGTGCTTTAGGAGATATGCCTGGAGGAGGCAACCCCAAGAATGAATCTGCTTCTTAGACAAATCTACCAGGGGCACATGAACAACATACTTTTAACTGCAAACCAATTATTATATTTTTTGAATGTTATCTAAAAATAAAACTCATATTTTTCAAAAATGTCAATGAATCTGCATAGACATCTGTGACACATGTGGATTAACTTATGAATGACAGAAAAAGAAAGAGCAACTTCCAGGGAGGTTTATAATGGAAAATATTCTGAACTCCTTAACTGACAGGTCATGACTAGTGACCTGTAAATTAATATGAGCCAATCTGTGTGACCTACAGTGTTATATTATTCCATTATATAGATTTAAATGTGTTTCCTTTGTCCAAATCCTGCAAGAGTGGTGCAAAATAAACTTTAAAAGAATTTTTGTGTGAGGACATTCTGGTTTATGTTTAAAAATCAGCCACTTAAGAAAAAAGATAGTCATTTATTAGCTTTTCAGAAAGATTCAGCTAGGGTCTGGATCATTGTGACAGAATATTTCCTGCTGTAATATCAGAGTAAAGGAAATGCATTTTATCTATGTCATTCTGAAAAACAGATAAATTTATTATTGCTGTTTATTTATATAACATCCTACAATGAGCTTCCCCCAAAAACCTGAGTTTATTTTCCTTAGCAATCATATCTAGTCATGGTTACTCATGTCCTTATCTCACTTAGCTGTTTATGTATCATCTATATTAAATAACCTCAATTCCCTTTCATATCAGCATGATATAAAAATAAAAACTTACAGAGAATTCTTTTTTTTCCAATAAGGTCAAGACAAAAATCAGATCTAACTGTCAGACTTTGGAGACTTAATGAACAAAACTTATAAAAGAATCTCCTCAAATTAATGCTCTCCCTTTAATGTGCCTTAACATAATACAGAAATCAGCTGCAGAGAAACACATTTCTAGCTGTTTATTTCAAGTGAAAGAAAGCAGAACACAAACTTTGTCAATAATGCCAAGAATTCCTAGCCAGGTCCTCTGAAATTGTAAACTTTTCTAAAAATCCAATTAATGATAATCAGATAGTTTGACACCTATTAATGTAGACATTCAGCACAAAGTAAACTCTCAGGAATATTTGGGATTGCTATTTTCCTTGTATAACTTTTGCTGATTATGTGTTTTGCAACATTCTATAAAGCAGGCAGAAGTGGGACCTGAACTGAATAAAATAATATTTTTATAAGAAAGAACAAATGAATGAAGAGGTTTTTTTAAAAAAAATTACAAACATTATATCATTAGTAATTATTTTTAGGTTTTACTTGATGCTGCCTTTCATTTCCCTTTTTGTTTTCCACTCTTTATTTGCTGTTTTCTTCTCTAACTGCCAAATTAGCTCTGTAATCATGAGCACAATATTAATTTAGATTCATATCTAATAAGGTATTTAGGCACCTGCATCCTAAGTGCTGAAAGTATAAAGACATAGCCTTGAGAATAATGTTTGAACTCAGAGACTCAGCCTATGTTCCAGCACTTGAGACATGGTATTTATTATCTATCAGGAAATAGCACAGTACAGAAATGTTTCACCCCTTTGTGGTGTTTAGATAGTTTGAATCATGAGTTGAAAAGATGTGCCTTTATATACTTGGCATCAGGAGCCCAAATATGTACTTTTCACCAAAGGCATCCACAAATATTCTTAAAAAGTTGTGATTAGGCTTTATATATTCTATTAGATGCCAAAGCTGGGATC
>VXBL01006846.1:0-14327 GCA_013400195.1 Aramus guarauna
AAGTGGTGTTTGAATACTGACCATCTCTCTTGTGCCCCCTTACCTTCTACAACCTTAACCCATGGGATTCTCCCAAGCAGGCCTCTGAAGAGGCCAAAGTTAGCTCTTCTGAAGTCCAGGGTTGTAATCCTACTTATTGCCCTGCTCCTTCCACATAGGATCCTGAACTCCACCATCTCATGGTCACTGCAGCCAAGGCTGCCCCTAACCTTCAGATCTTCAACCAGTCCTTTGTTTGTTATTACAAGGTCCAGCAGCACCACTCTCCTTGTGGGCTGCTCTACTAGCTGTGTCACAAAGTTGTCATCAGTGCTCTGCAGGAACCTCCTGGACTGTGCATGCTTGGCTGCGTTGCTTTTCCAGCAAGTACCAGCTTTGCTGAAGTCCCCTATGAGGACCAGGGCCTGTGATCATGAGGCTACTTCCAGCTGTCCGTAGAAGGCCTCATCGACTTCCTCTTCCTGATCAAGTGGCCTGTAGTAAACACCCACAACAGTGTCACCCATATTAGCATGCCCCTTAATCCTTACCCATAAGCTCTTGACTCTTTCCTCATCCACCCCTAGACAAAGCTCGATACATTCCAGTTGCTCTCTCACATAAAGAGCAACTCCACCACCTCACCTGGATGGCCTGCCTTTCTTAAAAAGTATGTAACCATCCATGACCGCATTCTAGTCGTGCGAGCTATCCCACCATGTCTCTGTAATTGTAATGAGATCATGGCCCTGCAACTGCATGCAGATCTCTAGTTCTTCCTGTTTATTCCCCATGCTGTGTGCATTGGTGTACAGGCATTTTAGAGAGGTAATAGAGTGCAGAGGTTTCCCTGGAGGTGTGCAAGAGGGTCTGCCATAGCCACACACACCTTTGAGGCAGTTGGCTTTCTGGTTCGCATCTTGGGAGGCAGTTACAGGACATTTGTTGCTACTCTCATTAGCCTGGCTTATTCCCCCGTTGTATGCAATGGCATAGGCTTTGCCATTGTGGACCCCACCCCCTGAATCCTTCAGTTTAAAGCCTGCTTCACCAAGTTGGCCAGCCTGCTACCAAAGATTCCCTTGCCTCTTCTAAACAGGTGGATCCCATCCCTCTCTAACAGTTTATAGTAAAAGAATTTCCCATTGTTGTAAAAGCTAAAACCCTCGTGATGGCACCAGCTACATACTCAGGAGATGATATACATTATACCTCTATTTCTGGCTATCCCCTTCCCTCCAGGTGGTAGAATGGAGGAAAAGATAACTTGGACACTACTGTTTCTCACTTACACCCCCAGGGCTTTATAGTCTTCCTTGGTTCTACCCAGGTTCTGGCTTGCAGTGCATTCATGCCCACATGCAAGAGTAGCAGTGGATAGTAGTCTGTGTTCTTGACAAGCTGTGGCACCCTCTCAGCAACACCTCGCATCTTGGCTCCCAGGAGGCAGCACACCTCTCATGACTCCCTGTCAGGTGGGCAGATGGGCACCTCAGTGTGCCTTAGCAGAGAATCTCCCACTACAAGCACTTGTCATTTCTTTTTACAGTATCCACTTTGTGCTGCTGGTACAATTTCTCCTTGCACATCTTGCTCGTGGGTGTCAACAGCTGTTAAGGATTCATATCTGGTTTTGGTTGCGAAGCTGGAGGGTGAAGACTGAAGTGAAGCCCTACTTTTGTGGGTCACCAGGGTCCAAGGTGCTTCATTCTCTGTGGTGTCCACTACAGGTACTTGGTTATGAAACCACCTATCTATCTGTGTCTTGGCCCCCTTAATACTGCACAGCCTTTTTACTGTTTCCTGCAACTCAGCCACCTGACATAACAGATCATCAACCTGTCTCCTGAAAAGTCTCCTCTGTTGGAAGGTCTTTGGCCATCATTGAAAGGACAGCAGGGGGAATAACAGTCTCTTAAGCCCTATGGACCTTGATTGAGAAAGACCTAAAACCAATAAGGGTAGCTTGCTAAAGAATCTGAGGTAGACTGCAGCTGTGGAGCTTTCTTGCTTAATTTTCCTCAGTGCTCTTTTGCTGGGGGAATAGGTTTTCTTGAAGAGACCACAGCCTCTTACTTTTGACTCTAAGTGAGACAGCATACTTGGTTCCTTCTCAGGGATAAATGTTCCACTACCCTCATGCAATAATGAAAATAAAGCAGAAAGAAATTATTTACTTACCAATTTTATACAGTTCAATGCACTCATCATAGAACTGGATAAGGGATTCTTTGCTAGACCCATTCACCAGGAAGTAAGCTTTTTCAGTCTCTATCTTCACATTTTGGAATCTACATCCCGTATTTCTGCCATTTTCATCTTTAATGTAAAGCTCACATTCCATCTTGTCAACATATCTGTATATAGCAAGATACTTTAGTTAAATGTGGGCAGTGTGATGTGTGAAATGAGAATTCAGACTTCTCTAGACTCAAGCAAACCTACTTACCTCGAGTTCTGCCAGTAGAGAAAATATTGGGTGTCTTCCGGAGCATCCCTGCCTGCTTGCCAAGTGCAGTTCATGAAGGAAACATTATAAATCACACAGGAGAAGTTTTCAATGGCCGACCCATTCATGCCTGTAAACACAAGAATACCCATGATGAGGAAAAATTGTGTGACTGCTCCAAGCTGGAGGATCTTGGTACACATTTAGATATGTTAGACACCTGCAACTCCAGCTGTTATTGGTTGGGTTAGGAATTACTTTCTTCATTTTAGTTGGTAACAGTGGAAGATACTTGCACTGACAAATTCAAAGAAGAATTTGTCATTGATAAATCCCCCAAAGATATTATAGCTGCACCTGATAGAATAAGTCTCACGGGAGCCTACACTGCTGTAGTACAGGGTGACACCTAAAGTGGCTACCTCTGTCCTTCGGATTGTTCCTATTCAAAAGGAGTCACTGGTGCCACAATGCCACAAACTGAAACTTTTGCCTATCATCCTTCAGTACCCTGCTGTAGCATTTTTATTTGAAGTATATTCTTCAGTGCCCCGCCAAATGAATGTCAAGCATGAGGAGCTTCCCTGTGGGCTCCAGAGAAGGAGAGAAACCCAAGTGCAGAGCTATGAAGTTTTTCAAGACTGTAGGATGGTGTTGGTGCAAACTTGTGAGGTATTTGTGCCCTGCAGCAGTGTCTTCTTCCACCTGGGATTAACATGAGGAATCTTCTCCTTATCACAAACATATCAAATTACTCCTTAACCCCCATCCCCAACAAAAGCCAGTAAGGAGACTAAACATACATTTTAAAAGGAAGAATTATCCATCCTTTTATAGGGAATCAGCAAGCATTTTGAGGCAGCAAGTAGTGTGGTTTTGTATATGCCAACTCCATGTTGCTTAAATGAACTGCTCTGGTACCTTGTTCTTTTAACATATATATTATCTCTCTCATATAAAGAGGAGTAAATTCTGTCAGACCTTTCATTGTTGTGGATGGGACACTGAAAAGTGTTGGGTGTTACACCATGAGTTATGCCATGACAAAATTCAAGGTGTCACAGATTTCTCAAGGAAGAATTCCAAAACTACAGCCACAAATCTGTTTCATTTGGATTTTTAATAACATTTTAAAGACATTCAAATGCAGTCAATAAAATATTAGCACAATTAAAAGACAATTGGCAATTAAAAACATGACACCAAGCAAGGTGGTAACTGAGGACTGAAAAATGGCTGAGCTAGTTGTAGGAAACTCCTTTTCACTGAAATGTTGTCATAAGGCTGTGAACAAGAACCTGTTCAACCTACAGGAAACAAATGAAGATATGGAATGAAGGGTTTCAGTTTTGCTTTTACCTCAGGCCATTGGAAGTATGCATAGCCTTTCCCAAAGTCTAGTGTGTTACCTTGAGGATTACATCTGCATATGCCTGAGTATGTGCCATTCATGTTCACTCCTGTAACAGAAAAGCTTGCCTCATTGTGCAGAGGAGGTTCTGTATTTGCAGACATGCACTTCATATTCTCTGCCTGAAAAATGTCATGCAGAAGATTTACTCTTCAGTTTTTCATCTATTGGTTTACACAGTGCTACTCCCTGTAGAAAGGGCTTAAGCTTGTACTTGATTTGTAACAGTGGGACCACTACATGATGTCTTCCCAGGCTTGAGAACTCTCTTCCCAGAAGTTTTGGGTAATAAACCTTTGCCAGTGCAAGGTGAAGAGTTCAGTGCTTCCCTCCAGAAAAGCTCATGGCAGTGTTATAAATAGCAGTTCCTTCCCTCCTTCTGCCCATATCCACAACAGTCCACCAAATCAGTTGAACCACCTCAAAACAGAACATAGGTGTTTTCATAAGAACCAACAGACGGCTGTATTTTGCTTTACATTCCTTTGACAGACAAAGGGAGATACTCCACAAATGATTGCCTGAGCAAGGAGCTGGCTTGAGATTCATCTCCACTAACAGTTTTCTAAAAACTAGCACCTAATTTGGGCAATTCATATAGGTGCCTTGTCTACGCAGCGGTGAAGGAAGACACAGACAGTGGCATATAAGATGCATGAGATACACCGCCTTCAGGCAGGGGCTATACCTTTCTAGCAGCTCCTGTCAGAGCTTACAGGACTATAATTTCCATGCTTAGGTGAAATGAGGGTGACATGAACCTACTGAAATCTGTGATTACTGATACAGGTGACATAACTGCATGGAGTCTCAGAGGAGTGACAAATGTAAGAATTTTCTAGAAACTGCCTATAGAAACATTAATGTTTACCATAGATGTAGCATACATCTTGCTTGACACAGTAGTGTAGCATAAAATGCTCCCTCTCCATTCATGCAAAATAGACTGTCAAAACCAGTACCTTCCTGTTACAGTTCCTGTTCCTGAAACAACTTTATTTTGGATATTACCTACTCAATCAGATGCACAAGAAATGCTCGCCAAATGGATGGAGACAGCTTTGGGCTCTAGAGGAAGAGAACTCCTTCTCTGGAGATACTCAAAACCAGCCTGGATGCAATCCTGTGCAACCTACTCTAGATGTTCCTGCTCTAGCGAGGGGGTTGGACTAGATGATCTCTGGAGGTCCCTTCCAACCCCAACCAATCTGTGAATCTGTAAATCTGTGAATCTGTGAACTTAACTAAGACAGGAGTAATACATGTACAGGTAAAAGAATAATCCCGAGAGAACAACTTCATGACTTGCTTTGAAGTATCTGTGCAGCCTGTAGAGGCCAGTGAAAGAGAAAACTATTTTGCCTAACAAACATAGCAGCTGCAAAATGGGAAATGCTTAGCTTGCTGTATTCTCTGCATAGCCACTGAAAACAGACTAAATCAGAAGCAGAAGTTGCCTTTTCATAATGTCATGACACTTCTCAAGTAATCCATTTTACACAAGTTCTAGATCTTCTATCTGCTATAAAAAATTTGGATCTGGAGCTGAAGTTTGGGTCTGATCTGAACCTGAATTTGGCAAGGAATGTAAAAAATAATAATAAGGACTTCTACAGGTACGTCGATCAGAAAAGAAACATTAAAGAAAGTGTACTGCCCCTGATAAGTAAGACAGGAGAACTAGTGACAACTGACATGGAGAAGGCTGAGATACTCAACAAACTTTTGCCTCAGTGTTCACTTGTAATCACTCTTCCCACATCTCTCAAGTCCATGAATCTCAAAGCAGGGACTGGGGGAATGAAGTCCCTCCCATCATAAGAGAGGATCAGGTTTGAGACCACCTGAGGAACCTAAGCATACCTAAGTCCATGGGACCCAATGAGATGCATCCTAGGGTCCTGAGGGAATTGGCTGATGTAGTTGCCAGGCCACTCTCCATCATATTTAAAAAGCCATAGCAGTCAGGCAAAGTCCACAGTGACTGTAGAAAAGTAAAAGGGTTGTAAGGAAGATCCTGGGAATTACTGACCAGTCAGCCTCACCTCCATGCCTGGTAAAGTCATGCAACAAATCACCCTGGTAAGTTATGTGGGAGCATATAGAAGACAGAGAGGTAATTAGAGACAGCCAAGATGCCATCACCAAGGGCATTTTGTGCCTGAGTAATCTAGTGCTCCTCTCCAGTTGAGTGACTGCATCAGTTGATAAGGGAAGAGCAACAGATGTCATCTACCTGGATTTCAGCAAGACCTTTGGCATGGTCCCACACAACATTTTTGCCTCTAAAATGGAGACATATGGGTTAGACAAACTGTTAGATGATAAGGAATTGGCTGGATGGGTGCATCCAAAGACTTACAGTAGGCAATGGTTCAATGTTCAAGTGGAACCAGTAATAAGTGGTGTCACTCAAGGCTCTGTACTGGGACAACTACAATTTAATATCTTCATTAATGACATAGAAAGTGGGATTGAGTGCACACTCAATAAGTTTGTGGATGATGCCAAGCTGTGTGGAGCAGCTGATTTACTACACGGAAAGGATGCCATCCAGAGAGACCATGACAGTCTTGAGGAGTGAGCCCGTGTGAACCTCATGAAGTTCAACAAGGCCAAGTGCCAGGTCCTGTACATGGGTAAGGGCAATCCCCAATATCAATACAAACTGAGGAATGAATTGATTGAAAGCAGCCCTGCAGAGAAAGACTTAAGGATACTGGTAGGTGAAAAATTGGACATGAGCCGGCAATGTGTGCTTGCAGCCCAGAAAGCCAACCATGTCCTGGGCTGCATAAAAAGAAGCATGGCCAGCAAGTCAAGGGCCTCCCTCTACTCCACTCTCATGAGACCCCACCTGGAGTACTGCATTCAGGTCCGGAGTCCCGAGCACAAGAAAACCATGGACCTATTGGAGCGGGTCCAGAGGAGGGCCACGAAGATGATCAGAGGGCTGAAACACCTCTCTGGGGTTGTTCAGTCTGGAGAAGAGAAGGCTCCAGGGAGACCTTACTTCAGCCTTCCAGTACCTGAAGGGAACCTACAAGAAAGCTGGAGAGGGACTGTTTACCAGGGCATGTAGTGACAGGACAAGAGGTAATGGCTTAAAGCTGAAGGAGGGTAGATTTAGATTACATATAAGAAAGAAATTCTTCACTATGAGGTTGGTGAGGCACTGGAAGAGGTTGCCCAGAGAAGTTGTGGATGCCCCCTCCCTGGAAGTGTTCAAGGCCAGGTTGGATGGAGCTTTGGGCAATGTGGTCTAGTGGATAGTGTCCCTGCTCACAGCAAGGAGGTTGAATTAGATAATCTTTAAAAGTTCCCTTCCAACCTAAACCATTCTAGGATTGTATGAACCTGCTTGGCCTTCAGGAGCCACCCCAGAAATATTGTGTCTTCACAGGCTTCTGTGTCACATCAATCAGCCCTGAGCAATCACATCACCACATTTCCAATGTCCCTGAATGCTATGTCTTGTTTTCAAGTCAGTAAGGATGCATGTAGCTAATTCAGTCTGTCCTTTGTACTTAAAAATTCTCATCTCAACAGCATGAGATGCCTCACCAAAGTTCCTCTGAAACCAAGAAAAGAGACAATATTATACTTCAGTTCCATCAAGGCCCTGGTTCCACAAGAGTCCTCTGAAGGCAAGAATTTCACAAGAATGGCCAAAGAGGACAGGTATGCCTCAGTACCAAGATAAGCCTCAACAAAAACTAGAAAGGACTGATGAAAGAGACTATCTTGTACATAACAAGGACACTTTTCAATTACTTAAGAATATGAAAGAAAAAAAGAAAGTGTAATGACTTATCTCCATTAAAACTTTGCATAGCAAATTTACCATTATAGTCTCAGTAAAATGTCCTGCAGTCACTGAACATTAGTACTCAGCGAAATTCATGCTGCTCATCCAGCTCAGTTCCATTTTTCCACTGATTCATCATCAAATTTCTAATAGGTGAGTCTGGCATCTCCACTGCAAGTATCATATAATAGGATCAGTAAGGTGCATGACTGATTCTCAGATTTTTAGGTGCAGAGTTTACTACCTAGCACATCTAACACAGAAGGCAACTTAAGCACAACTACCCATAATGAGAAGCATTTTACACTCCACCTCAGAGGATTGCCCCGTGGAAGTGCTCTACTCACAGTCTGTGCAGTGCCAGCCGACACACAACTGGGTGTTCAGAAGCATCCACTGGATCATTAAGATGAGTGCAAGAGGAGCAACCATCTCTTCCTCCTTGGAGACAGAGAACAGTGAAACTTGCTCAAGGTGAAAGAAGCCAGCGTGAACCACGCATCTCTGAATCTGCCTAGTCTGCTCATTATGCCTGCTTCTACACCATCTGACCATCTCTCAGTTCTGGTGGGAGGAAAGATTAGATAGATTTCTCAAGCAGTCAGAAAAATGTTCAAATAAACAGCAACAGAGTTAAATTGTTTCTGTAACAAAACAATTTGTGTGATGATTTGTGAAGCTGGTGATCTTGGGAGCACTTTATAAACATTACATATATACATTTAATGACTGGCTATCTTAAAGTCTAAAGATTATTTATCTATCTGCTATATACAAAGGTTAGGATGAATAGACATCAAGCAGGTGGGTAAACAGCTGCAAAAAGAAAATATCTAAATGGGTCACAGCAATATCAATGAGCTCAAGTTACCCAATGGTGAATATGGTAAGTTTGGTGAGGACATCTGTTCATGTACTTTCAAGGATGTTTTTGAGTATATGCGTAAAGTGGATCTAGGAGTGGTGTCTAACTTCTACAAATTTAGTATGAAACCCCGTAAGAAAATCAAAAGTGCCGCTAGGACTTTTCTTAGCAGGCAGTAGGTACTTTATTTGCAAAAAACTTCATTCAGTTTAGCTCCATGTATTCCTCTGACAGCTTTTTAGATTTTGCCCAGGACTTCACCCCTCCAGCCCTGGACTTCCTAGAGTCTTAGTGAATACGTCAGCAAACAAAATAGAAAGACGAAGTTGGACCTACCTTCTATTTCAAAATGTCTTTATCTCTCTTTATCATTCTATCATAGTCTTCGGGTTCAGAAAAGATGGAGAAACTTGTATTTGAATTGGTTGTATAGCTATAAATAGGGCTGTCTCCCTTGCTGCTTGTCTTTTGGGGAACTGTCATACCATCGGAACTGTTGCAAGATACGATGTTCATCACTTCCCTCCTGAGTCTTACCAAATGCATGTAATTGCACAACTCATGATTTCATAGAAATTGAAGACGCAGTTAGCTGGTTACATTTTCCTTTCTGATCAGACTCCACTGGTGCTTGGGAATCTGGCAAGTGCAAATAAATCTTTTCCTTTACACGTATTTCTCTCTAGTTCTAAATAATACTGAGTAGTACAAAGCATTTTTCAATATAAACCATCTCTGGGGGCTGTGGGGGCTCCCCATGGCGGCTCAGGGCAGGGCTGGCAGCCAGGGCCTGTCCCAGCCCCAGCCAGGCACAGGGCAGCCGGGGGCAGCGGGGCAGCCCCAGCCCCGGGCATCGGGCACCTCCATGGGGACAGGGACAGGCCGAGGCTGGGACGAGGGCCCATGGCCGGGCAGGGCAGGGCTGGGGGGAGATGGGGCAGGGGCTGATGGCCCGGGGGGGTTGAGATGGGGTCTGGGGCCCTGGGCAGGATTAAGGAAGCCCTGGGAGGCTGGGCAGGAATGATTTATGGGGCGCTTAGGGAAATGACAATGCAAATTGTAAAAGTTCCTTAAGCCTGTGGAAAAAGAGGATTTCAAATCTTGGATATGAAGTCTTCAAGAAGATATCACAATCAAAAGTTGCGATCTGGGTTTGTTCTCCATCCATTTCTCCCAGTGTCAAAAAAAAAAACCCCAAACCACAAAGCACTGCAAAACCAGACAAAAATTGCAAGTAGTAAACATCCAAGTATAAAAAGCCACTGCAATGCTGAGCATTTGTTCTCTTCTCAGGTCACTGTGATTTTCTAAAGGAGAAGGTTATTATAAAGAGTATAAAACATCAAAAACTCTCCTATACCCTGAAAGGCTTTGCTGCACAGGAAAAGATGTAATTTACTTAATACTGAGTTTTATAATCCATATAAAGCAATTTCATTTCTTCATAGTTTGAAATTGAAGCATCACTAGAAAATGGGACATTTTTGAAACAGCAAGATATGTCAACATTTTCCTCTTAAAAACAGGCAGATCTGTTCTGCTGGAGTTAAAATCTTGGAGGAGAGAGAACTGTCCATGTACTTCTTTACCACTCCCATTTCTTGCCTATTATATTTGGAAAATGTCACCTGTTGCCCAGCACCCTTCCAGGATGCTCCAGGATTCACCTTTATCAAAATCCCAAGGTCATTCCTATCCTACTGCTTCTTTATTGACATATGGAGTGATATAACCATATCAGCAGTAGTTCATATATCAGCTATTCATACATAACTAAGATACAGTTATTTCCAAAAAGGAAAGCCAAAGATAGTGCAGTGCTGACTGTCTTTGGGGACAAAGAGGACTTACCTTCTAGAGACTCAAATGCCCAGGCTCAGGAATATTTCTGCTTCCTAAATTCCTACTGGAGTGTGAGATTGAAGACTGATGATGTATCTGCCTTTCTCTCTCATTTCCCCCAGCCTTTTACCTCCTTTGGTCTCCCTCCTCCAGCAGGTCAGTTCCCAGAACATTAGGCAGTCTCCCACCACTCCTGCAGTAGACACATCCAAACCAGGAGCTCACCCACCCTCTGGCACCTCACACTGCAGGAGCGGAGAAGGGAGGGAGTTAAGGTAAGCCATGCAGCCAAGAGTTTGGGCTGGGGAGGAGAAGGGCTGGAATCAATTGCACCAAAGTTGCATTTACTGATCCTGCACCACTTTAGGGATGGTGTTTAAGGGCTGCTGTTGCTCTGAGGGGCCTGTAGCTCCTATGGAGATGGAGTTTCTTGGCAGAAGCAGGACAACAAGGCTGTGCCCACTGATGGCTGTGGCTGGATTTCTGGGCAGTGTCTGTGTCTGCCCTTTCATCATGCTGTTTAGTGTTGATGCAGCGGGACGTTGACTGCCCTGGGCAACTGTGGTTTTTTTTCTGTGCCTAAATCTAGTCTTGGGAAGTGCTGCAAACTTCCAGCTTTTGAGTCATACCAATTATGCATCTTGCAATGATTGGACAACGACAAACACATCTGTCCAGTGCTGGATTCTCTTTCTCCAGTTGAATTCTCAACTGTGTGGCTACTTGTGCACCCCAAGAGAAGGCCCATGCTCCCACTCTGAAGGTCTCCTGAACCTGTACATCAGGCAGTAGAGGAGCAGTGTGCTCTCTGGTGCACTCTCAGATTATGCATGTCTGTAACACAATAAGGAAGTCTGGGTTTTGAGGGTTTGGGTATTGGGTACTTTTTGTTTTTAAACTGGAATATACTGCAGCAGAACAATCCAGACAGCCCACAAGGACAGTGGTGTTACCACAGACAAAGGAACTGGCCTATCCAGGGGATTTCTTTGCTTGCCTATATTTAGGCCAAGTCCTCACTTGAGGCTTTCAAAAATGCAAAAATTTAAAAAAAATTTAAATAATCCCCAAACAAAGCTGGTGTTAATGATGCTACTACAGTCTGTTATCTTTTACATAGCAGAAAACTAGTGTTGAGTGGCTTCACTATGATCCAGGAGCTGGAAGAGAAATGAGAAGAAGAAGAGAAAGAGAAAGAAAAAGAGAAGAGAAAGCTGGACTGTTTACAGACTTTTACTCTACAAGTAGAGTCACTGCAGGAACAGGATTAAAACCAACCTGACATGGTTTAGGTCCAGCCGAGCACCATGTGGCCACTCGCTCACCCCTCCCCCGGCGGGGTGGGGAGGAGACCGGACAAACAAAGGCAAAAGCCTTGTGGGTTGCGGTAAGGACAGTTTACTGGGACAGCAAGGGAGAGGGAAACAATCAATAACAGTGCTGATAACAGATATACACAATAGGTGATAACAGAAAGTAATTCACCGATCCACGCTCAGCCTGTTCCCGGAGCCACGCCAAAACCCGAAGAACCCACCCCTCCCCGACTAGCCCCCTTTTCTGGTGAGCATGGCGGCACATGGTATGGAATAGCCCCCGGCCAGCCTGGCTCACCTGGACTGGCTCCTTGGGAAATTAACTCTAGCCTAGCCAGAGCCAGGACACAACCTTACTTAAATATCCCAAAATCTTGAAGAATAATTTATTGCACCAACAACAATAGGAGTGCTCACAAGAACTGCCTGAGCGTTTTGCTATGCCAGTGAGTTACACCTTTTGTGTAGACCTCAAAAATACAAATAGGAGATAAGATCCTCTCTTTTGTCCTTGTAGCAAGAACTTTCTAGTTTTTAGCAAATGTCTTTCTCCACAGAACAGAGGAACAGCCATAGGACACCAGAATAAAGGACTTCTATCTATGTGAACATCTGAGCCACTTGGTTAAAAGGTTATACACCCTGACCATCCTTTCCCAGTGACTGTTACATTGGGTCTTTGCCCAGGGATGGGAAAGGGATACCTTAATCCCACTCCTACTCCCACTTCCACTCTTTCATGGATAGAATTTCTGGTGTTCTCTTCCGGGTGCTGGTAGTGAACAAGTTTTCTGAATGGCTTTGCAGTCTCAGCCGCTTTTGCAGTGAAAGCAGTGGGGATGTCAGGGGTGCACCAATGGCCATGGTCAACTGTGAGTAAAGCAGGATGGAGAGGATCCAGTGGACCTTATCTATTTAATTCCCCTTAGATTAAAGTAACTTTGGCTACTTCTGATGCAGGTGCTCTTATCTGTAGGCTGTTATAACTTAAACAGAAGGCTCCTGCTCTGCTTCTGTTTTAAAAAGTTATTCAAAAGAAATTGTTAATGAAAGCTTATTTAGAAACACAGAATCATAGAAAAATTTGGTTTCAAAGGTGGCCTCTTGGAGGCAATCTGGTCTAGCGGAATTTTGTCACCCTGAGAGAACTTTATCTACCATGAGAGGATTTCAACCACCTGAGACGACTTTAACTATCCTGACACCTGTTGGAAGGGCAAAATGGCAGGATAAAAGCAAGCCAGGAGAATTATAGAGATCACCAGGAACAATATTGTGATATAGATGCTGGACAAGATGACTGCAGGAGGTACTCGGCCAGATCTACAACTCATCAGAGAACTGGTCATGGATATGACGGCCATTGACAGTCTTGACTGCAAGGATCATGATGTGGTGGACTTCAAGATCCTGAGAAAAATAAGGCAGGCAAATAGCACGCTATGTACGTTGGATGTCATGAGAACAGACTTCAGCTTGCTCAGGGCAGAATAGGATTTGACATCTAGTGCTCTGCCCATCTCTCAGCTCTTAAATAGGAGACTGGCAATAATTCAGAAGCTTCCACTATGGATGTGCTGGACTCGTGCCAGCAGATTTGGTTTAGCCTCCAGCACATCCTTCCTGTTCTTTCCTGTATTTTGGATATCATGACATGTACCACAGCTCATCCCTTGCAGTCCCAAGTAACCTCTCTAAACAGACCTGACATCTTCCACCTTTACCCTGGCACACAATCTACTATGCCAGAGGTGTCCTCGCATACCTCACAGACCCAGGTCTCTGCACCCTCTGCCACCATTTGCTTCCTCCTGATCTTGTGGATCTGGTGGAAGGGCAAAGCTCAAAGAGTTGTAGCAAATAAGGCTACATATGGCTAGTGACCAATCACCAGTGGTGTTCCTCAGGGTTCAATTCTAGGGCCAGTTCTGTTCAATATATTTATTAATGATCTGCATGCAGGACTTGAAAGCACCATTAGCAACTTTGCTGATGATACCAAACTGGGAGGTGTTGTTGAGTTTCTTGAGGGACAAGAGGCCTTGCAGAGGGATCTAGATAGATTGGCACATTGGGCAATGATTAGTGGTATCAAATTTAATAAGTCCAAATGATGGATTCTGCACCTAGGATGGGTAATGCCAGGCACAAGCATAAATTGTCAGAGGAGAGGCTGGAGGGCAGCCCTGCAGAAAGGTGTCTGGAGGTGCTGGTTGACAGCAGCTCAATAGGAGTCAACAGTGTGTCCTGGCAGCCAAGAGGGCAAACCACATCCTGGGGGGCATCAAACACAGCATAACCAGCTGGGCAAAAAAGGTGATTATCCCGCCGTACTAACCGTTAGTGCGACCTCACCTTGAGTACTGCTTGCAGTTCTGGGCCCCACCATTTAAGAAGCATGTGAAGGTCCTTGAATGCATCCAGACAAGGGCAGCAAAGCTGGTGAAATGGCTGGAAGGAATGTCCTGTAAGGACAAGGCATGTCCTGCCAAGGACTCCGGATTTGTCTAGTTTGAAGAGAAGGATGCTGAGGGGCGACCTCACTGGTCTCTACAGCTTCCTGAGGAGGAGAAGTGGAGAGGGAGGTGCTGAGCTCTTCCCCTGCTACCCAGTGACAGGGCTCATGGGAATGGCTCAAAGCTGCATCAGGGGAGGTT
>VXBL01006846.1:14664-38150 GCA_013400195.1 Aramus guarauna
TAAAATAAAATAAAATAAAATAAAATAAAATAAAATAAAATAAAATATAGTATTGACTCTTATTCTATCCTATCCTATCCTATCGTATCCTATCCTATCTCTTCTGCTGCAGGACCTCCCTTAGTTCCTGTCTGCTGGAGCTCAGTTTGCAGTATGAGATGGCTCAAAGCATGCCTCCCTCCAGCCATGGCTCTGCTCTAGACAGAAGTGAAACTCCCATAGGAAGCTCTGGTTTGATGAGGACACCTATCTCCAGCTTCTTAGTTTAGGGGTCACCATACTGAGTTTTTTCACCTGTCGCGGTCTTTTCTTAACCTTGACAGCACCTTTTCTGTTTTGCAGGGATTCAGTTTACCAGAAAGGGCAAATCCCCCGAGATTTGTGCAAGATTCTGTCCTATGTTTCTTTCTGGCAGAAATGCAGAAACAAAGACCAAAGCCATTTCAGATGAAGTCATTTTAGCTACTGTACAGTTACGTGCGGAAGAACGGTGAGGAGATAGGCAATGGAGGTCAGTACGGCTCTTTCCCAGACTCCTTTCAGCTCTTTCCCAGGCTCCTTATAATAAATCCCTTTATGCTTTAAGGCAGCAGAGATTTCTATTCCACATTGTACCACATTGTTACTTTTGTTGTCCCTGGCTAGGTTCCTCTGTCACGCACCTTCTCTGTACCTGACCATGCACTATTCGCGTGTCCACTTGCAAGGCTGTCCGTTAGCCATCGCGTCACACAGATTTATTGCGCATACACATTCTCACATAAAAACCTCATAAACTCACGCCCGCTGTTCCTCGCCATGGGCCATTGCTCCACGGTGCCAAGTATCTCCCCACCTGCATTTTACCTCGCGTGGGAAACTACTGGGAAAACCCCACTGGGACGTTGAAGATTGGCCAGAACTGGCAAGGGGGGAAGAAGTAACCCCAAGGGCTGTTGAATTGGCTATAAGAAGCCTGCCTTTCCGCGATGCCTCACAGGTATCCTGGAAGTTGGCAGGTAAGTTAGGGTGGGCTCTGTTCACCAGGACAAAAGCATTAGATGATGATTTATCAGTTTTGCAACAATGCATGAAAGAGTTAGAATGGGAAAATGGGGATTTATGGGATGTGAAAATTATAGCGCAAGAGGTAATTACTAACCAAGCAGAAAAGAGTCAAGATTTAACCCACAAGATTTAGCAATTGGTGTTGAGAGTAGCAAATAAACAACAAGGGCGATATCGGAAGGCGCTGGCAACTGTTACACAAGTTCAGGTGGTTGTGTTGCGTCCCTCATGGAATCCTGCAGAATGAGATGGGAATATTTGGAGTAGCTCCTCTGACTCAGACTCTGAGATTGAATATCAGAAAGAATGGGAACCATCCTTTGTGCAAGCTAGACTGTTGGTGCAAATGCAGGAAGAATGGCAAATAGGCAGTAATGTGGTTGAGCAGCATAGGACATATAGCCCTAAAGAAATACGAGAGTTTCTAACAACATTTCAACCACAACCTGGTGAATCTGTGTTAGCTTGGGTGGTTAGAGCCTGGGACAGTGGGGCAGGGTTGTTGGCTTTATTGAGGGATGAACTAAACCTGATGAGTCCTTTATCCATGGATGCTCAAGTGCAATATTATTTGACCAGACTAGGATGTCCGTGTGACAGTGCTGGTAGTCCTCTGCAAGCTCCTTTGTTATATCAATGGTTATGTGCTGCTGTTGTAGGTGCGTACCCTGCACCTGGTGAGCTAGCAGCTGCAGTAGAAAACTGGTGAACTATAGATGAAGGGATAAGTGCATTACAGCAATTGGGAGTAGCTATTGGATTAATAGATGGTGTCAGTCCTGATGGAGCAGAGATAACTTGACAAATGAAAACACAATTGCTTAAAGGGGCTTCAAGTGGTTAAAGCCACTTTTGTTTGGAACTGTAATGCCTGCTACAGGAATTGTGGGAGTTGTGGCAAACCAAATGAGGGACCTAGCAATAGTAGGTGGAGGGTCAGAGAAACAGGTTAGAGCAATTCAGAAGGGTAAAGCCCAAAAGCTGGGTGGAGCATTAAAAAGTACTGGTAAAGTTACTAAGGGACAAATGTGGATGGATTTACTGCAAGCAGGAGTGACAAGGGATGAGATAAATTGTTTATCAACTTCAGATCTTTTTCAGAGATGGCAAAAACTACCTGCTAACCAACAAAAGCATGTTAAACCCTCAGCTCCCCCTGCTTCTAGTACCCCATGGAAGTTACCTGGAAAAAGACAATGAAGGGAAGGTGGGTCCCCCAAAGTCCGAGGGTCTGTGGCAGCATATCACCCAGGGGACCAACGCCCATATGTACCCCTACAAATTAAATGGTGTTTGGGTGGGGAGATGTCGGTTTTAGCTTTCATGGATACGGGGGCAGAAGTGACAGTTTTACATAGTGCAGTGAATCCACACAGAGCTACTACCCATATCTGTGGTCTGGGTGGATCTGCTACTCCAGCAATAAGAACTGCAGTCTCCCTAGCTATTGGGAAAAATCCTCCATTCTCTAGCGCTGTGTTATTAGCACCAATCCATGAATATATTTTAGGAACTTATGTATTGTTGGGTTGACACATATAGACAATGCAGGGATTGTTTTCATTCGGACAGAACCCTGCCTTACCACAAGCACAATTGATTACATTGATTAGAGGACAGACAAAGTGGGACCCTGTTGAGGTACCTGTACCTGCAGTTGTTGTACAAGTAAAAGAATATTGAATTGAAATTCAAGAAATGATAGTTGCCCTTTTGGAAGCCCAAATAACCCGCCCTGCTTTGTCTGCCTTTAATAGTCCTATCTGGCCTGGGAAAAAAAGAGATGGTTTGTGGAGAATGACAGTAGATTACAGGGAATTGAATAAAGTAGCTCCACCTCTTATGGCTGTAGTACCTGACATGATAACATTGCTAGAAGGAGTGGGGAAGCACGTACAAGATTGGAAAGCAGTGAATGACTTAAATGCTTCCTTTTCAATAGCTATTTCAACAGAATCACAAGACTAATTTGCCTTCACTTGGAATGGCAAACAATATACATTCCAAGTTTTACCACGAGGTTACAAACACAGTCCCACAATGTCATCAATTAGTAGCAGCTGACTTGCCTGCTCCAGCAAAGAACTGCACTATACATCATTACATTGATGATATTTTAATTATAGGTCCTTCAAAAGTGGCTGTGACTGAACAACTAGGAACTTTAGTAAACACCCTCCAAGAAAGGAGGTGGGCTGTAAATCCAAAGAAAATTCAAGGACCTAACGCTCGTGTTCAATTTCTAGGGATAGTTTGGAGAGGGCAAATGAAAGCTATCCCTGAAAAGGTGCATAACACAATTCAACAGTATCTGATGCCTACCACCGTCAAGCAGTTAGAAGCATTCCTTGGGCTGTTGGGTTTCTGGAGAACCTCATTTAACATACCTGATGCGGCCTTTCCAATGGCTGACTAAGAAAAGTAGTCAGTGGTCCTGGACCAAAGAACACCAACAAGCCTTTGACCTGTGCAGAGAAGCTGTAGTTCAACATTCTGAACTCTTTGTGCCTTATGAAGGACAACCTTTTGAATTGGAAGTTACGGTTTTAGATGACACAGTATAGTGGGGATTGCGGCTACAGTGTGAACAAGCTCGGAGGGAACCTATAGGGTTTTGGTCAAGATCCCTGCATGGGGCAGCAACTCATTACACTCCATTAGAGAAACAGATTTTGGCAGTCATATGGACTCTCTAGAACACAGAGTGGATTACTGGGTGTGACCCAGTCATTGTACGTACACCTATTCTGATACAAGCATGGGTAAATGATAATACAGTCCAGGCCTATGCAGGTGTAGGACAGACTGTTACCCAATGGAAGTGGAAACATTACCTCTAAGCTTGTTTGAAAGGAGGGAAGAAGGAATTGAGCACCCCACGTGCCACCCTTCTAAGTGAAATACAATTTACACATATGCCTGCCTTATCGTAACCTGAGGGCCTACCATTACTCACTCCCCTTATTGATGTCTCTCCAGAGCAGGAGGCCCCTCCATTTGAAAACTTGCCAGTTGACGAGTGAATGAAGGCGTGGTTTTCTGATGGAAGTGCTGTGTATTCTTGGACAGGAGAGAGGGTTTGGCATGCAGTAGCATATAATCCCACTACAGAGACAATTTGTTTTGCATCAGGTATAGGCTATTCTAGTCAATGGGCAGAGCTGAAAGCAGCTGAGATGATTGCCTTAAAGGAGGGAGATGCACGATATCTGTATACAGATAGTTGGGTGATATATAAAGGTTTGTGATCCTGGCTACCCACATGGGCCAATGCAAAATGGAAAATTCATGATAGGGAATTATGGGGAGGACCACTGTGGGAAGCCATCTGGCCCATTGTCCAACAATGAATAATTGCTGGGAGACATGTTGATGTACATCAGAAGCAAGAAACTCTTGAGTCACAATATAATAATGCTGTGGACCAGATGGCCACTCCTACTGAACTAAAGCAAGCCCAAACAGCCTTTGGAAAAGCCAGTCATGAACAGAATTGCCTGATAGGCACAAGTGTTCTTTAGTGTTTATTCTATAGAGACATTCCCCAAGTAATACTTATGTGAGGAAAAAACAGATCATTTGTAATGGTGGTATTAGTGAACTTAGCTGTTGTAACCATGTAGCCCTGTAATATGGTGTTGCCATTGCTAGTAACAGACCATAAGTTTTGTAATGAGTTTGCAAGGCCTTAGAGCTGAAGTTTGTCAGGCTTGCTCTGCTTGAACTTTTCTTGACCTGTTTTTCTTTTGTTTGACCAGATGTCCATGGCTAATTTGTTTTACTTTTGTTTATCTTTGTATGGTACCACCAAGTTTTTACAACTCTAATGCACTGATGCAATCAGTGTAGGTCTGCATGATGGTGGAGACCTTTAGAAGTGAAGACACAGGATAGGGTGTAGAGGCATGGGGCTGGATAAGAGATGGGACACAGGCACGGCACTGGGACTTCACAGCTATGAATGGCCTCAAAACCCTGGTTTTCCCAATCTAAATTATCCATCCACAGAAGCAGAATGTGTGATTAGCCTCCAAAATGATGTTTTTGTCTCATATCTCCTTACTAACCAGAGGGTTCAGGATGTGCTGCTTCTGTTTTCCTCAGGTGTTATAAAACCACACCACCAGCCTGTACCACTTGCAGCTAGCAAGTGGCAGGCTTCTGCTGGAGAGTTCAAAAGTTCAATTTTCAATATTTCCCACCCCACACACATTTACATAATTATCTGCTACCTGTTAGCAGTCATATTTTAAGCTATTTTTTCATCTACCACAGATGTGAAGTGATGAAAAGTGGGAGGAAATTTTTGCTTTTGTAAATGACTGTGTGCAACATCTAGGGTGTGCTGTGCTGAAGAATGTAGCAACCTAGTTGGAAGACAACAAACAGAATTATGGGAAAATTGTCTCCTGAACTCTTCAACAATACTTATTTTGTAAGAGCAAATGATCATTTGTAAGGGGTTTAGTCTTGGCCAGTGTTGTGGTTTAAATGAAGCTGCCATGGGGGGAGGTTTAGGTTGGATATCAGGAAAAGGTTCTTCACTGAGAGAGTGGTTGGGCGCTGGAACAGGCTCCCCAGGGAAGTGCTCACAGCACCAAGCCTGACTGAATTCAAGAAGCATCTGGATGATGCTCTCAGTCATATGCTCTGATTCAGCTGGTCCTGTGTGGAGCCAGGAGTTGGACTCGATGATCCTTATGGGTGCCTTCCAACTCAGGGTATCCTATGATTGTATGAACCCTGGCTGGCAACTGAGCTGCTCTTTAATTTCCCCCTGGTGAGATAGGGGAGAGAATCTGAAGAAAGTGAGAAAGCTCGTGGGTTGAGTTAAAGACAGTTTAATGGGTAAAGCAAAAACCACGTGCACAAGCAAAGCAAGACAAGGAATTCATTCACCACTTCTCATGGGCAGGCAGGTGTTCAGCCATCTCCAGGAAAGCAGGGCTCCATCACACGTAATGGTGACTTGGGAAGACAAATGCCATCACTCCGAATGTCCCTCCTCTTCCTCCTTCTTCCTCCAGCTTTATATGCTGAGCATGACATCATATGGTATGGGATACCCCTTTGGCCAGTTGGGGTCAGCTGTCCCAGCTGTGTCCCCTCCCAACTCCTTGTGCACCCCCAGCTTCCTCGCTGGTGGGGTGGGGTGAGAAGCAGCAAAGGCCTTGGCTCTGTGTGAGTACTGCTCAGCAGTAACGAAAATATCCCTGTGTTAGCAACACTGTTTTCAGCCCAAATCCAAACAATAGCCCCGTACTAGCTACTATGAAGAAAATTAACTCTATCCCAACCAAAACCAGCACAGCAGGTTTTCAGTGGGTTTTCATACAGATGACAAAGTTTTATTCTTGATCACAGTCTCAGTGTGGCTGTACCTTTTCCAAGGCATTGGACCACTGGAGATCCTGAATAAACTTCTTAATTTTGGTTGTTCTTATATTATTCTTTTGCATGGTGTTGAAAATCAATATAATAACTTCCAAAGCTCTACTGAAATATTTTTGCTGAAACATTGCAAGAATAGTCATTATAAGAAGAAACAAAAATAGTTGAAACCACTAAAATTATTTGTGGAAAATGCAATCAAATACAAATAAGATAGGGTCTTGGGGAATTGTCTCTACAGGCAACATTATTGTCTCTGCTTGCAAGAGGGAGAGAATATGAAAAACCTGAAAATTACTGCCAACAAGATATATGTTTGAAAAAATTCAAGTTGCTCATTTCACTTGCGTGCCATTATGCCACTTCTTCAGTAATTCTTGTTATTTCTTCAGTTTCATACTTAATGAATTGATTCTTATATTCTCTCTAATAAAGAAGAATAAGACATTTCATTAGTGTTTCATGCATGTGATTAGCCATGACTTTACAATTTATAAGTCTTCTGTCATTCAGAGAGTTGTTATTCATTATATAGATGCTGTAGTGGGACTACAAATGCTGAGAGGACTGATGTAGATATGCCTCAGTCTTCCCTCCATGATGAGCTCGCCAAAGTCAAAGACTTTTCAACTAAAAAGCCAGAAAGCTCATCTTTTTAAACATGGAAAAGTTAATATGATGAAGGAACAGAAAGTGGAAGGATTTATAAGGGCTCACCAGTGATCCAGTGTTTGCTTGCAGACATACTCTTGCTTCCAGACGTGGTTGTAGCCAACTTAAAGACTTTGCAAATTGCAAATTGCAGCAAACTTTGCAACGTGCTCTCTAGATGGCCAGTTCCCCTCTGTTACTTGCAATGTCTGTCTTCTCCTTCTTCTCATGAGTCTCTCCAGCTCTCCACATAAGCTATAACCTCTCAGCTCTCTGCTACATTTTCTTGCTTACCATATCCTAAAACTTTTCATCCTTCAGCATCATTGCCAAATACTAACATGGGTCTCAACATCTGCTATGGCACAACTATTTTTGGCCAGCAGTAAATTTCTTTGTCCCTTCTCTCCCCATAGGTGAACAACACTCTGATTCTGCATTTCTATTGCCTGAGAAGCTTAGGCTCAGCGCTATTCTAGTGATACCATATGGCTTATAGGGAGAGCAGGGTGAAATTTCTCGAGTCTTCCAGGTAAATAGATGACAATTGTTTCAGAATGGAAAAGGAAAACCAGAAGGATTATTTGCATATGGACCTTCTCTTTCAGTACCCCAAGAACAAGAAAAATAAAGAAAAATTATCTTTTCTTCTGTGCACCTTTCTGACGCTTAGGTCATACCTTTGAGATTGCAATGGATCCTTATTTACTAGCTTAGCGAGGCAAATGGAAAGAAAACATACCTGGAAATCCATTGGAGAGACCTCATGGAATAGGTTTCTTGGCTGTGGTACTGTAGCAGATGTTTTTTTGAAATAAATGTTTCTACAGTGATAAAAAGGGTTGGTGAAGAAAAGACTTAGTATCCAAACATATGAACACATAATATATAATAATGCTCCTGAGGAATTATTTTATTTCTCTAAGACAAAAGTAGTGAAAGAGTAACTAAAATTTACATAGGCTCAATACAATGGTATCATTTCATCAATGGTATCACCTTCAGAATTTGGGTGATAATTATTTATTTTATGACTTATTAAAGAATCATAGGAAGTTGATTTTAAAGTGCCTGAAAGCAAACTTTCCTCAAAATAAGGAAACAATTTCATGTACCACCCATCTGCATTGCAGGGTTTGATGTCAGGAAAGCAGCACTGATATAAGGCCTTGTCCCAGTATCGTAAAATGTTGTTTTATGTTGATCAAGTGGATAAGAAGGTTTGGAATCAGAAATATCAGAAATATAGAGCCCAGTCGAGGAATATAATGATTGAGGTCATGATTGCTGCTACATTTCAATGTTGATTTTCCCCCTCCTTCCTCCTTTAAAAGGAGACCAGAAATTTTCTGTTGGGGAAAGAGGTGTTATTTCAACTACAGAATAAAATTTTTGCACAACATATAAGACTTACAATATGAAGAGAAAAAGTGCAAGACTTGTCAGCACTGGTATCAGAAATAAAGTATATGATGAAGTAGATGTAAGTTGTTCTTTTCCTGAAAAACAAGTAGACATGAAAATGTCTATTAGTATCACAGAAGAGGAATGACCGCACAGCCACATGCAATTTGCTTTGCATGATACTGTCAAGCACCGGAATGTAGTGACTTCTTTAGCTTAGCGCCTCATCACCCAGTGACATGTGAAGCAACGGGATGGCTGACAGCATGTGAACTCTCTGCAGTAACTTGAGACATTACCAAGAATTTTGTAAGGAGCTGAGGCCTACAGAGTGCTTCAAAACCCAAGGTGGAAGAGAGTAACAGGGTAAAAGATAAATGTATAAAGCCAGAAGTAGAAATGGAAGAAGAAAAAGAGCTGGCAACAGACCTCACAAAGGTCTGCTTTATTCACTGTCTCCTTGCAAGAAACACCCACTGTCACACCAGAATGCTTGGAGACTTCCCTCATAGTGAGAGATATGCCAGTTCTCCGCTCCTTTTCTTCCTAGCAAATTAATGTGTAAATATCGATGTGTTCCATCTGTAAGTATGAAGTAATAAATGGGGCAGACATATAAAAACTGAGGGGAAACTAGGTCAAGGAAGTGATTTTCATTCTTACCAAACTCTACGGGTGTGCTCCACTCTCCCCAGCTTGTGCTCACTAAACAAGCATTGCCAGTTGCTCTGAGTTTGACGCTGTACCTTTTTTCTGCACTGAAGCTCCCAAATAAGAAGGAGTTTCCTGGGATGCTTGTCTCCTAAATGCAAAACAGCTAGACTGACAACTTTTTATTCACTAGATGTACAGATGTTAAGAATGCAACAGGTTCATTTAATGATGCAAAAGATTACAAAAGAAAATTTTACACATACTTCTTTGAACAGACTAGATTGAAATAACAAATGGAAAATTATCCCTTAATAAATCAGCTTGTTCCATCCTTATTCTTTTTGTTTGAACATTTTTGTTATTGGCAATGTGAAGATGAAATTTGTAGTATGCTTCCATGGCTTCTTAGACTCTGCTACACAATGGGACTTTGTGGAAAAAATAACCATTAGTTTATTTTAAGTCTCCAAATGTTTTATTCCACTAGAAGGTAATTCTTTAAAGATCTGGCATTCTGTTACTGTTGATGTTTTCAAAACTGAAGTAGAGTTTAATAACCAGATTATACAGAAGGGAAAAAAGTGACATATATTCTTCTTGTTAGAAGAATATTGAACCTTCTTGAAAACCTGATTTTTTTTTCCTTCCTTCTTTATACTGGCTTAGTCTTTCAGGTGATATTTTTTTGCCTCTTCCAACTCAACACCTTCCAGACACCATTAATAAAGAAAATTTTCTCCACACTTGGTGTGTCTAAGTGTAATGTGGAGCTATGATCAATATTTATGCATATATATGAATTTGATAAGCAGTTCAAAAGATTGTAAAATGGAAGATTTTGTGACTTGCATAGAAATAATATAAATTTCCACATGTGCAGGTGTTTTTTGTACCATGTTTTATAAATAATAGTTTAAACTTTGAATTTAGGCAACTTGTCAATAAAAAGCATACATAGTGTACTGAAACTGATAGTGTGAAACCAAAACAATTTGGTTGGAGGATGGTCTGATATAGGTCACATTTACACCCAGCATATCTATTAGATTAATACAGTAATAAAGACTTACTCTTTTAGATGAGGTTTTGATGTTTTTGTCAGTATCAGCCTAGTAACAAGAGAAAAAATTTATTTTTATTATTTTTCTTTTTTTACTATATAATAAGGGGTCCTGCCTTATGAATGTTTGATTTTTGGGGAAAAAAAAAAAAGAAAAAAAAAAGTGCATTTAATATTTTAAATGCCTTCTTTTGAAGACTATGAAGCTAAGCTGTTCTTCCATTGAAAGGTTTTTCCTCACCACTGGTGCTCTGAAATACTATACCCTTTAAATTTGATTGCAGAATTGATTATCAAAGAAATAAACAAGAAAAAGGCTTGGGTTGCCACTAATTAAAATTGTACTTTTTATTTTTACAAAACAAAGTATCTAAAAAAATGCTAGTAAACTGGGATGATGTTTGTCTCCATTAAAACTTTTGTCTGTGTAGTTTTTACATTCTTAAACATTTAATTTACCTATGTCTCCTCTTTTTTTTTTTTTTTTAATTATTTTTTAATGTTGGAACAATGAACTCACAAATATTTCCACAAATGTTTCAAACTTTATTTTTGATGGATATAACACTACTGCCTATATTCATCCAAGTCTTCAAAATACTTGCAATTACTGAAATGTGTAATAGTGACCATATACAGTTAGGATATGGAAAATCTGGATGTTCTGTTCCAATAACCTGACAGAATATTTCTTTTTATTCAAAGACATGGATGGTTCTTTCCACTTTAAGTTAAAAAGAAAAGGCACTGAACTTAGTAAAACCCCACAATGAACAAATGCTGTATTATTGTCTCTTACCTCTGATTGTGACAGCTGTGGTGCAGCCATCCTGGTTGTGTATGCTTTATTGCCTATACTTTAGCTAAACCCCTAAACTCCTTCAGCAACACCTCACTGGTGTCAGTAAATTGAGGCAATAGGAGAAGAAGGCAATGTTGGATCCACAAAGGCCGGGATGGAAAGTATGGGGATCCAGGTGGAGACACCTAAGAGCTCTTGCAGCACATCCTAACTTACAGGGGCTCCTTTGTAATAAAGCACGTGTTACCTCTTTGCACCTAATTTAGTAATACCATAAACCTGACCAGGCAGTAGTGATGACTACGAGAAGTAGGAGCAAACGTGAAGTGAGTTTGTGAAAGACGTGCCAAAAAGCGACTGGTGAGATAGGACACTGCAGAGGGGAAAACTGCAGAAAAGAAATTCCTGACCTAACGTCATCACAAAACAGCAGGAGGACTGAGAGACTGCACTAGGATCAAACTGCCTTACAGGGACACATAAAATTGGTTGTATCCAATTTAACAGTAGCTTTTATTTAGAGTTCATTTGATGTATCTTGTAACTGTTCATAATAAAGTCATCAGGTAATATGGTCCATCCCCCTGTACGTGGTGGAATCCCCTGCCCAGTTTCTTTACGGACCAGCTGTATGGCGGGCTGAAGGCGTTATCTCAGTTTGCTGCCCTTGTTCGTGAGTGACAGCAGTCCTCAGCTCACGTGCAAGAGGGCTACTACATGTCAAAAAAGAGAGATTAGTTAAGTAGGGAAAGAGAACAGGGCATTGTTTGTATGGTAGTGTGTATTGAAAAACAAGCATACAAAATACTACTAAAAGTCATAATTATTCTTACCTTGTTTTCTATGACAATTTCATATTTGAAACAAGCATGTTTTCTCACATGACTTGTGCGAGGTGGTTGCCACCAAATTTCACAACTGTGAGAAGCTTCTGTACAGTTCACAGTGACATTTAATGGAGGGGTGAGTTTTTCTACAATAATATAATTAGAAATACAATTGATTAATAATAATTTCTCTTCACTCTGCCTTTTCAAAATATAGGTAGGTTTTCAAGAAACTGGTCTAAAAAGATGTAATGTAGCTTTACCAGAATTATTATATTCTCCCCATATTCTGAAGCAGTATTCCCTGCTTTAACACTCCAGTTGAGGAGCCCAGAATATCAGCAGCAACAGTAGGTGAAATTACAAACTACAATCCATTTGTTAGATTTTACTGAATTCAGCATACAATCTGTGCAGGTTTGTTGTTGGCTTTTTTGTGGGCTTCTTTTTTTGTTTGTTTGTTTGTAGTTTTTTTAATACTGTTTTCATATTAAACAGAAGTAATTTATTTATTTTTATTAGCAACATTCTGCCATTAAAAAAAATTAAAGTTTTTGCTCACAGTGTTAAGCTAATTAGTTCTTTTCTAGTATGTGGATGAACAAAATTATGAGATAATGATATAAACCCAACCTCGAGATAGTCCTGCTCAGGTATCCCTAGCTAGTTAATCCCAAAAGATGACACCTTTCTTTCAGAGAATAAATATATGACTGAAATGTTCACCGTCCTCTGCCCTATGATTTCAGATTTTCTCTGCATTCATTTGGTTTTGTTCATTTTTGTACTTTTGACTTTTCGGCCATCAAGGCTGGGGAAAAGGGGAAAAAAATAAAATCTGTTCTGAGGAGCAGTATTTTAAGAACATATGATTTTTTTCAGGGATAAATTCTTCATTCCCTTAGCATAAAACTGGAAATAAAATTGAAAAATAATCCTTACCAATTTCGTACAGAAAAATCTTCTTCTCATATGACTGAATGTTTTGTCCACTTCTAGACCCATTCACCAGGAAATAAGCTGTCTTAAGTTTTATTGTCACATTTTGGAATCTACATCCTATGTGCCTTCCAAAATTATCTTTGATGTAATTCTGGCATCCTGAGAAATCTTCTCTCCTTTATATGACATACCGCATCAGTTAAATATTGACAATGTCACGTGTCAGATCAGAAATCAAAATTCCCTAGATTCAAGCAGACCTACTTACTTTGAGGTTTTCCAGTACAGGAAATACTGGGTATCTTCTGAAGCAGTCCTGCCCACATGCCAAGTGCAGTTCATGAAGGAAACATTAAAAATTACACAGACGAAATTTTCAACGGCTGTCCCATTCATTCCTGCAAACACAGGAAGAATATCCCATGACCACTCTGCAGAAAAACTATGTAATTGCTCAAATCATGCAGATCTCTGCAAGCTAATTTAGTAATTTTTAGCCACCTGTTTAGTAAATCCAGCTCCATATTGTCTGAGCCTTGCAATTATGTGTTTTAAGATAGCAGTGATGTATCTGTCCTGAGCCATGAGGATTATCTACCATTGTTACAGATGCTGAAGATGTGACTAGGATTTAATCAACTCTTAAAGCATCCCTCATGTCTAACACAGGTTCCAAAACATGAATTTATGAAACAAGTGACTCCCTCCTGTCCAAGCTTCACAGCAGTCCAAGCTAAAAGCCTCTTTTTCCTTATGCTCTGATTATGTAGCTGACAGCACTGATTTGAAAAGAAATGCTGTTACTGAGCAGACCAAAATGTCTGACATCAGTGTATGCTTAGTGAGAAAAGTATAAAGAGAGAGAAAGCATCGAGCAAGCCTTCACCTATATGCTCTCTTAGCTACCAGCGAGCAGTGCCCTGTGGACTTCCAAAGTTAAAGGGTACCTCAAAGATCACTGTGCTTAGCAGTCTGAGAAAGCCTGATCCACTATTAATTTCCTTCATCCGTTTTGAATACATTTATTTTTTTGGTCTCTACCATATCCCTTGCCGATAGGATGAGCAAAGGGAGAATTAAAATGGTGTATTTCCTTCTGGCTCCTTTCCTCTTTTCAGCTGTAATGGGAGAAATGGCAGTTCTTCTCCAGAAAAGAAGGAGCTCAAACACACTCTTGTAACTAATATTTTTTCATGGCTTGCTCCAGGCAGCTCCTGTGTTGTATGAAGGCTATTGGAACTACTCTACAGGGGGAAGATTCTTTCATTTGAGCGTACTACAAGCATAGGCACATAATAAAGGTGTCTGGGATCACAGTTTCTAGAGTCAAAGGCTGTCATTTAGGACGTGTGACATAATATGATATTGTGTAGCTTAGCTATAAACAGAGCTGGGTGAATTAAACCCCATCCCTCAGAACACCTCGGCAGAAGTGTTCACTTCATGTTCATCACAGTGGGAGTCAGCATGCACTAGGGGAATTATTGTCAGGGACACGACTTTGCAAAGGAGTCACAAGAGTAGCAACCATCCTGGATTTCTGGAAAACTTCCTCTCTTCCAAGAGAACAATTGAAACTATTTTGAGAGCTTGGTTCAGTGGCATTTCTTTCTACAGAAGTGTTGGCCTAAGCATCCCCTGTCCTTAACCCTCTTTCCATGGCTTCTCCCTGATTCCACCCTGCCTCCCTGGCTATGATAGCGTCATTCCTTGTGGGGCCTCGTAGAGAGTAGTTCTGAAGAAATTATCATCACTAAAAATAATAATGCTCCTCCCACCTCAGCAGTTTGAGTTTCTTCTTTTTTCATCTGGTTTATCATCCTTTACCACAATAGAACAAGCTCATCTGAGATGACAGTGTAGGTTAGCAACAAAGGTCCAAAGAAGAGCTATTTCTGCTGCTACAAGGCATGTTGACCCCTATCTAGTCACTACAGGCATTTAAACTCGTATGTCAGTTTGTGTGTGTGTGTGTGTGTGTGTGTGTAACAAACCACTCCCAAGAGTCCAGTGACTATGGTACTGTACTGAGGTGATGGAGAGCTCTGCTCAGTTCTCTGGTCTACCATAGTTTCACTTTATGACCCAGGGTCAATCAAATATGTGTACTTCACTTCCTCATTTATAAAACAAATAGAGAAGTTTTCTTCCTATCAAAAAATTGTGAAGTAAATGCAGCAGTCTAAAGTATGATCACAGGTGCTGTGCAAGAGTCTTTAGACTGATGGGCTTTATGAAGTCTTTGGCAATGCTGCAAATCAAAATTAAAACAGGCTATTCTGATTTCAAATCAGATCACAACCTGATTCACATATGGCCCAACAAGCAGTTGATTTGGCTGGCAACACAGGACATTGGGTGAAGGGAACTCCTAACATTGCATTGTGGTCAAGGAAAAGGCAAATGAAACCACATCCTTGGCCTCTTCAGTGATGGCTTCAGTTTTTTTATATGTGAGAGAAATGTACAGAAATATACTCAGATGTTCTTTAAACTAATTAGCCCAAGTTCTGCAGCCAGAACATTACTCTGCCTACAAAACAGCCATCACCAATTGCACAGTGTCACGTTCATGCCAACATCAAGCACGTGCTGGGAAGATCATTCAGATACATGTGAGTCACTTTATCCCCTTTGCCAGCAGGACTTTTGTTCAGGTTTTGAGGGAATTTATTTTTCATTTTTCATTTTTTCACTTTCTGTGGATATGCAAAAATCTCAAAAAACTATCACGATAGGCAAGTATGACTGCACTTCTGTTAAAGTTTATTTTTGAGCCTACTATATTCATTCACAGTGTAAGTGTTACAGTTTTACACTTATTTTTAGCAACACTTGGAACCGAGCTAAGTCTTCACGAGGCATTTCTCCCATTATCTCTCATTATTTCAATGAGAAACTGAAATTTTTCTCTTTCCAGTTTACACTTGGGAACCAGCTAAATTTTTTCTAGTGGCTTCTTGCTTAATCATTCCTCTTTTAATAACCTCATATTTGTCACTTCTTTATCATTATTTCCTTAAAAAAGAGGTAGGAACCATACTCTCATGATCCTTTTCTGTGAGTTGTGATGCAAAGAAAAGTTTAGTTGCTCCATAGTGCACTCTTCCTTCTGAACTGCCTCCTATATTCTTTGATAATGATAATGAAATGTATACACAACTATACTAATATTCTCACGAGCAACCTTTGTTTAATAAATGAATAACTTTTTTTCCCATATTTTAATATATTTAGTTATATTTGAAATCTTTCTTGATATTCTTTATAACTTTTCATGAAAGAGGTAAGGTACTTAATTTTTGTGTTTTAGCCCCAGCCTCCAGCTAAGCACCACAGGGCCGCTTGCTCACCCCCCAACCCCCCACCAGTGGGGTGGGGAGGAAAATCAGAAGAGAATGATAAAGCTCGTAGGTTGGAATAAGGACAGTTTACTAGCAGAGGAAGAGGAAAATAACAACAGTACTCATAAAGAATATACAAAGCAGATGATACACAATGCAATTTGCTCACCTCTGGTGTCTGATGCCCATCCGGTCCCTGAACACCAACCCCTCCTCCCTGGCCAGCTCCCCCCTTATTTACCGAGAATGATGTCATATGCAATGGAATACCCCTTTGGCTAGTTTGGGTCAGCTGTCCGGGCTGTGTCCCCTCCCAGCTTCTTGTGAAAATTAACTCTGTCCCAGCTGAATACCAGGACATTAACTGATACAGATGTGATGATTGTGGTTGCACCCAACTGCACAACAACCCACTGTTTTAAGCACACACAATGCTATTAATTAATTACTTTTCTTGAGTCAGCTTGGATTACCTCCATCTCTTAGGTAGATGTTAGAAACTGTGTAGGAGTAGTAGCTGCAGAAAAAGATCAGAGAAAAGAAAATTTGGCTCTGCAGTCCTTTCTGGTAATCAGAGTTATTAACAAGGAAGCACAGGATCTCACCTCTGGGCTTTGAGCTCAATAGCATTTTTACTTTTATTTGGTAGTTCTTGAATAGAAAATTCATAAACTTGACTTTTGGACACAATTGATCAGAAAATTTGTATAGGATTGTAAATAACATGCTTGCAGTTGGAAACCTTACTCTGAGTATGCTGTCAAATTGTGGGGTGGAGTTTGTCTTACCTATACTTACCCAAGTGCTGTATAGATATGCCCACAGGGAAACCAGTAATTCTATGCTGCCTTAATAGCAGCTGGAAAGAAACAGCTACTTAAGGCACGGTTTATTCAACCTAGTCTAGGATGAGATGAATGAAGGCTTTACTATGTTTATTTCCTGCCAGTCATTGAAAAGATAGCCTAGGGTGACCAGCCCAGAGGGATCCCTTTAGGACTAAGTTATCTGCCTTGGTCAGGTGAATCCAGGAGGTTTCATTCCTTTCCCCTCTTACATCATCTGGAATCCACGTGTAAGTACTAAACAGAAATGCTGCCACTATTCTTTTCTCACTGTAAACTGCAAATTTATTTTTGTAAATGCCTTTTCCTCCTCTTTCTTATACCTGTGCTGCTATTGTGTGCTTCTCTTTAGAAAAACAGTTGTAGTAGAACAGTATCATTTTCCCCAGAGGTGGTCCAAGCTTTCTTTCACATCTCACATAGATGCTATGCAGATTATTGATCAAAATCTTAAGAAAACAAAAAGTATTTCTGTGTGAAGTTCTTTCTTTTCTGCACTGTAGTTTATAAACTTTCTATGAAAATTGGCTAATGCTAGACTCCGTGCTACAGCACAAGCCACTCTCAATTACCTCTCAAAGCCTGCTGAATCCTGACACATGTCCACAGGATACGGTCATGTTAGGAATTTGGAAATATCAGCGAAGCTGAAATCTTGCTGCAGTGGCTATTCTTATCCAGATTCATTAGAGAGTTGATTAGATGAGAATAAATGCTGCCTGATAGCTTGGTGATTATAAGTAACATACAACCATGCAGCTTATCAGGTCTCGATACTGCTATGATTTTTATAACCAAAGAAAAGGAAGATTAGTAATTGAAAAAAATGAGCAAACAACACACTTTTTTTATATCACTATTTTTGTTAAGGGGAATATCATATCTGTGTTGGGTATAGTACTTAAGACTAAACCTCTGTGTTTTATTTCCTAGCTTTGCCTTTGAATCACTTGGAAAGTTATTTTAGTCTGGAGGAATATATGAAATGGAATTATTTGGGGGATTTAAACAGCTTTTTTATAGAATATTAGAATTAATTGTGTTCGCTTAAAATTAGGTTCAATTGAAACTTGAGTGGCTTTGCTTGGTATGAGTGACTGGAATGCCGAAGCCTTAGGCCACAAACCGTAGTTGAACCTTTGCTTGGTTGAAAAGGAGGAGTACTGGGAGTCTTGCACAATGAGATAAACTGGACAAAGCTTATAATTCAAGGAAAAGACCTTCAAAGAAAGAGAGGAACCATTCCTTCTCAAGTCAACAGCAGACAGACAAGACCCAAGTGCAGATAAGATGGGAGGATAATGCAACTGCGTGAGTAGATAAAATTCGAAAGATGTTACTCCAATCATCATAGAGGAAAAGCAGCTATTAAACAAATTGATTGGACAGAAAGTCTGTGCACCTTGAGTGGACAGGTGTGTCAACACCTTGTGTAATAGGCTGTGGGGCCTTAAAGGGCACAGGAAAATAACCAAGGGTGTCTCTCTTTGGAGATACACAACCCAAGCTGAAATAAACCGACTCTGTGGCAGAACCCAGGGTCCAAACTCTTCTTTAGAGTCAGAGGCTAAGACTGGATCCAGCCGCTCCTAGACTCCTCTCTGAGAGGGAATTTAGAAAGCAAGGGGGTCCAGTCTGAACCTCATGACTCAGCAGATGGGTCTTCTTGGACTCCTCTATAACAAATTACAGCTTAAATGTTAGATGTGCTATGAGGATAAAATTATGCCTACATTCCCTCAACAGTTTCAGAGCACTGTGTATATGTGAAATCTTCTCCTTCAGTATTCAAATTGTAACAAGAGAAAAGACACTGACATACTTCCTTTCTACTGCTGCCTAAATGCAGTACTCCTAGAAGAGATTCACTCTGCACAGTGATTTTGCTCTGTGGGTGTAAAGAGCTAAAATCTGAACATTTCCAGTTCAAAAGTGTTTTCAAGACAAAATGACATAGGCACTCTTCAATGCTGTAACACGTTTTAACTTAACAAGCAAAATACTGCTACATGGATGGGGCCAATAATACTGAAAACTCTGCTAATCTTAAAATATTTTGATATAATTATTTTCAGACTGTAGAAAAAATATGAAATCAAAATTTTAGCTAAGACAGTCATCAGACAAAAGTATGCATTTGCAGATAGTATCTATCCACCCCTGACAGTTATTTTAACAACTTTAAAACTAGCACAAATAACAAAATACACTGTTTTTTTGTCCAGCTTCTTTTGAGTAAAAGTAAAAAACAAAGACAAAAATAAACCTACCTCGTCCTCAAAAACTCGTTTCCCTGCAGCAGTTACAGTAATGTGGAAAAAGGACGGAAGCTGTGAATGTGCCTTGGTGGTATATTTCTGTGTGCTTTGACAATGTGACTTCATTACTAGTTCTTCTGAACTGCTCATGTATCAGAGTGTAAAAATCCCGCCTACGTCTTACTCATTTCCCTTACCCTGTACTTCTGTAATGTAATGGGGAAAAGTGTGATTGCAGCAATTGTTTTTCTACCGGGAGACAAAAAAGTCAGAATAGAGGGACACCCTCTTTACCACTTCACATAATTTTCACTTATTTCTGTCACACTTTTTTCATATAGGCGTTTGTACAGGGCACAACCTCAAAGGCAGGTGAAAACATGAGTCTACCTTTTGGCTCAGGTATAGGTTGGGTACCATTGTTTCAAGCCACGCCACTGTTTTCTGCTTATTTTTTAGGGTCACCAGCCTAGCGCTCTGGATTTTGGAACAGCCATTACCACCTTTGTGCTAGCCAACTTCATTTCCTGTTGATGTGTAACAAACCAATGTCACCAACCTCCACAACTTTTCCACATGATGTGTAAACATTTTTCTGGGTTGGGTGAATTCAATGCACTGACCAGGAAAATTTTCTGCACATGTGCAAATGACCTGAGTGTACCAAATCAACACTATGTCAATTGTCTGTACTCGTGCCCTGGTCCCAGGAATGTGTGCAGTCCTCCTTGCCCTCTGGCTGCAGAGTCTGAATATCCTATTTCCAATGACATTCAACAACGTGAGGGCACACAGTGTGGTGCTAACACAGTCAGTTGTGGATTGCCCAGGTTTGGACATTGCACAACTGCCCTTGTCTGCAAGCGCACACTGCCAGCTCATGTTGAGCATCTCATCAATCAACACCCCCAAGTCCTTCTCCTCAGGGCTGCTTTCAATCCATTCCTCACCCAGCCTGTAGTTGTAGTTGTGCTTGGGATTGTGCCAACCCACATGTAGGACCTTGCACTTGGCCTTGTTGAACTTCATGTGGTTTGCACGGGCCCACCTCTCAAGCCTGTATAGGTAGGAAGCTAAACAACTGATTCTTACATGCATCCATAAGCTGCCCAGAATGAAAAAGGACTTCCATGGAAAGGAATTATGTAATCACACTGATGTCAAACCTTTTCTGTATGGCAGGAAACACCAGTTATTGTGTAGTGGACACAATCTACAACCTTGTTGCTATTATTTTCTAGTTTAAGAAATGAGAATTTCTCAGAACATTTAACATTGTTAAAGGGATGAATTATCCAGGAAAACAACTGTAATAGTCCACTGATTTCTTGGGTTTTCTCGTTATGTTCTCTATTCTGTTGGCAGGATTTCTGCTTTGCAAAATGTCAGTTAATTTTACACTCACTTTTAATGAATTATTGATAAAGAACATCGCCACCATGTCCTTGAACCTGTTAAGGGCAGATTGCCTAGGGAAAAAAGGAACATAAAGAAAGAATTTAGAAAGGCCAGAGTAGAAAAGAGTCCAAATCCCATCAGTTATACATACAAACACCTAGCCAATCAGACACTTGATATGCACTCTCTACAAGCCAACCAGGAGGAAAAATATTGTACCTGATCCAGAACCATAGGCATCACGAGGTAATCTATAATTGAGCATATGAGCCTTCAGGTGAAGCCACTCATGAAAATAGCAGAGTGGGATCATGCAGAGTAAAACTTGGGATGTTTTCTTTATCAGCAGTGACAGAGGAAAAACTTGTCCTTGCATTTGGTTCAGATCTTAGTATTTAATTTAGTTATGAGATGTCGTACCTAGTAACCTTGTGTGTGAGTTGCACTCACTATGTCTTCTCTGAAACAATGTATGTATTGTTTGCAACTAAACCCCCCAGAATTATAACCTAACCTCAGGAAACAAGTGAAATGGGCAAAATAGAAACAAAATGGCTTTCATTATAAGAGTTCTAGGTAAGGTACAAACTGGCACATCTTTCAGACCAACTGACAGGTCTTACTAAAAACAAGATTTGAAATGAGACTTAACTTAATTTTTTTTTTTTTTTTCCTGATTAGCTTTCTGTACAACAAGCAGAAGATGCAGGTAAGCAGATGGTGCTCATGCACATACTGTGGTTAACTGTAGATGAAGTAGTGCAATATGAGTGAGGACAGTCATTGGTTTCCTCTTAGTTAAGAGAAAGTATTGCACCTTATTTATTCCTTTCCTTCTAACGAGCATCAAATTGCACAAAAGACTCTGCAAGGGACTTTTCATTGGAGGCTTGTGGGAACAGATGCAAAAAGATATGCAGAATTACTGTGAAAATACAGCAACAGAAAGAATCCAAACACAAAAGAAAACAAATGCTCCACTTTCAGAGAAGGGAAGAATCATTCAGCAAACTGATTTCCGAGAGACTTGTGAAACCCCAAAGAAAAACTGGCACTTCAAATCTCTGTTTATCTTACAGTAAAAGGCTTCCCCTGGAAAAAAAGTTATATTGCCTGTGGTGAGGGTGACATCAGAAAGGTGTTATGGTTTTGGTTTTGTTTCTCCTTCAGTGCTGGCTTCCTGTTAGAACTGAAGATGATAACAAAAAACATTTCACAGGATAAGCATAGCAAAAAAAGTTAATGTTGTGATTTCAAATAGAAATCAAGAGAGCCTCTTTGAGCCTGTTAGAAGGAACAAACTGCTGAGAAAGTCAAGGAGTGTCAGTATGAAGACGTAGAATTCGCTTAGTCTTCCAAAGCTGATGCTGCTTCTTGCTGAAGTCCCTTCAGCAAGAGAAACACCTTCATGAAGTGAGAGGCTGAAACACACACATGCCAGAGAATGTGGAACAATAATGGCACTGATCTGAGAAGAGCTATGTTATGTGGCTATTTATAGTTAAAAGAATTCTTGCATCAAGCATGCCCATAAACAGCAGGTAAATAGGAGAAGTCCACAATTACCCCAAAAGTTTATTTTGACAAATTGTATTATGACAATGTCTGGGAGGTTGAGAGATCTTGTGACTTGTGGGCGAATGCATTTATTCAATACAATTATTGTCTTCATAAAACAGGAAATGGGAGAGAAGAAAGACTTAGGTTTTTTGACTGCTGCGTTGTAGAGGAATTGAGAGTCCTGCTAGAGGATAAAGATAGTGCTAAGACTTTTGTGTCTACTCAAGTTCTGTAATTCTTGAAACTGGACCCTGCAGATTCTCAGAACAGAAATATTGTTGGAACACTGAACCCAGCACTAGAGAAGCTGGGTCATGACGTAACTCTTCTGGTGAATTAGAACACAGAAAACTGGGATGGTGTAAAAACCTTAATTTATTGTCAAGTGAATTTTCTTAAGTATGATTTTTTTTCATATAGATTGGAAAAGTTCACAGCTTCACAGCTTCACAGAACAGTAGGAGTTGGAAGGGACCTGTGGAGATCATCTAGTCCAACCCCCCTGATAGAGCAGGATCACCTATAGCAGGTTGCACAGGATCACATCCAGGTGGGTTTTGAATATCTCCAGAGAAGGAGACTCCACAGCCTCTCTGGGCAGCCTGTTCCAGTGCTCTGTCACCTTCAGAGTAAAGAAGTTTTTCCTCATGTTCAGGTGGAACTTCCTGTGTTCTCAGTTTGTGCCTGTTGCCCCTTGTCCTTTCACTAGGCACCACTGAGAAGAGTCTGGCCCCATCCTGGACTATCTACCTGGACTTTAGGAAAGCCTTTGATACTGTTCCACAGCATTCTCCTAGAGAAACTGGTGGCTCATGGCTTAGACATGTGCACTCTTTGCTGGGTAAAAAAATAGCTGGAAGTCCAAGCCCAAAGAGTTGTGGTGAACAATGTTAAATTCAGTTGGCAGCTGGCCACAGGTGGTGTTGCCCGGGGGTCAGTCTTGGAGTTGGTCTTGTTTAATACGTTTATCAATGATCTAGATGAGGAAATTGAGCGTGCCCTCAGTCACTTTGCAGATGACACCAAATCGGGTAGGAGTGTTGATCTACTAGAGGGTAGGAAAGCTCTGCAGAGGCATCTGGACAGGCTGGATCAATGGACTGAGGCCAACTGTATGAGATTTAACAAGGCCAAGTGCTGGGTCCTGCACTTGTGTCACAACAACCCCATGCAGCACTATAGGCTTGGGGCAGAGTGGCTGGAAAGCTGCCCAGCAGAAAAGGACCTGGGTGTGCTGGTTGACAACTGGCTGAACATGAGCCAGCAGTATGCCCAGGTAGCCAAGAAGACCAACAGCATCCTG
>VXBL01006846.1:38604-173345 GCA_013400195.1 Aramus guarauna
CCAGCAGGTCGAGGGAGGTTATCCTCCCCCTCTACTCTGCCCTGGTGACTAGAGAGGGATAACCTCCCTCGACTTGCTGGCCACGCTCTGCTTAATGCAGGATACCCTTGGCCTTCTTGGCCATGAGGGCACATTGCTGGCTCATGGAGAACTTGTTGTCCACCAGGACTCCCAGATGCTTCTCGGCAGGGTTGCTTCCCAGCAGGTCAACCCTTAACCTGTACTGGTGCCTGGGGTTATTCTTCCCTAGGTGCAGGACCCTACACTTGCCCTTATTGAATTTCATTTGGTTCCTCTGTGCCCAGCTCCCTAGCCTGTCCAGGTGTTCCTGAATGGCAGAGCAGCCTTCTGCTGTGTCGGCCACTCCTCCCAGCTTAGTGTCATCAGCAAATTTGCTGAGGGTACACTCTGCCCCCTTGTCCAGGTCATTGATGAATATGTTGAATAGGACCGGACCAAGCACTGACCCTTGGGGCACACCACTAGCTACAGGCCTCCAACTAGACTCTGCACTGCTTATTCACAACCCTCTGGGCTCTGCCATTCAGCCAGTTCTCAACCCACCTCTCACTGACCACTCATCCAACCCACACTTCCTAAGCTTGCTTATGAGGATGTTATGAGAGACGGTGTCAAAAGCCTTGCTGAAGTCAAGGCAGACAACATCCACTGCTCTCCCCTCATCCACTCAGCCAGTCATGCCATCATAGAAGGCTATCAGATTGGTCAGAATTAAAACCTTCACTATTTATACAGAGTAAGCATTATGCTATTAATTTCAGTATAGGCAATTTAACTAACTATATGGAATGTATGACTTCATGAAAATTCACAGAATGCCCAAGATGACCTTTACAGAGAATTTGGGGTACTACATATGCATCCCAGTCTTGACATTCAGGGTCTCATAATCAGTATTTGACATATACATGGATGTTTTGAAGAAACCAGCTAACTTGAAGTTCCCCTTAGCTACTGCACGGAATGAAGCATGATTTGGTTTCCTTAAAGAAAGGGGGTGTAGTTGGTTTCAGGGCCAGTGATGTTTTTGTTGAACACAAACACTGTCTTCATCTTTTTGCATGACCAAGCTATGCTTCAAATCTTAAGAGCAGAGTTTATACCCTTCCAAGAAACAGGGCTAAGAATCTACGGGCTGAATTGGGTTCAAATCTGAAAATATCACCAGGTCTCCTCAAACTACAGAATTGACTGATTTTGTCCAAAATCCTCCTTTTGCTTTATTTGTGGCATACTGTCAAAGTTATTTGTTTTTCTAATGAATAAGACACTCTGAGACTGTAGCAAGGAGATTCGTTTAAACCATTTACTCCTTCTGTTTTGCACTTTAGAATAAAGGGGGAAACTGCAGGCAACTGCAGCTGATGATATGCTGACCTCGCATGGTAAGGGAAGTGTAAGCAGAAGTTTGCTAGGTATAATTTTGTCCATAACAGTGCAGAGCTCCAGACACTACTACTATCCAGTAGGTACACTAGATAGCCATATCATGGATATTGCACTACTTGGAAGATGAAATATAGCTCAGTTCCTCACTGTGTGGTGGTGACTGGTCCCAACGTTTGTTTTGATTTCAGTTTACAAGAAGAAGTAATTTTTCAACCTTTTTCCTTTCGTGTCATGCTTTAGCTTGCTTGTCTCTGATCCTAGGCTACCATCATGTGGCCACTTTGAGAAACTTCCCACATAACAGAAACAAAAGACTCATTACTCAGCCTCGAAAGCAGCAAGGTACTGCCTGCGTACAAGCTGAAGGCCACATGTAGCATTCAGAGAGCTTAATTTTTGCTTCTTGATTGCAGTCAGTCGTCTGTTACTTAGACACTCTAGCCTTCGGTTGGTGTCATTTTTCTTCTACTTTAATTGTTCCCCCTCCAAATACTGCCATAACATGCCTTAATTTCAGAAGGAAAAGGTGCAAATTTTTCTTTAAGTATCAGTATCGGGCCACTCCATGCAGGGGGATTGGAACTATAATTTGAGTTCTTTGAGGTCCCTTCCAACCCAAACCATTCTATGATTATATGATTCTATGATTGTTAGACAGCTATGGAACTAGCTGGATTGGTGCATCCAAAGATTTACAGTCAATGGCTTAATGTCCAGGTGGAAACAAGTAAGAAGTTGTGTCCCTCAAGGGTCTGTACTGGGACCAGTACTATTTGACAGACACCAAGCTGTGTGGTGTGATCAACACACTGGAGGGAAGGGATGCCATCCAGAGGGACCTTGACAGGCTTGAGAGGTGGGCCTGTGCGAACCACATGAATTTCAAAAAGGCCAAGTGTAAGGTCCTGCACATGGGTTGGAGCAATCCCCAACCTTAATACAGACTGGAGGATAATGCATTGAGGGCAGCTCTGTGGAGAAGGACTTGAGGATGTTGGTGGATGATGAATTGGACATGAACTGGCAATGTGCACTTGCAGCCCAGAAAGCCAACTGTATTCTGGACTGCATAAAAGGAAGGGTTGAGGGAGGTGATTCTGTCCCTCTACTCTGCTCTCATGAGACCCCAGCTGGACTACTGCATCCAGCTCTGTGGTCCCCAATACAAGAAAAACATGGACCTGTTGGAGTGGGACCAGAAGAAGGACACAAGAATGATTAGAGGACTGGAACACCTCTCCTCCGAAAAAAGGCTGAGACAGTTGGGGTTGTTCAGCCTGGAGAGGAGCAGACTCCAAGGACATTTTGTTGTGGCCTTTCAATACATAAAAGAGGCTTACAAGAAAGCAGAAGAGAGACTTTTTACCAGGGCCTGTAGTGACAGAACAAGGGACAATGGTTTTAAACTGAAAGAGGGTAGGTTTATATTTGATTTAACGATGAAATTTTTTCTGATGAGGATGGTGAGACACTGGAACAGTTTGTCCAGAGAAGCTGTGGATGCACCCTCCCTGGAAGTGTTCAAGTCCAGGTTGGATGGGGTTTTGAGCAACCTGGTTCATGGCAAGGGGATTGGAACTGGATGATCTTTAAAGTTCCCTTCTAACCTAAACCATTCTGTGATTCTGTAAAATATGATTGTAGTAAACACTCTGCAAATCTCATACTTATGTTATTTCAGACTACAAATCAAAGCAGAGAAATATGGAAACATCTGATGCTATATATTTGCAGCTGTCAGGGTAGGGACAGATCTCCAGGTCAAACACGAGCCTATACTGTGCAGCAAAACTTTGTACCAAGAGTCTTGTACTGGCCTAATTTTTATTCATGTAGCAATGGAAATAGTATTTAAAAAGAAACTACATACATACTATATTCATTGCAGAATGACGTTGGATTCTTTGTTGGAGCTCTTCATCAGGAAATAATCAATGTTGGAGTCTATCACAATTTTAAATCTAAATCCAGTCTCCAACTGTATGGTTATGCGTGGAAGAGCGGTGAGGAGATAGGCAATGGAGGTCAGTACGGCTCTTTCCCAGACTCCTTTCAGCTCTTTCCCAGGCTCCTTATAATAAATCCCTTTATGCTTTAAGGCAGCAGAGATTTCTATTCCACATTGTAGCACATTGTTACTTTTGTTGTCCCTGGCTAGATTCCTCTGTCACGCACCTTCTCTGTACCTGACCAAGCACTATTTGCGTGTCCGCTTGCAAAGCTGTCCGTTAGCCATCGCATGGATTTACTGCGTATGCACGTTCTCACATAAAGACCTCATAAATTCACACCCACTGTTCCTCACCATGGGCCGTTGCTCTGCGGTGCCAGGGATCTCCCCACTTGCATCTTACCTTGCGTGGGAAACTACTGGGCAACCCCTATGGACGTCGAGGTAGTAAAAGCCTTTTGAACATCTGTGCGTGCATTGTGTTTGTGTAGCCGACCTTGCTTGGGTCTGGTTCGGTGTCACCACTGGCAGAGGCCAGTCAGGTGCTGCTGCCTGGATCTGACACCAACCAACCAGAGTGTTTATTGTGACGTTAACTTTTCACCTAACCTTTTTGCTCCATGTGCAACAAATGATTTAAAAAGTGGAAAAATTGAGATAGTTTAGATAAAGATTTTTAGCCACAGACATTGTTAACTCCTGGTCCTTTATTTTATTTTATTTTATTTTATTTTATTTTATTTTAGTTTAGTTTAGTTTAGTTTAGTTTAGTTTGGTTTGGTTTGGTTTGGTTTGGTTTGGTTTGTTTTCTTCCCAGAATTAAAGCTCTCAAATCTTTTTACCAAAACATAAATTCTGTTAACAGAGTTTATATACTGACAAGGAATAGATTAGTGCTCAGTTTCCAGGCATGCTGACTGACCAGACTAAATTATGCTTTTGTTTACAGCCATTTTATACATTATAGCTCCATACAGTGAAAGTTAAACAAGATTTCAAGGATGGGATTAATTTCTGACACGTAGATTAAAACTGCATATTGTAGTCATCTATACTTTGGTTACATGATTCTGTGCTCACTTCAGACTCTGTGAAGAGAAATGGATAGATACTATCTGGGTGAAAATGAACAGGGTGAGAGGAATATTGTTTTGTCCAACTGTATTTCTTTTAATTGACAATAATGACAGCTGAAACTGGTCAGATATAAATATCTTCACTGAAAAGACATTTCTTCATTTCAGAATTCATTTGCCTCTTAATTTGCAATGGTAATCATCTGATTTTTCCGAGAAAGGTGATATGCATCAGTCTGCAATTGTGGTTATATAGCAGTAACATAAGTACTTTAGTTTCTTATCCACGCACTCACTGTTCTAATCCGACTCTCAGAGACTTGTGCTCTGGTTCCTCAGCATTTCCAGTCCAGGTTATGCTGAGTATTGCATGAGAAAATATATTCAGGAAGTAAATTAATGATGTACTTCCTCTGCCTTTCTGTATTTCTTACTGAACTTCTGTTTATATTCTAATTGTTACTTTCTAGTGAGGTTTTGCATCAGAGCAATTTTTTTTTTCTTAGAAGTGCCTCATTCATTGAGTTGTTCAAGTTTGTGAGGTATACTATCCAAGCCAGTTCTGCTTTTCTTTTTTTCTTTCAAGTCTTTTTAACAACTATTTACCCTCTATTTTTCAAGTTGATGTAGTTTTTCCTTTGAGATGTTCAGAAAATATACACTACTTTTAAAATCCTAAATATTGAATAGTTAGTAACTTTCCAGTCATGTGGGGGAGGTGTCTCTGTTGTAGCAACTCAGTTTTTAGCTGTAAAGCAGCACGCACTGAGCTGTTGACCCTGTGAGACTGCCTCAGCCTCTCTAATATGCACTTTTTGCTGCATCAGCCATGGGATACTATTTCAACCAGACAGAAATGGGTCCAGTGAAGGTAGTAAGTTCTTGAAAGAGAATTTGTTTGTTTCTGCAGCACTGCACTTTGAGGAGCTGTTAGGACCTTTTCTGGTAGCCTAATGTATCTTTGATAGGACACCTGGTGATGGTGCTGTGCTCAGCAGTGGCACCATACCCATAGTGCCCATCAAGACATAATTGCTCAGTGTCTGTCTTGTGTTTCAACCTCTGACAATCCCCTTTTACCACATAGCCTTTGTTTTATCGATGATGCTTACTTAGTGCAAATCACATGCAAAGACCAACTGAAAAGGCCTTGATATTCTTTACTGAACCCAGACACCCTGAACACTTCTGGCAGTAGTCTCCACAGGAGGTGTGTCTGAATATAATACTTGTATAGCAAAGTTGGAAGGGTGAGCAATGACCAAAGTCACATGACAAATGAAGACAGCAAATCTCCTCCAAAGATTAGGTTACAACCCTACAACAGTAATGTGTTCTGTATTATCATTACTAAATCCATAAAGCCTCCCAAAATATCTACAATGCTAAACATCCCCAGACTTTTTTTGAATAAAAAATATCCCAGGCCTGGCTGCAGTCCATCTTCATCATACTGACACATCTTTCTCAGGTTTAGTGTCCTTCTTTACTGATCTTTGTCCTGGTTTTGGCTGGGATAGAGTTAATTTTTTTCCTAGCAGCTGGTATAGTGCTGTGGTTTGGTTTTAGGATGAGAATAATGCTGATAACACATTGATATTTTAGTTCTGGACAAGCAGTCAAGGACATTTCAGCTTCTTATACTGGCCTACCAAGGTAAAGGCTGGGAGTGCCCAACAAGGGAGGGGGCACAGCCAGAACAGCTGACCTAAACTGGCCAAAGGGATATTCCATACCATATGATGTCACGCTTCTTATATAACTAGGGGTTTTCTGGGAGGCAATACAGCTCAGGAACTAGCTGAGCATTGGTTCTGGGTGGTGACAAGTGGTTTGCATCACTTGTTTTGTATATTCTATTATTGTTATTGTTGTTATTATTATTATTGTTATTATATTCCTTTTCTGTCCTGTTAAACTGACTTTATCTCAACCCACAAGTTTTACCTTTCCTTTTTGATTCTCTCCCCCATCATACTGAGTGGGGAGGGGGAGGTGGGCAGAGTGAGCGAATGGCTGTGTGGTTGTTTTAGCTGCCTGTCAGGTTAAACCATGACACTTGTTGACCACAATTTTTTCTTCATTTGTCTAAACTTCTTTCTGTTCGAACAGGACATGTCAAAACCCCAGCCATGTGGTCATAGGCCTGATCTAACGGGGGATGATCAATGTTAGTCTTTCACCCAGAAGAAGGGCTGGCTTTGGAAGAAAAGTACCTCTTCAGCAATTTCTCCTGCAGGTATTAGTAACTCTAGGTGAGATAGGGTAAAAGTATGCATGCCACCTGCAGACGTCATCTGCTTCTGTAGCAGTATATGGTCTAAATCAGTTAAAAGTCATATTTTGGTGCAATAGTGTGGTGGGCTAGCTTTGCTAACAGACAAACTCCCATCTAGTTGCTTGCTCACTCCCTCTCCTTAGCGGGATGGAGGGAGAAAATGGGAAAAAAAAACAGGAATGAGAGCTCATGGGTTGAGATAAGGACAGGGAGATTCCTTACCAGTTACCACAGTGGGCAAAAGAGACTTGACTTGAGGAAAATTAACTTTAATTTATTGCCAATTAAAATAGATATGGGTAGTAAGAAACAAAAAGACAAACATTAAAACAACACCTGCCTCCCCCCACCTTTGCGCAAGCTCCGCCTCACTCCTTCACTTTAGGCTCCTCGACCTCCCTGAGTGGTGCAGGGCGATGGGGACTGAGGGACTATGATCAGTACATGAACAGTTCATCTCCACTGCTCCTTCCTCCTCATGCTTCTTCTCTGCTCCAGCACAGGTCCTCCACGGGCTGCAGTGAATCTCTGCTCCATGACTGGCCATCTCCAACTACTCCTCCTCCTCCAACCTTGGTGTTCCCTCTGCTTATTCTCACTCTTTTTTTTTCTCCCTCCTCCTCTCTCCTGTTTTCCCAGAGGTACCACCACCTTGGCTGCTGGGCTCAGCTGTGTCATGCTGTGGGCTCATTGGAGCTGGGTGGAATAGGATGTAGGACAGTCCCTGGTGTTTTCTCACAGGGGCCACCCCTGCAGTCCTGGCCACACCTATCACCACATCTAAGTTTCTAATGCTTTGCCTTTTCTTCCTAAAATAAACAGAAGAGTGAAATAAAATTGAGCTAGAGCTCAACAGCACTTTCTCTGGGATGTCACCTGTGTACAGTCATTCTCACCAGCAAAATAGTTACAGGTCAGAGAATGCACGGACATTTCTTGCTCCTTAATTTAAATGCTATGCTTATCAGAAATAATGACCCAGTTAAGACAGGTCACTAGCAATTTTAGGAGAAGATGAAGTGTTGAATAGTCTTCATGTGATGTATCCACTGATACTGGTACTGGTAGTTTCAGTGGTGAGGTTACCTACTACAAATTAGCTAGCTCTGCCACGTTTGCACAATGCTTACTCTATCTTCCCCTTAGGTTTTTCCAGCTTTTGGAACACTTACAGTGATTCTTCAGAAATAAACCTTTTTTAAACTAAGGAACTGCTGCATAAAAGGAAGGAAAACATTTAGTTGCATACACTTAGATGAAATAATGAAATGAAATGAAATGAAATGAAATGAAATGAAATGAAATGAAATGAAATGAAATGAAATGAAATGAAATGGAAGTGGCTAAATTAATGTGGTTCAGTCTAGTGCAGGGAGCAGTTTTAACAGTGATGAGAACCATGACTCAGCCGGACTAACTTTGAGTCCTCTTGCGTCAAGAGACCTGCTACTCTTTGCATGATCAAGTGCACTAGTAAGGATTGGAAAGGGAAGTGGTGCCTGGAAATGAGCAGGAACCTGACTAATTCACTCATTAGCTGGTCTGGTTGCACAAAGGGAGGTGAGTAAGCTGATCTGTGGGAAAAAGGCAAGTAATATTGGACTCAGTGCAGGAGAGGATTTGGAGATGTGAGGCAAGCTTGATCTATAGTGTAAGCTACAGCTTTGAGAAATCACCTCAGAATGAGAAACACGTCTCACTGGGACTCTCCAGCATGCTAAACTGGAATTACCTAAGTTTCACAGTTGGAAATAGCACCACAGAGGGTGGGTCTCCCTCCTCTCGTCTCTCTCCTCCTCTCGTCTTCTCCATCAGAAAAGTGTGTGCCCTTCTTGTGAGACTGAAAGAGTGAATCATGGATGGACTGCAACAGCTGTGAACCTCTGCCAAAGGTAGGTCATAACATAATTTCTTCTTTGAACTTCAGGCAAGGTTCATTCCCTTCTCTCAAATTCTTTTCAGATGCAGAAACCCTCACCTCCTCCTCTGTCAAGGAAGACAGGAGTCAGGGCTGTGCAAGAGCAGCCTTCCTCTGACTGTCAGATTTTAACCTAGCTTCTCCTCCACTACTTCTGTTCTCTATCCAGTAATCATCAAGTGAAAAACTTTATTGTTTACACAGAAAAATCAAGTACCCTCCACTGGGAAATTGCAGAAAACCCCTCTGAACCCTCGAATTATTTGCAGGCAAAGTTGGAGATTTCAGAAGGCTCTTCTTACAAAACTTTCTAAAATTTTGAATAAATCAGATGTGTTAAATGTCTAACATTTCAAGATTTTATCAATACATATTCTGATTTTTTTTTAAGGATGACAAATAACCGTGCCTGTAGATAAGGCAGTCTTTTGGATGAGAACAGAGTTGCTGCAAAGAGCGCATGTAATGATTGCTCCAAGCTGAGCTATGGCAATGCTTCAGAAGTGTTGGGATGAAGGGACACAGCTCACCATCTTTCAGAGTGATTTCTTGCTTGGTGTATTCTCACTGATAGGAGACTGAGAGACCACAAGAACACAATGGAAGAATTTTTGTTGGTGAGCTCCAGATTAGTAACAAGGAGACAGAAGTCTGATCAAGCACAACTATCAATGTTGATCAATATTTAAGAGTGCAGAGCAGAGTGCTTAGAAACATATCCTTCTCTAATACAGGATGAATTTTTTAAAAATCTCTCTAGGTGAAGTGGCCAATGGCAATGATTTTGTTAGTTCAATTGTAAAGAGTTTGACATGTATTGGAACTGAGATTAGCAAAAGTTGTTTCACAAACAGGTCACTCATTTCCATGTGCTTGACAGATGGATAGATGTTTTCCCTATGCCTGTCTCTAGTGAATTTTATCTCATGAGACTGTTTGGCAATGAGACAAATTTCTCTCAACTGACTGGTAAATGCTGCTCTTCACTATTGTAATCTTGGGCAGCTAGAATTTGGTAGGGGAAGAGTGTCACAAGGTTGGAAATTTCTTCCAAAAATGATGGCTATAGCAAGTGGATAAGAATTTTTCCCTCCAAATTTGTCTGCGTAAAGGATATGGATATGGTTGCCTTCACTGACCATGTCATCTGCGCATATATGTTGACTTTCTTAGTTAGGCAAAAATGCCGCTAGGTAGCACTAAAAGATTCCTTATCAAATACTGGTTTCTGACTTGAAGGAATCAGATGGCGGATGCAGAAAGCAGCATTTACAAATTCTTCAGTAATCTAGATAGAAAGCAGTCTTTTAATAATGATTTGTGAATCAATGGAAGCTTTGTCAGAGCCAGTTCTAGCTCTTAATGGTGGAAGAATGAAAATTAAAACTTGAAGTTTAAAGATATTATAAGGACAAGGATAGTTTTTGAGGCCATGAAATGTTTTTTTGTATACCAGCTGTAAAGGAAAATAGAATGAACCATTCTGAAGGACATTCTTGAACTGTATAGAGGAAGCTTGCTGAGAAATTAACAGTGCTCCATTAAAGGAATGGAAAGAAAAAAAAAATTATTCAGACTCCACTGCTTTTTTCAATCTGTCCATTTTTAGAGGTTTTATCCAAGCAAGGGGAGTAGGGATTGTGTTTGTAACAATTTTCAGGGTCTGAAATTCAATCGTAATGAGCAGAGATCTAATCAATGCAACCTACAGTTTGATTTATCAGATTTACTGTATGGGTCTACCTCAAGGTGAGATGAGTCTTCTCCTCCCTACCCAACCCCTTCTCTCTCTCTCTAGTTCACTCATTACTTTAGCTAGATGTCCACTAGCTGTAATGGAAACCTGGACTGCCAGCAACTTGTAGATGCCAGCTTGCAGGTGTCTGAATCTTTGTTCTAAAGTGTAGAAACCAAAACCGAGGATTAATCCCATCTCCAGATTTTTGACTGAGAAAAAGACTGAGCATGTATTTTAAGGCCTTCCCTACCTGCATCCTCCCAGCAGGGACTGTTCTTGTTCCCTTGTTCATTCTCCGCCCATACACTACGGACTCCAGGTAGCTGCCGAAGGAATGCGGGTCTAGCAGGAAGATACTCTAGGCTGATGCAGTGGGTTAGTAGCTCAGTTTCATCCAGTTAACTGGGAATGCCAAGTGATAAACAGAATTAAAGAAGGCGGCATTAAGGTCTCTGCCTCCTTGAGATATACAATGACATACATGGATCTCAGTGGTTCCAATACAGAAACAGGCACATCACACACCTGTGAACATGCAGAGTTGCTCTTTGAGGCACAACAGCCACCCAATGATTTAAACTGACTCTAAGAGCTAAGCATAAATAAAAGCTAACATTGCATACATTGTTAGTCTCTTATTTATTTCTACAAGTCTGAAGCTGATAAAGTATATATATTAAGTATTCTGTTGTCAGTGCTTGAATATATGATCAGGAATATTTGCATAAATTTGCAATTAGATGCCAATATATATGGTCTTAACTGTCCAGGAATTTCCTCTGTGTTAGGCTATGTTTCACCAGTTCCCTTGAAAGAAGGGTAATGGTTATGAAACAAAAAGCTTATCTTTTATAATACAGCAGGCTGTTTTCCTAGAAATATTCAGGATGCATATCTATTGTTTTCACAATAATAGAAAAGTCATGACTTCAAGCCTCGGTCTCTTAGGCTGCTTGTCATCACAATTACTGTGATTCATCACTCATCTCACCATCACCCCAGAGGAATTTGTATGCATAATGAGATATCAGCTCCTGATCAGTGCTCTGAATTTTTCTATGTAGTTCACGACGTTTAACATGGATATTTCAGAATAGTAACAATTCCTAGCTATTTCAGCTCCTTCTAGTGTGATTTGGAAAACTTGTATAACCTCTCCATGCTTCAGTTCCTCACTCAGAAGAGATTAGGGCTCTGTTTTTTCCCATCTTTTCTTCTCCTTTCTCTCCCTCCCTTAAAAGTAGTGTATATCCTATAGTAGATGTTAAATGGGTCTGATTTAGTCTCATGGATTTGTAATCACAGTACTATCAGCACTACTTTTTTAATGCAAACCTTTCATTGATTCCTCCTGATTAGCTGAGAATAAGCATGTCTATCTAGCCTTACACTCCTTTATAGGGCTCATTTCCACCCCTGATGCAAACTCAGCGTACCCTACAGTGTACCTCAAAATTGCACATTGTTGTCTCATAAATCTCTGCCGGTAGGATTTGACTGTAATTTATATTAACCTGTATAGATTTAGAAAAACAGTGAAATTAGAACAGAGACATTGTATCTGAAGTTTACTTTCACTGTCAACAGATGGCTATTTGCTGTAGCTGATAATTCTTGGAAAGCAAAGAGACATCTCCAAGAAATTACTTTTTCTGGCAAGTCTTGTAGTGATGTATGTACATATGCATCTATCTAGTTTGAAAGGTGTTACTAAAGTAATCCATAACAAAAGAAACTTTACGTTTTGAAACTGCAAATGCACAGTGGAAGGCCAGATAGACAGCTGCCATCCCTATTATGTGAAACAGAAACATGAGATCGGCTTCAAAACAAGACTAAGAGACTCAAATGGTGGTAATTAAGTCATTGCAGTAGAAAACCATGATGTCAAAACTCTCTTCTGCTAACAAGCACGTATTACTTTCAGGACATTCTTTTTATGTTACTGATATCCTTCGAGCCTACTTCACTATCCTTTTGCATTGAAACATTTCATTTTCAACAGATCAAATCTCTGAAACTTCATTTTCACATCACTGCAAAGCAAAAGATGAGATTTTCCCCCTCTTTCTTTATGTAAACAAAGTTGGAACTAAAGAGCACCCCAAATGCCCCAGCACATGATTGCAAAAGCTAATTGTGCTATCACAACACACTAGACTTCAAAGGAATGTGAGAAGGGAAAACCCATGTCCTTTAGTCACACGCATGGGATTTCCTGGAGCTAGCTCAACACAGGCTTCAGACGAGTGCAAAAGAAATGGCTGCGAAGTACTGAGCTTTGCTTAGAGCGCTGGCTTTATGGATTGTTAGCAGTCATTTCTTTTTACAGGCAACTAAACCCTGGGTGAAGTACTGCGCAGTGCATTGGCTTTATGGATCTTTTTAATCATATGGCATGTCATTTTGATCAGCCCAAATCCATATGCTGTTCAAATGCAGCACTTCGATGAACTAGAGCTATTATTCAGTTCAGTGTGAGAGTCTACCGGGGTGGAAAAAAGTGTTGAATACCTGCCATTCCTGCTTTCCTGAATAAATTAACAATGTGTGAAAATTAAAAAAAAAAAAAAATATCCCTGAGGTGTAGCTTTCTTCCTTTTCATCTTTAATTGTTTTGAATTATAAGAAAACTCCAGAAAACATACAACCAGGTAATGAGTGGCTTTTCTCTGAAGTCAGCAATGGTAGTTTTTTATTGATGTAAGAAAATCAGAAGAATCATGCTGCAATTACTAATGTGCCACCATCAATTCAGTGTATAAACCACACTTAAACCAGACAAAATTTACATGTTTTACTAATAAGCAGAAGACACAATGAGAAAATAAATTTCCTATATTTTAAAAATGAAGTACCAAGCCTGTGGTCAGGTTTGCTATGATTACCATTGGATTTGAGATTCTAAGTCACACTCTTCTCACTTAAATACAACATACTTGTAAATATAGTAAAAATTCTCAAGAATCATTTACCTCCCTTCATCTAGTTCATTGTTAGAAAACTGGGAGTTTTGTACACACCCACCTTAAGCTCATGTCTGATAAACTTCAAAACAGAGGTAAAGGCTGTTGGTGTGGCCTTATGTTGTATAATTGCATTATCTAGTGCTAAGAAAATAACACATGGACCTAAAGACATTCTTTTCTAATCTAAACCCAAGATTAATTTACTGAATCTCTATATAAGGGAAATTTGGATATAAAGCACTCACAGTAATCATAGAAAAAAAAAAAATATTAAAAGAAAGAGGCACATGACATGTACCCAAGATGCGAAGCAGCAGGTTTTAATGCTTTAATAGTAATAATCTGAAACATTCCATTGGGCTTTTACATGCCATCTCTTTGGCTGGGAATTTTTTTTTTTGGTTGGTTGGTTGGTTGGTCTTTTTTATGACATATATTTTTAACGTACATACTGAAAGAATAAAAATTTTTCTATATTAACTGTAACAACCTCTGCCTGGGATGAGGGTGAAGATCTTTAGGTCTCTATCACCTCAGCTAACAAGCCATCAAAGAGAGAGGGAGGTGAAATCCATTCTTTGTCAGCATTTCTCTGCTGTGTGCCCAGTAGCTAAAGATGGAGAAAAGCAAAACAGAAAAGCCAGTTTCTATGCTCTGGAGGGGAATGCACCAGTTAGCAAATGGGGGAAAAAAAAAGAAAAAGAAAAAGATATTCCTTGATCTCTTCAGCACTTTGCAGCAGTGCTTGTGAAATAAAACTTTTAAAACGGTAATGATTGTCCAAATTTGGAATTTTTTTTTAAAGGCAGTAAATTACGCATTTTTGACACCTTAGGCTCATTTTTGCACCAAAATCTGGGCTTAGATTCTCAGCAAATATAATTTTTAACATGAATGAAGAGGCATATCTGTTCCAAACTACATTCCCAGAAAAAAATTGAACAATTTTATCCATTATTACCCCTCCAAATTCAGCTTAAGGTGCAAAATATCAGCTTATATCAATAAAGTGCTAAGTTGATTTCAAACCTACTTATTATCAAAGCAGTCAAACTCCCCAGAACACAACTCATAACATGCCAGTATGGCTTGCAATTGCATATATGATAACTGCAAATTAACTCCATCTACAAAATAAAAAAAGGTAAAAGTAGGACAATTTCAGAGGCTGGGAAAACTTCAGATATGGAGAGTAAAATAGATGGTGATATCTGTTCAAAATGTATTTATTCTTTTTCCTCCATTAGTTCTGGGACTTTTGGTTATCTGTCTAATTTGTGTTTTGTTTTCGTTTTCTTTATTTTTTGCCTTTTTTTTTTTTAAATTTGGTGTGCAGTGAAAGGTGCTTATTAGCCACCAGGAGAACAATGACAGGTAGGGTATGATCCTTCTGAGAGTTTAATTTCATAGCCACCACTTGCACTACATGATTTAATTTCTCCTATGAGCTGTCTATTAAAAAAAAAAAACAAACACAAAAAAACCCACGAACTGTTTACAATATATAAATTGCTTTAAAATCTTTCTCTTCTCTATGAAAAGAGAGAAAAAATAGTAACAGCTCTGCCCACTCAGTCATCCAGAGGTGTGCCTCCTTCAAGGTGCTTTTAAGAACTTGGCTAAGGTTCCAGTTAGTGTTTGCATATTCAGAGTTGTGCTTTGGTCCCATAGCGGAAAGTGGCAGTGGAAACGGGCTTTTCTGAGGTGGCATCTTGTGAAAAGGGAAGTATCTCGAATTAATTTCTTATCGTAGTCTTAAATCAAGGCATTCTCCAGTGCTGACCTCTCCTGCTTCTCAGCCCAAACGACGCATAGGTATCCAGGATTTAACATGCATTAAAATGAAGGTAAGTTTTGAAAAAAGAATGTGAATGGTACTGCTTTTTACTCTTCAGCTACCCAGACCTTTAAAATGTATTTAACCTATATTGTTTATTTCATTATTACTTATTTGTTTTCAACACTGCCTACTATCAAATGTGGGGGCTTTGTAAAGTATGAATCGACAGCCTTAAATGAAGCATAAGTTTTAGGTAGTCTTAAACAGACAAACAGTCCTAGTGATTTTCCTTATCTAAGACTGTGCATAAGAGCCACAAATAAAAGATTTCATCGCTTAATGATTGAATTTACCTCTAAATTAGGCACAATATATTTTTCAAGAGCACTTAAAATTGTGGTTTTGGACAATTTTACTATTTTTTTTTCCAAGAAAATATTAAATAATGCTGTTTCTTGAAATGTTAACATTGTATTTAGAAAGATATTATTCTCAGTGATCTACACTTCAGGTCTCCTGAACTTTTAAAATTAAATGGTTCATTTTCCCCACACTCAAAGCAACTGCTCTAACTTTTGTGAAGATTGGTATCGCTACTTTCATATTTATTGCCCTGAGTGTCTACTTCCCAGATTCAGAGTATGGGTTTTGCACAAGCCCTTGCAATCTCTGCAGCTGCTGTGGTGTCTGGGCTGGCAGCTGCCCTTGTGTGGCCTCTCCTCTCTCTGACTCCAGCAACTCACTATTGCTGGGCAATTGCTGGGCAGCAGCCAGCAGGCATTGGCTGTAGCTGAAGCTCAGTAATGAAAGCATGGGGATAAACAGAATACCCCCCAGAAGGTAAAATATAAGTGTAGCACTGTTTTAAAATATTAAGAATACTTTCCTGTTTGGAAAGCAATATTTTTATTTCTTTATTTTTTTTTATTATTATTATTATTTAGATTATTGAGATAACTTCTATTCTGTTAGATTATCTGGACTGTCTGTAAGTATATTTGGCTAATGTGCAAGTCTCCGGAGACAAAAGGACTAGAGGACCTTTTTTAAAAAAAAATTGTCAGGCAGTGAACTTTATTTTGCAACTCATAGACTGACTTTCAACACCATACGCTACCATAAAATTCTTTGTAGCACAGGATTAGAAACACACAGTCCTGTCTGTGTACATTTGAGAAGAAATGTTCTGTCTTTCTGCTCAGCTATGCTGGCATAAATGGAAATATGTATTCTTCGACAAGTCGTGGATCAAAAGCCTGTTACATATGGACAGCTTCGGGTGTCCTTAAGTTGCAGTGTTTTTGCTTTGCTGTTTTCCATGGACCAATTCATTGCATATAAACATAAGAAAGAGCCTATGAGGTCAGCCCAGAGGTCCGTCTGCTCTTCTGTTTGCAGCAGTGGCAATAGGAGGTGCTACTTAGATATAATCCACAACTTTGGCCACCTCCTGCAACCCATTCTCCGAGTACTCCCCACAGCATCTACAGCAGCTGAATTAGGGTTGTTAGAGGGTACATCCAACTCTAACACCTTTTAGTAGCTTTTCGTAGACCTGCTTTCTACAACTTTGTCTAGTCCTGTTCTCAGCCACCGTAGCGCTGTGGGAGCGAGGTGCAGGAGAGTTCATGGCACGCTGAGTGGAGAAGTGCCCCTCAGTGCTGCACGAAACGTGCTCCTAGGAAGAAGTCACCTCCAGGAAACAGCAATGATCTCACCTGAAATCCCTTTCTTTGATTCAAGTTGGTTGTTTTTTTCTAAGTTTGTTCAGGCTTACTTCTTTGCCTCTGTGTTTCCTTTCTCCAACTGAACGCATTTATATTACCTCACAGATTATTTCTGTCACTAGCATCAAAAGTTGTTGCTACTTTAAAATTTATTTTGTTCCTTTTCCTGTTTCATGTCCCCTTTTGACTCGTGTTTTTCACAAAAGTAGTCATGTTACTAACAGCCACAAATATTTTAACTTGCTTGATGTTTTCCATCCTCATTTTTTCATTTTCTCAAAACTTAAATAAAGCATGTACAGGTGCTTAGAACTATTTTTGATTGCTCTGTCTCCTCAGAATGTATGAGCCCTTTACAGCCACTGAATGTTGAATTAGAAATCCTTGAAAGCTCCTTGTTTTAATTTTAAATTTTCCCTGAATTTTGCCACACATGCTACCATTCCAGGGGTATCGTTACTGAGAAGTGAGAGTAAGAACAGCTCACCCCTTACCTCTCCAGGCAACTGGAACTGACTTCTTTCCCAGGCTCACCAAGCAGAATTACTCACTTTTTTTGGTTGCTATGTGCATCGTGTGGCACCCATACTCCAGCTGCTGCTGCTGCGACCCCTGAGATCAGTACCAGAAGGAACAAGGTGAGGGAATCTCTGCCTTAAAGCATTTTGTTATGATTTTTCTAAGCACTTCATAAACAATGGCAGCACTCATTAAATGACCTCTTGTTCACTGCATTATACCAAAATGACATTATAAATGAAAGTGTATGTGTATTTTTTTTTTCCCCAGGTAACTTCATTGTAGATTTTTTGGATGTGCTGAACATTCACGGATTTTCCTCTATATGACCAATGCCTATTGTTGGTCAATATATTCTCAACATTTTGATGTGGCTCCATCCTTTCTCTGATTCCTGGATAACAGGCTGTGTGTGAGGATTTAGTATTGAAAACAGTCAGAGTCAAGGTAAATCAGTTAGTTTGTGAGTGTAAGACCCCAAATACAGATGCATGTTATTTTATGGAGAACTGGTAAGGGTTCAGAGGTTGTTTTACATTAAAGCAACCTTTGAATGAATAGTCAGCCATCAAACGGCAATTATGTCTTTCTAAACCCAGCTTTGACCAGTGAAGAATCTGTTTTCTCACTGTATCCCAAATTTAGCAAACACCTGACACACTCCTGATGATAGTCACTTTGCAAATGGCAAGATTCGTCTCTCCTCAGACAGTTACGGTTCATATCCTCCTAAAGCAGATAACTAAACTGGGTAACATAAATCACAACCTCAAAGTGACAGTTGCTCTACTGCCACTAGAAGCGGGATAACTCATACAGATACAGCAGCTGGTTTTGTATCTAGCAAAAGTTATGTCATGTGCCTCCTACCCAAACTGTCTGCTTTCAGAATCAGTACTGTCATTTCTGTGGTCTTGTTTTCGGTATCAACAGTGTCATATCTGTGGTCTTGCCTTGAAATCTAAGCAGTACTGCTATTCAAAACCAGCTTGGCATGGGAGACCTGTCCTCTTTGGTCCCAGCACACAGTTAAAGAGTGTTCTTAAATACAAACATCCTGGGTATAGAAGGCATCGATCAACAAGACCCATTAAACAAATGTTATTTCATATTTACTTTTTACAGTTCAGACATCACTTAAATGGTTAAGTGACTTTTTCATATTATTTCACAGATGCAAAATGAAAACATCATGTTCTAAGTGCTTTTTCAGCCAAACTTGGAACTGAAGAAATTAAGTTTCTATACACCTGTGGTCCAAAGCATTTGCTATGGCACGTGCTGGAGTCGTTCCTGTGATGCTGATATTAAGTTTTTCCCAGCGTAAGGCATTGTTTTCCACTAGCCTGGCAAGTGGACAACCAGATGTAGTGGGTAAGTAAGATATTAATTAACAGTTCATCCTACGCTAGCCATCACAGCTGTCTCATCCAAACTTGTCAAGGTACTTGCTACAGCCCATAGAGAGAAAGAGAGACCTGTGCTAGCAGAGGTGTCCAAGATAGGTAAGAGTGAATCAGCTAACATTTTGGGAGCTGCAGATAGGTAAACATGAATCCCATTGCTAAAGCCAGTCATAGTCAACAGCAACCACCTGCTGCATGCAAGGACAGAGCTCCTGGGGAAGTACTGGGTGTGCAAGCCTTGCTGAGAGGCAAATCTTTTGTGTACACAGCTGTGGGCCCTCTCTTCCTCTGTGTAATATCATTGTAATTACAGATGCCCTTGAGCTACGTAATTTTCTGTGGATTACCAAGCATGAATCGAGAGTTATTCTGTTCTGGAACAATAACCTAACAAAAGAAGAAACTGAGAATTACACTGTGAAATATATTTTGAGTTACAAATTCTTCAATACCACTCATGAAAGGAAAGTAAGTTGTTCAATGGTTACACATAGTTTAAAGTGTAATCTTATATTACTTTATTCAGTAGATGAATTTGCGTAATTTCCCTTTCAATACTTAACACCATCTACTTTCATGCAATTTTTTTTTCCTCCTCTTAGGAAAGACTACAGGAGCAGAAAAAGCTAATACGTCTTGAGTTACATTCTGGTTTTAATGCTAAAGTTAAAACACAGCTTTTTGCAAAAGAAACAGAAGATGTAGTTAAGGAGAGTGGCTGGACAGAATTTACTTACAAGGCACCTCCAGGTCAGCTATTTCCTACATGTTGTTGAGACATCCAAGCGTTCATGATAATGTCCTGTCTTACTCGGAGACATATAATTTCTGAAAACTTGTTTTTATCTTATGCTATTTCTTTGGTACGGGTTTGTCGAGAACATGACACATAACATTCTGGAGTATTGCAGAATTATTTCCTTTATTAGACATGTTCAGATTCGGAAAACTCCAACTCTGCTGAGTAAGATGTCAGAACGACTCAACCACTCTCTCCATTTTTCCTAGCAACACATGTCTCTTGAAGATTGCCTTCTGTATCGCCTGGTTTCAGGAAACTTTAAAAGAGCAGAGCTTTTCAGCTACTGCTCTGGACATTTTTTTCTATAAGTGGGTCAGTAAGACTTTCGGTGGTAGTGGCAGGTGTGCTTCTCAGTTGTCATTGTCCAAAAAACTGAAAGACCGCTGTGTTCTTACCTTCCACTTATTCACGCTTCTGGAGATAAAGCTACATAGTGGGTTTGTAAAGGCGACTGTCATGCTGTTATTAGAAAATCCATGTAAAATAAACATCACTCTCTTTTTCCCTCTTTCTTTGTTACAGTATATATTCAGAATCTTTCATGCATCATATATAACATTTCTTTTTTCAATTGCACCTGGCATATTAAAGCAGAAGCTCCTGAAGATATCCAGATCTTTTTTTCATACAGGTATGGGTCTTGTGCAAAATAAGTATGAAGTTATGTTTTTGTGCCTCCATCCTTGATTTAAAAGACTCGTATTTCCTTCTCACAGACACGTAGGAAAAGATTTTGACTGCCAGCAATATATAAAAAATACAAGGAAGAAAAATACTGGATGCCATATGAAAGAGAGATATTTCCGACCATCAAGAAAAATATATTTAAACATAACTGCAAGAGGTCTGAGAAATAATTCAAGAAGATTGTCTTATTACAAAGCTTTTACACCTCAGAAAATAGGTAAGTATTGTCTATTACTACCAATTATGAAAAGTTCATGTATTGGTTATTTCATTGGTCTGGCAAGCAAAGAAAGGAAAGAGGGAAGTGTGACAAAGTCAGAATATTAATTCTAACTTTTTATGCATTTATCTTTCTGGGAATTTTACACAAAGATTAAACAAAATGGATTATGGCTTAAAGGTTTTTATTTTTTACTCTGATGTAATATCATTGTTTATCTCTGACATATTAAAAAATCATAGGCTAGTGTGAAAAAACACAATTTGAAAAGCATTATATTCTTCTTTTCTCTAGTTTTTCTCTTTCCTGTCAATTTTTTATAGTGCTGAAGAAAATGTGATTAAAAAAAGGAACATAAATAGATAAAAGTATCACTCATAACTGAATTTAAGAATATGAATGTTCTCAAAAATTAGTAAAATTTCTATTTATTTATGATACCATTTTTCAGTTAAAAACACTTTGACAGTTATTTTAAATTATTGATGGTTTTGAATGATCATATAAAATTATTTTTCCTTACTTCTCTGGGAAGTGTGAGTTAATCCCATGGGTAAGAATTTCACCTGAGTTTTAGCACAGACTGCAGATTCAAATACCTTTTACATTATGAACATGTTGATAACAGTCCAGACCTGTAACACAAGAATCAGTCATAACTCAAGGAATAGCAAAAAACTCACTCAAAACTATCAAAATATATTCTGAGTTAGATCTCATTTATTCTGTTCTAATACATTAGAATTATTGGCTTTACCTAAAGATTTGCATTGCAATCAGAGCCTGCTATAAGCAAGGTGTTCCGTTTAGCAAAATAAAATATTTTCAAGAAAATCAGATTTTCCTGAAAAGAAAAAAGAGAAAGGGGAAGGGGGAGAGAGGAGGAATTAATCTGCAGGAAGACTATCAGGTATTTTCGCAGCTGACTGGGAAGATGCTCACTTCCAGACTGGCTGCCTGGGTCTGATCCCACCCGCAGACTCCGGAGCAGAGAGCTGCAGTAGTACACCCAGTTTTGAGATCAAATGCTTCACACAGCAACAAAGGCTTTCTGGTAATGTTCAGAGGTGACTCCTGAACTGCTCTAATTTGCCTGATAACCTCCTGAGGGCTCGCTCAGCCCCACCTTGGAAGTTCTGTGCCTTCTCCCGCCCCTCTGCTAGTCCTCGGGCAACCTGCCCACCCAGGGTCTCCTGGGGAGAAGAGGGCTGGGGTGGGCAGGAGTGACCAGGGGGATAAGTGGGAGGGAGCGGGCTGTCCCTTTCCTGATTCTCTCTCCATCCACTCGACTGCCGCCGCCTCTTTGCAGAGGCCAGACCCAGCGTTTCCTCCCTTCCCCTCTTCCCTTCCCAAATTAGCCATCTTCAGCCATCAGCAGGGTGCACGCCAGTCAGCTGGCTCAGCCAACAGCCTCCCCTCCAGTACCAGCACCAGGCATAAACCCTTTTGGCTTGTTGTGCCTCTAAAACCCATCGCCAAGCTGTGGTAGGGCACAGCAAAATGTGAGCATGCCTGCAGGGGATATTTTTCACACTGCAAGCAGTGGACTTACTCATGCAAGGCTCCAACACTGCAAGCCAGGGCTGTCTTTTCCCTCCTGAGAAGGCACCCTTCAGGTCACACACATCAAAAACGGTCATTTGTACCTGGGCTCCCCTTGCTAAACAGGAAAGCGTCCGGTTTGGCTTAGCCCTAGCCCTTGCACAGGCCTGGAGGTACTGGAGGTCCACAGTCCTGCTGCAAGTTACCAGCGCTTGCAATCCAAGCTTCATTGCAGTAACATGACATACGGTCTGATAAAACAGGATTCATGCACACCCTGGGCTGCAGGTAGCCCAAATGTAGCTCAGTTCTGTGGGTGTGAGAGCTGAAGAAATTTCCAGATGACAGGTGACAAAACAGTTAAAAAAAAAAATTGTTTCCTACTCTTGCTATACTCACAGAAGCAAGAGATGCTCTGGGAATAGTATTTCAGAAACTAAACAAAAAGGAAAAAGAAGCTGCTGGTTACTCCCCTCACTTTTCATGGCTCACGGTGTGCCTCCACTCTCAAAGGCAGGTGTTGGTCACCGCCAACAACTTCAGGGACAGGCAGCGGTGAACAATTTTACAAGCCTGAGGTAGACCTGGGATAAATGTTTTTGCTGACTTCATGGGATTATTGCTCAAAGAGAGAGATCTTCTCAAGGAGGGGAGGGAAAACGAAAAGCCAAAAAGGAAACCCCAGTGTGACAATACACACCTGTGGTGAGACACAGGGTCATGCAGCCACAGCTGCTAGAGCAAGCACAACGGCTGCATGGACCAGGAACGCTGCCGCTCACCCTCTTTGTCTCTCTGTCTGTCCTTTCTCTCCGGCACCGCATTGCAGCCATGTCAGCCCCCGACCGCGCTGACCCTGTCCACAGGCACGTGCCACGCACTGCTGTCTCTGCTGGGAGGGCTTTTTCAGAAAACTCCAGCTGCAGTTCTTCCCTTCACAGAAACGCAACAGCAGCTGGAGGGGGCTCAGGCTGCTTGAGTACTCCAGCACACACCTAGGATCCGTGCCCTAAAACTCACCATGCTAGAAAGCAATCGTGGGCTTGCTTATCTAAACCAAAGGCTAAAATCCTGGGAACCCAAATATCTCTTGCTTCCGACCCTGTACCTCATCCCTCCCTAATAAATAAATAAATAAATAAATAAATAAATAAATAAATAAATTCCATTGCCATCGCATTCCTTGCACTTCATGACTGGAGCATAGTGATGGGAGGGGGATTTTTTGTTTGTTTGTTTACATCTCCTGAGCACATCTTGCCTCCTCCATAGCAAATGCTCACCTGTTCATTTACAGGAGAGAGAGAGATATTTCTTAAACATCTCTAGCAAACTTCATATATTGAATAAGACCTGCTGGGAGCTAGTACCCCTTCAGTAACCCTCAGTGAGAGGAAATTCTAATTTTTTTTTCAAAGTTATGTTACCAGACTCATGGGCAGACTTGGGGTATCCCAGAGTGGAAATAATCTTATGTGACAGAGGGCCTGTAGCAGCTCAGAGGTCTCCTTAACACCCATCTAGACTCTGGAGAGTGAAGTCAAAGGACCCACTCCTGCCCACTCTCACTACCTTCCCTGGAAAGATACATGAAAAAAAAAAAAAAAAATTAAAAAAAAAAATACTCACTTTCTTTATTTTGAGATAGAAATGGATGCCAGTTAGTGAGCAGCACTTTCAAAGAAAAAGTGTCACTTACTGAACGCCTTCTTTGGGTGTGATAATCTCCAAAATAGTCAGCAGTGTATTTTAAGGACTAATGTACTGCGTTTGTTTTGCATCAGCATAAATATGAGAAAGAGCATGATGTAAAGAAGGTCTCTCTGTGCTCTTTTTTCAGAGAAACTAAACCCACCGATCAACGTCTCAGTTTCCCTTGAAAACAGAAGTATTAAAATTCACTGGAAACCCCCGCCTACTATTGGTTCTGCAAGTAACAAGTGCTTTTTGTATCAAGTGAAAATAACAGATCGTAAGGTAATTAGTTTTTTGGTGATACACTTAAGCTGTATAGCATAACTTCCATAAAAACTAGACATCCCTTGAATGTAATAGAATTAAAACTCAAACAAACTTTAAGAAAACCCAAGGTCTTTCATAAAGAATCCAACTTTTCTTGTCTTTCTTGTTAAAATGGAAAATCAACACATTTCATGAAGTCTTTCAGAGTCATGCTCGCATTGAGGTGGAATGGCTGATTTTTTTCTTTTCATCTTGAATTTGAATTATACATTAGCATTATTGACTTTTTTGTTATACAAAAAGGAGTATTGATAAAAAGAATAGTATAGCAGCTACTTTGATGATATTTTTTTAAGAAAAAATTTACATGTTATTGTTGTTATTTCTACACACATCGCCCAAAGAATCACCCCTGTTGTTTGCATACATTATATATATTTAAAAAACTTCCATGGTGTATCAGCAGCCTCTCTTAGTCTTACCAGTAAGAAGTAAAACAGTGTTATAGTTTAGGTTACGCTGTATGGTGACTAAGTGCCACCTGGCATTACCAGGTGCCATTTTTAAATTACCTGGAAATAAGAGCTGAAAAGTTTTCATACAGATTCTTATTTGAACTCCCAAAGAGTAGAAAGCCAAACACTTAATTCAGAATACAATAGGTATAAAATTCAGATGTTCATTGGAATGTGAACTTTCTGAATCTTTGGTGTTTTCATTCCAGCTTTCTTTGAAGCTGTGTTTTTCTTTAAGAACCTAAAACTTAGCTAACACACACCTCAGTCAGTGCACAGTACTCTCACAATAAAAGGCTGCAGACATTTAAGAGACAATTAAAGCCTGACAGAACGTATGACTAAATTGATATGCATCCGCTCTTTGTTAGACACAGTAGAAAGGACAAGTGCAATGAGGTAGACACATTATTGATCACATAATGTTATCTTCATAAATTACAGCAGGGTTTATTAATTCATGTGCAATACTAATACTGCTAGGCAACTTCCAGAACAGGGCTGGCCTTTCATGCATTCCCTCATCGCAGCACACGGAAAAGGAGCTCAGGGCTGTATGTGGACAGACTGAAGCTCTTTGTTTTTTTCCAGAAGAAAGACAGGTAGCCGCCTTCTAGCCATCTCTTCAAACAGTTATCATTCTCTTAACCATTCCCAGGTCTAATACTTCAAAACCGCTGCAGGAGACATCAGGGGGCTTGTCCCTATCCATTCACAAAGCTCCGAACCACTAAAGGCTGCAAGCAGAGGGAGCAAGGGGGAGGTTCATGCTGGACCCTTGGTCTCTGTTCAGAGACGTGCTGGAGCCCTTTGGAGCCCTTCCTGCCCATGCACACAGATTTCCTTCCTGACCAGAGCAAGGGAGGTGGCAGCAAGGAGGGCTGGGAGTAAGGGGTCCCTTCCCATTCCAGGACTGGGATATGCCCAAGGTGAGCAGGGGGGTCCTGCAATCTAGTGTTCATGCGGCCACTGAAGCCCCTATTTTGAGCTTCCTAACAGCTTCCACTCTCTGGAAGAAAATGCCAAATACATAAAATAGTCCAGCGTCCTTACTTAAATGGAATGAGCCTCTTTTATTCTCCTTGTCTTGTACAGCTGCTCCTCTGCTTTGTACAGATTTGCAGGATATAAACATAAGAGAGGAAAGCAAAGAAAAATAATTTAGGCATGGAAGTGAATAAACACATATAGCAGAGGATGGTTGGGGTTTTTTTCCACAGATGGGATGGTTCGAGAATACAGGAGAGAGGCGGATGCAATAGCAACAAAAAAAGACATATGAAGGCATGAGATAAATGAGTGGGCTTTACATGCATTCACAGATTCACAGAGCGGTAGGGGTTGGAAGGGACCTGTGGAGATCATCTAGTCCAACCCCCCTGTTAAAGCAGGATCACCTAGAGCAGGTTGCACAGGATCGCATCCAGGCAGGATGTGAATACCTCCAGAGAAGGAGACTCCACAGCCTCTCTGGGCAGCCTGTTCCAGTGCTCGGTCACCCTCACAGTGAAGAAGTTTTTCCTCATGTTCAGGTGGAACTTCCTGTGTTCCAGTTTGTGCCCATTGACAAACTGGAAAAATACTACTTTAAATCTTCTTTAAGGTAGATTTGAGGAGAATCAATGTCAAAGTTACTAATGACTAAAATAGCATTTACCTAGCCAAGGAGCAAAAGAAGAGCAGAGATCTATGTAAAGTTAAGGAAGAAAACTGCGGCAGTATTACAGGAGACACAGGAAGGAGAAGAATGAATCAAGCCTGAGATTCTGTTTCCTGATCAAAGCAAGGTCTTAATTACTGTCAAGGAGACTTAATGAGTTGAGGTATTAGGGTGTCCCTAAGCAGGCTTATATATATTTATTGAAGAACAGGTAAGAGTATAACATACAAGTAAAATACACAAGTCTGTATTTATTTATTCTGAATATCTGAAGACATGACTTGCTGAATATGTATGCACACAAATAACAACGCTGTGATGCAGACTGATAAAGCTTAAAAATAGGGAGTTGGGTCTGCAGGTGACAGGAAGCTAGGAAGAGTTGGCATGTACTATGGGAAACAAAATTAGAATTTGAAATGTTGGGTAAGTCTGGAATCAACAAGCCAAAATTCATTAATAAAGAAAATCCTATAATTAGGAAGTATAGGTCAAATATGCCAACACAAAATAAGGAATTAATGTGTAGGCAGCAATGTAGAAGAAAAAAGATCTGTGGATTACACAAAAACACAAACTGAGTCAATCTTTCCATGTTATTAAGCAAAGGTCAAATGATACTCAAGTATATATGACAGCCATGTCATATGAAAGATGTAGGTTGTGACTAATTTGCCCTTCTGGTCACTGAGTTTCACTTGAACTTTCAAACTATGTTTTGGGCACAGAAAAAAAGTTCAGAAAACGTCAGTGACAGTTATCAAAATGATCATAAGCTTTGAAAACGTGCTCTAGGAGTGGAAGACTGAGGAATCTGGTCTAGAGTAAAGGAGTGTAACTTCTGTTAACAATCTTCTGGTAAATAAAAGAGTGTAGGGATCATACTTACCTATACCAACTTTATGCCAGGATACAAAAGTGACTGGCTAAATTTGAAGCAAAGAAAAAGCAGGCTAAAAGTTAGGAAAAGTGTCATAATTCCAAGGAAAGTCTAGCATGGGAACAGGTTTCTTGGGGCTGCTTGGGGATGGCTCTGTGTAGAGTCACAGACAATGGATTAGACAAACATCCTGCATGAATGCTCTGGGTAGAAGTGACGGAAAGTTGCTGCACATCACGACTGCCAGAAGGTGGCCTATGTAATTTTACAAGATGTCTTTCAGTCCTGCATTTTAGAAATTTCCTATGATGACATAAGCTTATCATTGGCTCTTTGGGAAGAAATTTTCAGACACAATGTTTGGTTTTAGCACTTAACCTTGGTAGTCACTTGCAGTTTGCTCTTGAAAGCCCAAGGACTTTCCCACTTTTTTACTTACTTTTGAAAAATTTAGCATGTGAACTTTTGGGCTTGTTTTTGGCACCAGATCTGGAAAGGTCTTAAACAGTATGAAGGAAGAGAAAGAAATGTCATGTTATACAGGCTCAAACCTACACTGCACTGGTCAATATGAGAAGACCCAGGGGTCACAGTTTCTTAAAGTTAGCCTTATAGTACTATGTTATCATCATCATGCTTTCTTAACAGCAAGGATGAAAAGGTTCTGGGCCCCTCTGTGTCTGAGATGCATACTTTCTACTTCTTTGTAACTTCCTATTATTATTTTTAATTTTTATAAGGAGGAGTTTCCTCTCCTACATTCTTTTTTCTTTTTTTTTTTTTTTTGTTGTTCCTACTTAAATTCTTAACATTTTTTATTTACAGCAATTGTCTTCAGTTTTCAAAAGTGATGAATGATTAAGAGATCTCTGTTTTAAATTCTGAAACTCCTTCTGTGGACTTGATCTTTTGAAGTGATGTGCTTTCTTTTATAGACATAATTAAAGATGTTTCAAGATAGTCATTATAATAGTGGGCATCCCTCACCACCGGTCAGCTGAAAAATGCAAGATTTTATTCTACCAGACAAACAAGTATAGCACACTACCCACACCACAACCTTGAAACTAGCAGTTTCATAGTTCATGCTACACTTGGTGTGATAAAAAAATGAAAGGAGAATCAGCGTTTTCAAAATCTTACTGTGGTACTATAGCTGATACCTCCTTCCATTTCTAATCAGTTCTAGGCTCTTCTTCATTTTCAGTTCTGAGTTTTAACACTTGCCAGGTAAAATTCAGATTGTGCCTGGACATAAACACTTGTTCTGAAAATCTCTTCCTACTAGGTTAGAGATGTAAATAATAGCATTTGACACCCTTAGATTTGAACTGCAATGTGAAATCACCTGAAATAACCCACTAAACCTATCTTGATAGATTGTAGATGTCACTGCAGAGAAGTATGAGTATCCATTTCATAAGCCAGCAAACAAATGCACAGCTCAAGTGAGGGTAAAGAAAGAGATATGTATAAGAAACAAGGTTTGGAGTGAATGGAGTGAACCAGTGTTTATTCACAATGGTAAGTTGCCATGTATGTCCTATTCACAGCCCTTATTATTAGATATCTTATTACCATTCAACATATTTACTTCATTGTTGCATTTGATCTTCTTGCTTTGTTAGCGTACCATAACAGTACCTAGAGGTCCGTGCCACGCACCAGGCTCACACAGCTCTACGTACTGTAGGGAAAGGCAGCCCTTGGTCTCATGAGCTGCTCCTTTGGTCCTAAGGCAGCCTAGCACAGGACTATTCTCCTGAGGTAAATTACATCTGAGTCTTGACAGCATTTAGAAAGCAGTAATGGTCAGGAGCTGAAAAGCTCACAACACCTCCCTGCCTACCCTGCAATGGACAGCCCAAGCATCTCTACAAATGCTTTCAACTGGAGTTAGTAAGCCAAGAAACCTACAAAAGTCATAACATTCATCAAATCACATAGTCCTTAAGGACTAAATCCAACATTTCTTTTACTACATCAGGGGAATAATTTCTTATCTGACAGAGGTAGAAAATGGTTTAGCTCTCATTTAAATATATATGTTAAAATCTTTAAATATTTTTCAGCACAAATTAAACAAGAGCCTTGTAATAGTTTTCCTTCACCTCCTATGACTAGATTTTAACATTAGTGTGCTAACAAGGAAAACTTGTGCTTTCCGTGATAAGAAAAATGCCTCCACATGCAGCAGCTTCTTGAAGTCAGTTTAGGTAAAGGGGAAGTACTATAATGGAGTGATGCTATTTTTATGGAGAGAAACTGGTGCATAGACTTGCCTGTGTACATTGACATGCAAAAAAAGAAAAAAGTCAAATAGTATTGGTAATAAAACAAACCAAGATAGAAGTCTTTATTTAATGCAACAGACTGTATTTTGGAATATGTCTTTTTGATCTGTTGAGATTCAAGTACATGTTTTTCTGAAGACACAGGAAATACAAGGCCATGCATTATTATTTTTGCAATGGATTGAATGTAAATTCAGTTATAGGGTCTATAGGATGTTGCCTGCCTACTCTATCAGCTACCTCACCACACCTCACTGGTCTGCTAGCATCTCTCAGCTGCTGCCTTTGTTGGCCCAGATTCATTCATTTCGTTTCAGAAGCATCTCACTTGTGAAATGCTTGGAGAGAGAAACCTAGCTGCTCCACACGCTCACTGTGGTGAAGGAGGGAATGTGTTTCAGGCCATCAGAGATTGAACTGCCCTTTGGAGAGGTTTCTTTCTTCTGACTGAAGACAGAGTGAGCCTGGGACCGTAGCATGGCCAGCACAGGGGTCTGCCTGGTGTCAGGCCAGACACATCTGATGTGCAGGCAGTGGAGGGAGAGGAAATTAAAAGGGCTTTTCCTGGTGGGGGAATGTAGATTTACTTGCTCCCTGCCGGCTGCTCACAAGAAGAAGGAAATGGAGTTGAACAGTCACCTGTGCTGGTTCAAGCCTACCAAACCTTGCTCTCAGCAGCTGCAACTCTCCGTCAACTGTTTTCAAGACCGCTGCTTTCCCAGCTTCCACAACAGCTGTTGCTGAGGCTGAACAATCACAGCATGTTTCCTCCACTTCAGAAAAGTTTATGGTGGACAAGACCACCAATGCATATAAGCTGTAATATCTGCATGTGTTCAATGCAGCATGTTGATTTACCCCTGGAACATACTGCACATATGCACAAGTTCATGTGATCAGGATCAGTGGCTTTTATAAAATGAATATAGGAATATATTACATTGAGGGGTCACATGCTCAGGCAAAACTCTTTAAATATCTCCTTTGATGCCTAGAGAAAGTTTTCAATCCATTTTATTTTGTATTCTGTTGAAATTATTTTGCCTACTTCTGATTGGGAACATGCATAAGTGGACATTATGAAGTGCATTTTAATACTGACTAGATTAAAAAAAAAAAAAAAAAACAACTGGTATTAGTAGTATCATTCATCGTAACTCCATGAAAGCCACGTACTTCATAGACATAATGAACTGAAAAAATTGAATCTTTCTGTGGAGTAACCTGAAAGGAAAAACATCCATTTGGTATTTTTATTTTGGAATGGGTCAATTTTTTTTGCTGAAAGCATTGAAGAAGCATGCAATGACCTGGTTTTTGTTTGCTTCTACATGACATTCCAATGTTTCATCTAGGAAATGTGCTACATTTCTTTAAGAAAGCATTTTTAAAAGGCATTTCAGTCTCCATTTAAAAAAGCTGAAACATCAAAATGAAATAACATAATTCAAAACATAACTAAAATATTTGTTCTGAAATGTTCCTTTGACATGAAAAGAATTTGTTAATTTTCTCGTGGGAAACACATTCATTTTCCATTGGAATTAGCATATGCCCTTGAAAAAAATACACAATTTAAACTCAACTGTGATGTTTACTTCTGCTAAAAAAAGAAATGTTTGATCAGCTTTATTCATATATAGAAACTTGAAATAATTGGTCTAATTTTTAGAGCTACTGAGCCTTCATAGATCACTTTGAAGTTAATAGTAATTCAGAGTTATTCTGCATTTTTGCAAACCAAGCCACTTGTTTTGTTTTCAAAGTGCTATTATTTGTGACTAAGTTTAAGCACTCACATTTGAAAAAAAAGACTCACCATGAAATGGTCTACCTAAAAGAATATATGTGCTTCTTTTTCTTCCTCCTTTCCAAAATGCGTGAGGTAAGAAAGTAAGAAAACCAAACCTCCTTGTGGTCTGGCTGATGTAAAGACCACTGCTTCCTCTTCTCTTGGGTGTGTACGTGATATTAGCAGAATTAGGGGTTAGCAGAATGTTGCAGAACAATTACCTCAAACAAAGTTGTTCAGATTATATTATCGGAGCCATCTTCTCAAAAGACAATAAGGCAAAAGCTTCTTTTTCATCTTAAAGTGAATAAAGAATAGCTTTGTATTTTAGTAATATATAAAGATTATTCTTATACTCAGTTGTGCACAGAGGTTTCTGAGTTTTTCCTTGGTTTCATATTAAATTTCTGGAAATTCATAATATCCTTGGTTTAAACTACAGATGGGTTCAAACTAGGAACTTTAGTACAATTCTTTTGTTCTTTGAATTTGATCTAGATTGATCCAAAAACCACTGTGTAAAACTGGTCTTGGTCCATTAACATTTTAAGAGCTGTTCCTACCTGTTTTTCTTCAAAGTACTTAGTTCAAAGCAGTCCAAACTAGTTCTGGTTTTAAAGCTAGGTATTAAAAAAAATTAAAATTTGCCAAAAATATATTTTTGAGGCAACCAAAGACATTGCTTTTCGGTATTTGGGGTATTTGGGAAGGAATGCAAGGTACAAAGCAGTAGTATTTGTTGAACAGTATAAATATGTATTGCTGGCATTTTTTAGGACTATGCATAGCAGGGTTAAAAAAGGTGAATATAATGAAAACCAAATGCTGCTTCTTGAGTCAAAGAGGATATTTTGTTTGACAAAAAGATTTTATTTTCATTTTGTGTTAAACCAGTTGCAGCTGTGAAGGGGTGAGGAGGCAGCGGCAGGGGTGTCATGGTGCATGGAGATGGGAGGTGGCAACAGCAGGAATCCAGAAGCAGCTGGGGCAGGGGAGGTGTGCCGATAGCGGATGGGTCCAATATCCAGAGGAATCAAGGCTCGACAGAAGTACCCAGTAGCAGGGCAGGCCATGCCCAGCATCTGAGAGCAGAAATCCAGGGAAAGGAGAAGATGGAGTCCACTGGAGCAGAGGAAGGCAGGGGAAGTGCTGGATTGAGGCGGCAGCAAGGCTGAGGGCTAAAAGGAGGACAAAGGAACAGTGCTGAAGTAAGAAGCCCCTGTTTCCCTTAAAAAACTCCAGGAAATGTTTCTTTAAATCTGTAGCAGTTCAGGAATGGTGCAATATTTATGAGTCAATATATAATTCATCCGTTTATAAACTATTCTTTCCCACATTATTAGCATTACCTTTCCCTCTTCTTTTTAAGAAAAGACACTGGACGTCATGTTGCTAAGTGTCACCTTGTTTTGTCTCCTGATTTTCCTTGGATTTTCCTTGCTGATATATTCATGTAGAAGGTAATGTACATTTTTGGAAAGTAGTATAAATTTCTGGTGGAAGAGAGGTCAGGGTGAGGGTAAGCAAACCATACAATGCATTAAAGTCAAACACAGATCTTCTCAGATAAATTATGTTTACAAGAAGTAGTTAATTGTGCATTTCCAACTATTGCTCTAACAAAGGACTGTTAAGACCTAGCGTAAGATACTGAAGCCTGTCACTGTCATCTCACAGGTCCCGTCACAGTCCCTGGAGCTCCAGTCTCACACCCTGCGCTCAGATGTCTATTAGCACAGCAAAGTAATAGTAGTGGTCCTACACCCACCAACAATTAATGCAGCCAGCTGCCTCCATGCCATTCATTTTCTGCCTGGCTACATAACTTTCCTACTGACATGGCAGAGAAGGCTTTCTTGAACTGAAAAATAAACTTATTCTGAATAGGATGGTAACTGAAGAAGCCTTAGTATTTGGAAGGTGCAGTATGTAGATGGAACCTCTGTTAAAAGTAAATCAATTATTTAATTAATGACTAAATGTTATTCCTGATTAGGATAAAAGAAGTTATCACGTGCTCTTTCTTCTTTCAGTAAACAAAGACTTAAGGAACTACAGATCTGAAAGAGCTAATATAAAAATACAGAATAAAAAGTTTCCCTTGGGGGAAACAAAACATATAAGTGAAAGTCATCTGCATCCAAACATAAAACAATATTCTGGTCAAATAATGAGAAGTGACTCTGGCCTTGAGAGAGCAAATCAGCTGGTAGATCTTTTAAGTGGAAAAGTTACATTGTACTCAAAACCAATAGATAATCTTTTGTGATGAAAAATGTTTTCATGGTTCTGTGCAGACATCACTCACTCTCAAACCCAAATTCTGCTAGACCTCAGCAAATGAGTTAAAAGATGTTTCTGATGCTATGCCTGCTCCCTGTCATCTGATGTTTATTTCTTTGATTATAGGTAATATTTTTAATTATGAAAAGAAAATGTAGGAGTAATTTTTTAGCTATAGACATAGTAGCATGCCACAAGCTCTTGAGCTTGGAAATCATATGTTAGTGTATATCTATCGGGTCTTAAATCTCTAGCAGGCAAAAAAACAGTCAGGCTGAAGAAGAGCTGGGAAAAATGTTGAGAAAAATGTCTCAAACAAAACAGGATAGATGTCTGTCTAACTGGCATATGTATTACAAAGCATTATAGACTGATCTGTTCCTACAGACATTTAAGACTCCTGTGTCTGTGTCACTTTCCTGTAGGTATAGATGCCTGGAAGTTATAACCGTGCCTGTTCCACATCCTTCAGATAATATCAAAACTTGGTTAGCTGCAAATGAGACTCATCACCAGGTAGAGTGTGTCTGTCTTTTTTTCTCTTGCTACATTGACACATATGATATTACTTGCGATCAGAATGGTATAACCTTACATTTAGAGCAGCCGGTCATTTTTAAGAAAAACTGGGAAAAAAGGTATGCACAACCTTTGTAGTGAAGCCAGAAGAGAACAGAAAGCTTGTGGAGGTTACAGGACAATGATCTCGGTAGACAGGATGGAGAAAATTCTGAGGGGAGTGTTATCTCAAGTGTACCTCAAAATGTTTCAGCATATCCACACTCAATGGGCCAAAATTTTAAGGAGCGATTACCCTGACTCCCTGCAGAATAGTTATGGGGTATTACATGTATAAGCATGTGGGCAAGTTATCAAAGAGAAAGCCTTTGTGGAGATCTGCAAATCCTTGGCTATGGCATAGTAAATATGCACATTCTTATGGCAAAAAAGAGGAGGCTCCACAACGCACGCAACATAACCTACCCCAACTGCGCACCTGCTGCAGGATAAAACCGTGTACAGAGGTGTTTACTTTGGAAGAGCTGATGTGCTGTAAGTTCAGATGCTAGCTTATCTCATGGCAAACTACAAGTCTTTAGTCAACTGGGCAAAACAGAAAATACGTATTTGCAATATTTGTATGGCTATCGTTAATGGAACTCCTTGGCTGGCACATTCAATGCTTCTTATGACTGTCATCGTGTTAAAGGACAAAATGTGCTAGTCACTCATCTAGATCCCTGTAACTCCAGTGAAGCTACAGAGTGAACCGTGCTCTAGGAGACATGGTAAGATTGCATCCTACCTGGTTCTCCTGCAACACATGATGAGAATGTGCAGGTGTGCCCAAACTATGGGTTTTTTTTTGGGAAGCATCATGGAAATAGAAGACTGTAATGAGGATTTTCTCCATCCTATGCACTCAAAACATTTGTTCAGAGCCCTTGCAGGATTTGTATTAATTTTACTCTTAATTTTACTTTGTCCTACTTTATTATTGTACTTACACTGCAATATCAAAGTGTCTTCTAGTAGTGCATTCAGCAATGTGTCTAACAATATCCAATGTGAGCTGTTATGGCATCTTCTCTCCCAGGCGAAAATGTATTCCTTCCAATACTGTGTTTTGGTTTTTTTTGTATAAATATACCTACATGATTGTAAGCTCTGACAGAAACCATTGACCATCTCAATTCATGAATTACAATTTGAATTCTGAGGCAAGAGGTGGGGTGTGTGTGCGTATGTTTTATTTTACCTTCTCAAAGACAAATTTATGGAAAAACTGATGTGCATATGCTATATAATCATGTCACAAATTACAAGATTGAAGTGTTTTGAACTTGCACCTGGAGTTCATTCTACAACCCTTGGGCTGGCTCCCAAGAGCAGTCTGTGCTCCTCTTATTCTTTACAGTCATCTTCTCAGAAAATAAAAGCCCAAGATCTCCAGAACTGGACTGAAGCCAAGTTTCTTATTCTCAAGATTCAAAGTTATTTCTATGGCATTTCTGGCCAAAATTATTTGACCAAATTTGACCCAAAAGATACCACCTTTTCTGTGCAAAAATCCTTTGGTGCCCTTATTACCAGTAATGGTTTGAAAATTAACTAATAATACCCCTTGTGGCCACCACATATGAATGCAAAGATAAAATCATCACCATCAAACTTACATTCTACATCTCCCTCCACCCTAGAATATATTTATTAGCTATTTACATGTCTTTGTATTCAATATATAAATAAAAATTTAAATCAATGATCCTCACAAAAAATATATTTATTATCACTAACAGAGAATGAAAAGATTTCTGTCCCCAAACTGTTACAAACACTGAATATACTTTTGACAGAAAGACCTCAGCACAGCTGTTGAATTACTGTCTAGATGATTAAAACAAGTGGCTGAGATGACTGTTGATGGCACTTCTAGGAAAGATAAATTCTATAAAACACATGGGATACATCAGTATCTCAAATATTGCTGACACCTGAAAGAGCAAAGACATTGGCTTTGGACTGTAAAGTTTAAGACGACTGTGGAGAATGGTGCTGAGTTAATCTGTTTTATCCAAAAAATAAATATAACCACTTGAAAGCTAGACTGTGACTTTGACATAAACCTTAGGTACATAGTCATATCATCCTGGAGGGTGACAAGCAACAAAATTGATGTTCAGAACAACTAAGTAAATTTTCCTGTGAGCAGCTTTTAGACTGAGAGAGTAACTCATATGATCTCAGTATTCCATTTACATGACAAAGTAATCTGTACTAATCCCAGATACACCAAGTAGCATGTTTGTAACAATTTTCAGAATTTGTAATATCATTGAATACAGATGTTGTGTATAATGTCATTTTTATCCAGCAGAAACAAATGTCAATGCAAATGGAGATGCACTCTGAGGTTACTTTGGGAATACCAGAAGAGAATGGAGATGAGAATGTTCAACAACAGAGATGCTTGAAGGAACCTGGATTAGAAGACCTATAGGCACAATACATTTTTTTTGTCTGTATGCAAGAGTTACCTTTCTGTGAGATGGACAATATTCTGACAGATTTAAGAACAGCTGATACTGAAGTTTGACTGAGTCCAATAATTTGAAGTATTTTGAGCTCTGACATTGTGTAACACTTAAAATGAGCTTTGGATCACAAAGGCAAAGCAATACCTTGCAGTTTGTCTCTGACTACTACTGATCTTCAGCCAGTAAAATTGCAGCACCTCAGACAATATGATCGGATATTGAGGTCCACTTGGGTTAAAATGGAATTAGAGTTAGTGTTTCATAATGCTGCAATAGCTTCCAAGTACTGACTGATATATCAATGCCTTTGAAGACTGGATATTCATAAAAAATCACATACTAGCTATTTGACATCTGATTTTTCATGAGAAATGGTGGAAGCAGTGAATGTTTCTGGAACAGCAGCAGAAGCTCACAAGGGCTCTCTAAAGCTCGAAAAAAAACCCCCAACCCAACCCAAACCCCAAACATGTTCTGAGGCACTGCATTGTATAAGCAGACATCAACCAGAAAGAAGACTCACGTGTGAAGGCATAAGGTCTTTCCATATGATGGACTTATTCCTTTGAAGTGAGTAAAAGGAGAAAACTTTAGACAAGGTAAAGAAAAGAAAATTTTGGCAGTATTGTGATTGTTTAAATAAGTATAACTCAGAGAATTTAAAGTTCAGAACTGACCAACTATTGCTATTTATTTTTCTCTGTCCTTTTAAAGAAAACTTTCTCTCAATTTCCATGAGGTGGTAAGCCATGCCAGTTCATTTTGAGGTACACAATCAGGACAGACTATCTTAACTCTTAGTTAAGACAGTATTTAATTGACTACAAGAGAAGGAAAATAGGGCCTTGATTTTGCAAGGAAGACGTTTCTGCAGACTTTTTTTGTAGGCAGGAAATACAAATAAATGATGGACCTGATTTTCTGGAAGGCTTGGAAGCTACCTAAAAAATTCTTGCTTTCATTTCTGGTAAAATTTCTCCATGTTCAAAATCTTATTGAAGGAAATATTTGATTACACTTGAAATAACATCTTCTGTGTTATTGTAGGAGACAATAGAAAACTTCTGTTTGTGCTTTTTTGAAACATCCACTTTGTAAGATACATATCTGGAATGTATCACCTGAATATGCTTTTTTTGATACAATGTCTCTCCCTCACCACGGTGGAGATTTCATTCTTTCTCCTTTATTACTAAGAGTGCCTGGTAACTTCTCAAGAGCCCAAGTTGGAAATGCCCGAACAACAAAAGGACTATCATTGACTTTGTTTGCCATAAGATCAAGTTCATGACCCCAGGAAAAAAACAACCACCTTTACTAGGTAGTGTTACCTTTCCTGTTGCATTGTATTTTTTACAGAAGGTAAAAGATGTCCTTACCTTTGAACATCACTGCTCTTCCCCCCCACCTGTCAAGCCTGATGCCTACGCAAATCCTCAGGGAGGAGACGAATGGTAGATAACAGGTACTGAATCAAGTTTCGGTAATGACAGCCCCTCTAATATCTCCTTCTCTGTCTTGAGTGCAGGTGGGAAAACCAGCTATCAACATACTCATTTTTCTCTTGGATGGTCAGATACCATCTTTGTGTGTAGACAAGGCAGTTTATCCCATCAGCCATGGTCCAGACATATTTTCTCAAGACTGCTGGGGGGGAGGGAAGAATTACTACTTCAGCTAAAAATTATCATAAGAGGCATTTAGAAAACAAGTGTCATGAACTTACATATTCCTTTCTTGGTGAGGATGTAGAACTGATATAATGAAAGAATCAGAACATATGTGAGCTAAGTGGGGTAGAGAAGTACTATACATTGGCCAAACACATCTGGAATCCAGACTTCATATAGTGAAATCAGGCCACAGTGAATATTATATTGTTCCTTAAAATATATTTGATATACATATATTTTATATAGTTTTGGCTTGCAGTGCTTGAAGCCCACAACCAGCACCAGAGTTTAAAATAAGACACAGAACCTATACATTAAAGTAATTTTACCATTTTACCTGAAAATAGAATAGTTATTTCAGATCAAAATTGCTTTGCTTACAAGAGGTCTCAGTTTCTGTCAATACACACAATTTGCCCACATGTACATGGCAACCTGCAGAGACATACCATATAAAATGAAATATTATAGTATCAGTTGTAGGAAAATTAATCTTAAAGTGCAGATTTTTCAATTAAAAAAATCCGTATCTGGACCTTTATGAGAAAAATTTGTCCAATTTATTTACAAAATAGTATATTTTTTTCCTTAAAATAAGAATATTATTCTAGACCTATCCTAGACCTATATTGCAATAGTCAATTAATATGCAATATACACATGATGAAATATAATTATCTGAGGGCAAAACTTTATAACCCTTAGTATGGCAATAAACACTTAATTATGTACAAAATCTTACTCAGTTCATCTGCCTTGCTCCTGTAAATGAAGTGCTTGCCTTCACCTTACCTGTGAATGAAGCTCCTGTGAATAAGTTGAAGTGGCACAACCTGATGAGACACCGGGCAGTGCATTGCACATAGATTGCTCTTCCTCTCCTCTTACACATATGCAGAGAGCTCTGGAGTCAAAATTCCTTTGTCTGGATCATAAAGCCCTGTGATATATCATGACTAGCAATTTTTATGCTTTTGATTTCAAGTACAACTAGCACACAGGGACTTAGGGCTAGGCGTATTATCCAAAGTTTCTGTTTCTTCCCAAACATCAGTGGCTATGTAGATGTCAGGTGTACCTTACTGTAGCTTCTGAAAGCACAACAGCCCCTTCCCCTTGCTTTGAAAGGAGGATAATTACAAGAGGGTGAAGGGAATCAGCAAAGGAACCCTCAGACTTGGGAGCTGCACGCAGGCTCGTCAGGTTGTCCGTTGCTGCCACCTACTGTACAACCAACCTGCTTTTAATGAGAAATATTCCTCAAGTTTTCAAACTGGTTTAACTCAGGGCAGGTCTCTTGCTTTAACAGCACTGTTATAATTAAAGAAGTCCACCTTCCTCTCTATCATGAAACCCTGGCCTTTGTTACGGACAGGATCTATCTCCCCTAATTTTAGCCTTCTCAAAGTTGGGTGTCTAATCAGAACTGGTCAGGGCCCCTGGATACTGAGAGAAGACCTCCAGCAAACATGTTCCAACCTAGAACAGGTGTCCAGGACAGGATGACTCCCCCTTCTGAAGATGCCTATCTCTTTCTTGTCAGACCGTAAATGATCTGATGCTGACATTGGCAAAACGTGCTTTTCTTGACCTAGTTTTTCTGGCTCTCCCTATCAAGGTGAAAGGAGATACTTCAGCCAAAGAACAGCTTGGCAGGTGTAGCCTTCGCCTTTGGGAATTTTTACAACACAGTTAAAGAAGTCACAGTTCATATCTCATCATGTTTCAGACCAACATTATTAAGCCAGCAATGGCAGTTTTGATCAGAAACAGCCTTGATGAAGATCAAGGGCAGAGAATCTCGGGCCACAGTATTTAGGCTGAAGTCAGAGTTCACAATTTTATTCTTCTCACTATCACGGGAAGAGGCTGGAGGACACAAGCATCTCGCATACACATGGTCATACACTGTTACAGGTTTCACCAAAGTGACATGTATCAAACAGATAAAGAAAGAGTGCGTGAGTGTGGTGTGTGTGTATGCATGTAGAAGGAACATGGTCGAGGAAATCCTGTCTGCATGGAAAAAGGCATCAACATTCGTCAGGGCCAAGTGTGCAGTGCATGCTGTGTTCTTAGCATACTGCCTGTATTTCTCCATTACAGCTGTATACGTTATCTGCTGGCTTTTGAATAGCCGATGCCAGCTGACTGGTATGACTTGATCTACTTATATCTAAAGGAACCAGATGAGCCCTACAAAGTGACTGTAAAGATAAAGATTATGTTGAGAAGATAAAAGTGCTTTGGTGGCTGGTGCAGCACTGGGCTGCACTAAGAGTTGTATTACTGCATCTCATCAGAGTATACATGTCAGCATATTTTTGGTAATCTTGGAAAAAACACATATCACAGCTTTGAATGCTAATTGCATATAAAGCCTGTCACCATGCTTCTAGTTCTCCTGAAACTTGGCAGGTGTTCAAACCCCTAACAATGGGACAAATAGTTAACAGATATGATTTTGGTATTTAGTTCAGGAAAATATTTGGAGGGACATAAACCCAGAGAAGCAGTCAACACCTTTTAATCAAAACTACCATATCTTTACTCAGCATTCCTATTATCATCCTTTAATTTTGTAAAAACTCCTAAAAAACCATGGTTGTACTTATCTAGTTGCAGTAAATCCAAAACACATAACAATAAAAAAATACATGTATAATACCTAGGCAAGGCAAGACATTAACAAAGAAGGAAAGAAGAGATGGAAGTGGGGGGAAGGAATGAAAGAATTAGTATTCCAGGCCATACAACAATATTTTTGTGTTTTCATTACCTCACAAAAATCAGTTTGGATCCAGCAAGCTTCCACTTTGCATTCATATAGATGAAAAATAATTGTATTTTAAAGCTTGTTTTGGCTTCTAGCTGTCATTTGGTTTTTTGACCAATGGAGAAAATGAGAAATGCAGTGATTATGTAAATATTCTTGCCTACAATAGCTAACAGATACTCATTTTGTACTTTATTTTGTGCAAAAGACTACTGTGTGGGAAACATTTTTCCAATTTTTAAACTATAGAGATGCTTGCCACAGGATATGGAAAATATACAAGAGTTCCAAAAGAAACTGGACAAAAACACGAAAAAACATCTGTCAAAGACTTGCTAGATACAGAGTCAACTCTTCTGTCTCATGTGGTCCTCCACTCAGATTGCAAGACACAAGGAGAGTACATCTGTCCTCTTCTTTCTCCCTTAGGCACCTGCTACTGGCACTGTTAGAGAAAAAATGGAGCAGCGGTCTAGGTCAACCTTCTGACGAATCAATTACACCCATATTCTTAGAGCAGTTGGAGGAACACCTGAGGCATTATATGTGTTTCCCAACTGTGGGACTAATGGCTTCTCTGCTAATGTTGAAACCAAGTGTATGACCTCTGTCTTCAGGAGAACAGCAAGGTGTGCTGCTCAGCTAACACCTAAACCCAGAAAACCTCAGAACTGGGTGGCTTCATAAAGTCACCCAATTCATCTTTGCTGTGTTAATGTGAGAAAACATTAGCCTGGATTTCCAGTGATAGTATGAAAAGTGGTTTTATCTACTTACATAATTTCAGTAGCATCTTGAATCACAGGGTGGTTTTTATAGAACAAAATGTTTTATTTAAAACACACAGGATGGCAAAGCTTTATCCCTCATCCCTTCTGGACATTTAATAAAAAGAGACAGTGATGCATATACTATGCACTCTTCCAACATCTGGCAACGATGGAAAGAGATGGACACAAGCAAAACTGTGTCCACTTTCAGCAGGATGAGGAGAATTTACAGTAGCACATAGTCATTATATTGTGAATGTAGTCACCTTTGATGCATTGTAAACCTGCCCTACTTGACTGAAGAGTCTATGAAGTATGAGGTAGTCAGGGTTATATAAAAACTGTGAATTATTTGCATCCTTACATCTCTCAATTTATTTCTTCATGAAAATCAATAAAGAATAAAAAAGCAGAATACCTGTCCCATATGTAACATACATTTTGGATTCTTTTAGAATTTTAGATTAAAGACAATGCATGTTAAAGGATAAGGCTGTGCCTGGTGAGCAGTTGTTAGTCCTGGTAATTTGAAATTAAGAGGCTTCAAGATAACCAATTTGGGGAATTTATGTTGTTCATTTCCTGCCACATTCCTAGCACATGGAGTTGTACTAAAAGTGGTGAGAAAAACACTTTCCCAGCAGTGGAAAGTGGGGCACCGCTGGGCTTTGTAGGAGCACAGATGTGCCAGGACCACCGCACTGGTTAGTGTCAGGTCACTTCCCTCCCAGATCTAGAGCCATGGGTTAGTTGTAATGGCACAGGAAGGTTTGCAGTAGGTGCAGCACACTTCAGATGACTAAGTTAGTGGAAACATGATGATTGTCAGGCCATGGTGATTATTGATTTAGTAACGCAGTACATCTTGTGATCTTTGTAAATACTACTTTTCTAGGGAACCTCATCCCTCGACTTGGAGCATTGATGATGGGTTGGTACTTTGAAACAAGTGGGAGCTCTTCTCACTAAAAAGAGACTTTTTTGGTTGTTTTTAATATACTTTTTTTTATGTGATATGATTTTAAACACTAGGTGTCAGTCAGTCACCTCACAAAAACAAACTCTCAAGCCATAGCACATTTGTCTTTAGCAGCAAGAACTTTTAAAGGGAGCATGTACAATAATGTACACATTAAGTAATAACTGCAATAATACCAAAGCCAGTTGCAGCAATTATTCCACAGAACTGTTTAGCAACCACAGAGATCCCAGAGCCAGGGAATGTGAAGAAAACCCTTCTGTAGAAAGAACTTTGCACACACTGTAGTGAATATTCACACTGTCTCTGTAAAATCCTTGTTAAACTGTTGTCTAATGCTACAGGTGACTGGTAAATTCCTCTGGTAAACCACCCGTGCTACTCCAGCTTCTGGAGCATTTGTAAAAAACTTACGTTTCAAAAGAAAGGACACCCATCATCTAGGTTGAAAAACAGGAATTGAAACAACACTCTTGTCTTCTGCATTTCACCCTAGTTAAGTTAGGACACTTGGCAAGGGGTCATGCATTTCAAGAAGTTATGGGCTCTTATTGGTTCTATGACCTTCAGAGGTTGCTCACCGTACGGTATCACTGACATGCAGAAACTTGGCCTACAGCCAAGCTGTTGTGACAACTGAGGGCTGTTTAAGCAAAACGCTTGCATCAACAATACTGTTTAAAACTTGCTCCTTTTGCCAGTTCTCCAGCAAAGATGCACTGCAGATCTTTGGTTTTGTGGAATTGGCTTTTAGTGATCTGGTACCACAAGACATGCAGATATATTCGAGCTGCCTCCATAGAATAATGATATACAAAAGGAGTTGTTTGCTGAAGCTCTGCTGCGTGACTACAGACAAACTGCCTCATGATCCAAACTAATATGTCCTGGCTGGACTCCCAGCATGGATATGTAGGATGGCATCCTGCTGCTTCTCTGCTGTGTGGGCACCCACCTTTTCCTTTAGATTGCATCATGGACCTGTCTCAAATGCTCACAGCTCCGCTAGATATCAGGGCATATACATCCCCTGGGTCATCTAACCAGTGGCTGAAATTTGGCTGGGTAGTTCCAGGGGTTTTTGTTATTCTCTTCAGCTACATTTTGATTCAGAAACCTCAATAATCCTCAAAAGATCTGTTACCTATTCTTGAAACATGTTCAGACTGTCTTTCTTTCCTGGAACCATATATGTTACCATACATTGCATCCAGCTCTGTGGGTCCCAGTACAAGACAGTCATGGAGCTGTTGGAGTGAGTCCAGAGGAGGGCCACGAAGCTGATCAGAGGGCTGGAGCACCTCTCCTGTGAGGNGTGTAGCTCGAATGGAAACTTACCCTAGATTGTATGAAGAAATGTATTTTACAATTCTGATCTCTACGCTTTTACGCATGCATTTAAAATCACTGCATCTCTGCTGTGAAACTCTGAGGTGAAATGTCTTTTACAACATGCTGACTCCACAATATACAATTTTTTTCATCCAATCTGTGAGATCCCAGGATGCTAGGCTTATGTTGTTCTCGACTCTCTGATCCTAGGGTACCAAAGGTTGGGTTAGTGCAGCTCCCTCTGTATGTCAGTCCACAGCATGAAGGACCACTGAGGACATGTTGACAGAGGAGGCAGGTAACAGCTTTCAGGTTGAAAGAACAGAGCTGGATTTTTCACTGATCTGTACTTTGTGAGGCAGGGTACAGCCATGTGCAGGGCTACCCCATGAGACCAGTTGCATTTCCACCCACTCTTCACTCATCCTGACTGAGCATAGGTCACTGTGAAGGCGAGGGGACTGGAAAACCAGTCCTTTTGATGTCTAGATGATCACTGCATTTGGGTCTTTTTTATATTATTTGGTTTGTTTGATCTCACATCAGGGCTTTAGTAGTGCTTTGCCAGTGATGGGAAGAAAAAGCAGTGAATTAGTTCCTCGTCTATGTACCTGTCTTCCTGCTGTGATCATTGGCCATCCTTTCTTGTTCCCTTTACTTCAGGGTAGTTTTGCACCTGCACATCATCAGGATAGCCATGACAGCCCCTTAAATCAATACAAGCTAGATGTATCTGTATGGCAAACCTTCTAACAAAACAAAGGCTGCTTTGTGTGCAGCAATATGCAAACACATATACCCAGATTCATCTCACTTAAGTGAGGTGCCTCTGTTAGAAAACCAGAACCCCTCTGTAGCCCATGCAGAAAGACAGACACCTCCAAAAGATGGTTCATTTCCCCTGGGGATGTCTGTTTCCTTCTACTTTTCTTCCTGGACTTGCAAGATCTCCCTCTTACTCTCCCTCTTACTGCCAGAGTTCTAGTGCTGCACAGAAAGTTAGTTGAAAAGAAATAAGGGAAAAAAATAGCTATATCAAAGATGTAGCAGCACAAATAGAAAACATAGTTAAAATGTAGAAAGTGGGAAGATGAGGGAAAACAGTGTAGTGGTGAATAAGAAAATGGCTCTCAAGTGCCCTGTGTCCTCAGACTAGTCATTAGAAGGTGCCTTGTCTTGACCATACATACATGTTAATTTGAAAGTTCTGTCATTTTCATAATTCTTCCTTTGAGCAGATGCAAGATTGATAACCATCACCAAAAATGTCCTCCTGATTGCTTGAAATAGCCATTTATAACTCTGTTTAAAATCAGGTCATAAAAGTGGGATGAATTTTAAACTCATTATCTGCTTGAAGCCTAAGATTGACCTGGTGTCATGAGTACTGTCTTTGCCTCACTTAGAACCAGAGCTCAGAACACGAAGCATGTGATACTAAGCTGATTGTATCTGTGAGATACAGCCATGATAAGCAAAAAAATATATCCTTCCAAATTATCGTGTTGTGATTTTGTTCCAAACTGGCTATATGAAGCTGAATTTGGTGTTTTACTGCTGAAGTAAAACAAATGAGCACTGTAATAAAATAACTCTACATCCTTTGCCCATGGGGATCCTCTCATGGCTATGAAGGTTGAGTGAATTGGTCTGATACAGACTCCATCCTCTTCCTTGATGACTACTTCTTTAATGTTTGTGAACACTGAATAGTTATCAGTCTTTTACTGTTAGTGAAACTCTAGCTGAAGCTGGCTAACAGGATTAAAAGGAAAAAAGAAGAGGTGACTGAGAGACATAGATCCATATACACACACAGCATGATCACTCCAACCTCATTTACTTAATAAATCAGGAAGTTCTTGAAGACATGCTACTACTCTGAAAAGTGAAATTATCAAAACACTAACAAACCATGCATAATATATGATGTTTAATGAGGTTGCATAAATTTTTTAACTCAAATTAGTTTCACACATACTTAGAAAACTTCAGCAAATGAGCTGATTGGTATTGTTCATACTTAATAATAACTTTGAAGACTAAATTCTATTTTTGTAATCTATAAGGAATAAAAGGATTCACAGACTCAAAATTCTAAAATGTTTTGCCTCTGTAAAAGATCTTTTCTTAAAAGAAGCTGAGTAAAAGGGCTCTCTGAAAAAAAAAAAGTTTTAAAATAGTTATCAAAGCATGACATTATTTGGCAAAGAAACCAAGTGAGATAAACACTGAGCTGTTTGGAAATAATATAGGTTTATTAAATATCTGATTTAAAAAGCATACAACTCATTGTTGTGGTTATACACATCCTAAAGATGTGTTCAGTTCTCTTTGTCATTAAAATATAATTTTTGCACTTGTGGTGAATGCAAATCAAATTATCGCATAAACTTTATGAGGGCACACCAATCTTGTTCCCAAGGAAATTAATAGCAAAGTTCTCATTGAGCATATGGAATTTCTTTATTCAATTTAGATACTGGGAAGTGTGCACAATTCTTGCACAAAGCCTGGTTGTTCAGCACAGCAAGGTAGAGACTGATTTCAGAGTTCAATGTCATCCATAGAAGGAGGGAGAGGTAGATGCAACCTGAGTATCACATTAGGATAAAGATATATTTTCCTTGGCTTAAAAAGCCAGTATAATTGTGCAAGCGGGAACTATTTTATAACAAATTTGAAGCTCCTGAAACAAATGTTATTTCAATACTACAAAAATTACATAGGAGGCAAGATTAAAAGATATTAGTTTTGGTTGTCTGGCTGGGGTTGGTTGTCTGGGGTTTTGTTTTGTTTCTAGTTTGTTTCATTGTTTTGCCAAAGCTAGATGATACTTGATATAAAGCAGCAATCTGATCTGTTGGATCATAACACAAACATCCTGTCAAGGTCTAGACTGATGGTCTATCTAGTTTTTTCCTATGCAGTGTGGGTGTGCTTTTTATCTAATTATTTGCTGGTTGCAAGAATGTTTGGAATTAATAAGAAGGTAATAAAGAGCAAACCAGAAAATATTATGACATTGTAAAAATTCAGGGTGTATCAGTGGCTCAAAAACTGCATGCAAGTCTGGTTGTCCAACTAAAAAGAATACAATAAATCTAGAAAGCGAAAGACAACAGCGGTGAACGATGTGAAATAGTTTGCACCTGAGAAGGAACTAGGTGGTCTAGGATGCTTCAGCCTAGAACAGAGGTAGTTAAGGGGAAGGATGGTTATACTGGCTATAGCTAAACAACTGGCTATAAACTACACAAATCAGATACATCTCTTCTAACAACATGCATGGGTAAGCTGTAAAATCTTTGCCAAGGACTGCTCCAGATGTTGATGGTCAACATGGGTTCAAAAGGTAATTAAAAACATCTCATAAAGTTATTCTTGATTCATCAAGAACTATTAAGCACACTTCTGTGACTCAGGAAGCCCCTGAACTACAGACAGATGGGGAAGGCTGCACCCTATGCTTGTCCCCTTCTGACATGCTTCCTTTGGCCTCCTCTGGCATGCCAGCTGGAGGAGTGGCTGGGTTGGCAGTGTCAGGTGCCCTCCTTACCTGCCCTGGGACCTCATCCTTGACATAGAGTCCTCCATACCAGATACGGAGGAGCTGAGGGGCTGCCCTGTCTGTCTGGGGAGCAGCGGGCTTTTGGGAGACCAAGCTGTGCCTGGGTGGGAACACAGAGGAGTAGAGCTGAGCTTGTGCCACTTCTTTTTTTGTCCATCTCTTGGCAAGGGGAAGAAAATATATAGCCTTGGAAGTGTCGAAAAACTCAACACCTTTGACAGGGGTATGAGCAGGTGTGGCCCATACCTTCTTCCTGGAATCTCTTCACTAAAAAGCTATAGAAAGTTCCTAAAAATGGTGAACAAGGTTATAATATAATCTGGCCCAGCAACAATGTCCTACAGAACAGCCACCCATGGCTTTGGTCAAGGGGACATGATCTTCTGTGAGGCCCTTTTAATGGTCATACTGGTAGAGCTATTACCACTGGGTTCTGGGTGCAGGCACAGCACCAGCTATGGCAGCTCCCATCTCTGTGTGAGAAGACATGCCATGCAGAATTGTCTCATCAACTAGTGGACACGTTTCATGTTTTGACTCTGTCCTCCATCTTCTTCCTCCCTCCTTGGAAAGAGAAATGCTTGTCCAAAGATGCCACCTGAGCATGGATGTGGAGCAGAGACAATCCATTTTGTTCAAAACAAAACTTTAAACTTGCTCAGTGTGTTCTGCTATCTCTGGTTTGCTGCTTGATAAATGAGATAATGACATTGGAGATAAGAGAAAAAAGAGAAAAGGCCTATCTTTATCTGTTTGTTTTTTTCCCTGTAAGTACTGCGTGTTAGGTGTCACTAAACTTTGTTTCTCTTGCTTAATGTGACATTGACTTCAGCAGAAATTATTAGCTGTTTTTGTCATGTGTCAGTTTGTCATTCCTACTAATCTGAATTTATTCATCCCTCGTTTAAGTTTGTATTTCAACACAGCACTGGGGCAGAGCATGAGCCTGACTGACACTTCATTTGCTTCCCATGGTGCAAGGGTCTGCAGAGATGGGCTGCAGCCTGGGCTGGCTCCACTGCCACAGCTGCCAGCCTGCAGCTCTCCTTACAGCATAAGGTGGGCTTCTTCCTTCAGCAAAAGAGGGAAGAAAAACTTGTCTTTCATAGTTTCATGGTTGATAACTGATAGAAGGAGTGAAAAACGGAAAACTTCCACTCGCAGGCTTGCACTGAAGGCAGCAATTTCCGCCAGGGGAAAGCGAGATAAAACTGAGGCGTTATGTTATAGCGTTGGTTTACACTCACGCAGAAGAGCAGGGAATCAATGCATGCCTTACAAGGCACTGAGCATTCAGGCTGACCCTTCCTTAGCTGGGAGTGAAGGTGTCCTAGTTTAGTCCTCGCCACAGAAGCAAACCAGGAAAGCTACTCAGTAAAACAACGTAAGTGGGTTTATATGGGAGAGTGGCAGTGCAAAGGAGAAGAGAAGGTGGGAATCTTGCATTTGTTGCTCCTAAATCACTTAAAGTTAGAATTTGCTCCCTTTAGAAATGCTTTTTATCAGAAATGCAAATTGATAGAGATGTGACAAATCAACTTCTTGTCAGTGTATGACTCCAGGAAACCCTTTTTACTTAGGGTCTCCTAGACTACTTTTTATGAGTACTCCATATCTCTGAAGCACCTTCTATTGTAAGGATGTAACTGAGATTAAAAAAGAGTTTGGCTCAAATATTATTTCACTGCAGCTATACATGGATTGCTGAAATTCTCTGTAGCTGAATGGATTTCAGAAAAGAAAAGCACAGACTATAACTATCTAGCTATGAAATGTCAATGTAGCATAAAAACTACTTTGGCTATATGCATATGCACAGGAGATCTGCCATACCCAAACATCAAGTTAAAGGAAAAAACATTCAGGGAAAGTAGATACAACTTTGCAGCATGATTTTCCGTAACAGAACCATAGTTTAAACTGAAATAAAGAGAAAAGGTAATCTTGAAAAGATGTTCTTTAACAAAAGCAGAGTTCTCCTTTCCAGCCCCAAAACAATCTGATCTATGAGCCCTCCCAGTTTCTACTTGCCCTTTCCAGATTGCCTTCTGAAAACACTAAGAAAAAAAAGACCCTAAATATACATTCTTACCCTTTAGATCTAATTTGATAAAAACTGCCACTGTCCGTTCCCCATATGGCTGCTGGTCATGGCCATCATGAAGTTAATACTGTTACCAGAAATGAGCTTAACTTAACTCAAAACATGTGTTTGCCTGTACAACGGCATTTTAGAAAACTTTGCTCGCATTTCCCCATCCTCAACTTTTCTATGGTTTGTTTGTTTGAAAACAACATTTGAAATTCAATTACATTTACTGCAGTTCTGAGAAGGGCCCCTGCTTCCTTTTTAAAACAACTCACGGAGAAAAAATGGGGACTGTCAAGAAAAAAACAATGCTGCTGCTGGTGCAAGAGATTGTCTCTAGTGGCTGGCTTTCCCCTTCTTCCTTTAAGCAGATTTGCCTATTTAAGAATATTATCTTGTGCATACCTCACTTCCAATTAGTCTCGTACTGAAGGGTCCTCTCAGCAGTCAGTAATAACTGCAGCTGGATCATACAGTAACAAAGCAAGGAGACATCCTGGCTGAAAACTTCCCTCCCCCAGCCCAAAAATTAATTTATATATGTGAAAAAATAGACAAAGATCCAAACTCTATCTAGACACAGTGACCTAAGATATCAGACTGCTTTGACTATACAGTCCTCTTTTAGAGTTTTTTTTTTGTATGATTGCCCTTCTGGATACAGAGAATCTTCAGTGTAATTAGTCATTAAAAGGCATGAGAACATTTTGTTATTAGTAGCTCAGATAGCAAAAGATGAATGATGTGAACCGCATTTCCTGATGCAAAATCCTCTTCCTTGAAGGCAGAGGATTACCAGATCTCCAGAGTTTAGAACTCATCTCCATCCCCTTTACTGTAGGAACATCATCTACAGAGTCTCTTAACTCCCTTACACACATGAGCTCTCCCCTCAAGACTTGCTTTAAAGTGCTACTTGGGGCACAAATAGCAGTAACAGAACAACCACCTTCTGGAATTTGACATTCTGATTCAATTTTCCAGAAATGCAAGTAAATTGGAGCCTGAGGGAGCAGGAACATCTTCAGCCAGTTGTATCATGGGCAGCCATTTGATCAGTGCAAGTATCATTAAATGCCCATTTATCTCCCTGCTTGCTTTGCCACTACAAAGTCTTCCACAGTTGCAAAGACCCCACGCTCTCCCCAGGTAATTATATCCCATACTGGTATACTGGATAAACAGGTCTCACAAAGTGTCCAGCAACGTTTGTTGAGTATTGAGACAGAATCACTTTTTGGGAGACCCCAAAATTTCAGGTGGATGATCATGGCATGGGAGTCCTTAGTAAGACATGGCAGGTAGATGTGATGAGTTTCCACTATACTAGAAATTCATTTCTAGTCAACCTGGGAAAGAATACAAAGAAATGAAATAGTATTAAGTGTATACATAACAAAGGGAAATTATTAAAATAATTGGCATAAAATACAAATATTGAATTCCAGTGTAAACTTTACAAAGTTTTGTAGGATTACTATCACTTTTTATGACAATGCAAAGAAAAAATGTATATAAGAAAAAAATTCTGGTGTTGAACTTTCATCACATTTTTCTTCTTCTGAAAAATTTGAATTTTGGCCTCATGGACTGAAACAAACAAGCAAATAGTTCAGGTTTCAGTTGGTTGGGGTTTTTTTTGTTCAAAACTCAAACCAGAAGAAAGACTAAATGAGTGAAGTTAACTTTCCTTTGCAATTTTGTGTTCATAAACTTTTACATATATGGGTTCACTTGAGAACAGATGAAAGAAGTTGTAAAACACCACAAGACTGACACGAATCAACATAATTCTGCATCGAACTGTAGTATGTAAAAGAAAATTCTGGGGTTTGTGAAACCTCAAGACACTGGAAAAATTAAGTTTCATTAAGCATTTCAATTGTTGCTACTTTCTCTATTGCTTGAAATAATACTTTTTAGCAATTTAAAACTAATTAAAAATATGACTACAAATAAACAGTACTAACCAGGAACTTAAGCAAGACACAGATGTTTACATGTAATCCTTGCATATTTTTATAAAGGCAGCACTGCTGAGTAAACATGCCTGAATTTTTCTAACTAAAACCCAGTCTGGAAAAGCTGCCAAATGACTTATCAGAGTGGCACTTTACAAATGTTCAGAAGATTTACCTGAAATCAAAATCAGATTTTTCACTTTTAAAACAATTCTGTCTTTGTGAAAAACACACCAGTGCAAAACATCAAAAAAGAAAAAAAAAGTTTAGATTTCATTTGTCATTTTTCTGCAAGAAAAGTAAGAAAAAATGGCAGTTACCTATAAAAAAATAATTTCTGTCATACTCCCATTTTTAATAGGAACATTTTAATATTAAAAATCCTTCATTAGATCTATGCAGGAATATGCAGTGACACACGGTTTGCCAGGACAGACATTGTCTTTTATGAAAGCAACTCGCGGATCTGGACAAAATACAGAGAGGCTTTTAAGCACACAAACCTTTTACAAGTCTGAAGTGGACACAGCAATCCTACGGCTGCACAGAGCTTGCACGCAATTGCTGTGGCTTTAACGTAAGCACGTTCATCAGAAACTTGTACTGAAAAGAGATGTATCACAGGAGGAAGTGATAAAGAGAGGGAAAACTGGTGTCAAATATGAACCTGAATGAATAAAACAGATTGACCGTTGAAGAAACTCAAAATAGATGACTACTCTTTTCTGAAACCATGGTAAACCAGGGTGAGTCTTTGTTTCCTTTAATTTGCATATAGATTAAATTAAGATTTGAGCTAATCAGACCCAATGTGTTTTTCTTTGGGGACAGAGGAGGAGAGAGGAAGGGAAAGAAGAGGGGAAGGCGGAGTATTTTGGAAGGTTTGTTTTGTTTTGCTTTGTTTTGTTTTTTAAAGAGAGAACTAGATTATTTCCACATCTTTGGGAGCTCACCAGCATTCCAAATACAATTATGCAACATGAATCTCAAGTGCTGAAATGCTGGAGCATATGCTGCCAACACCTGGGGCAGAAAGGAGGACACCTTAGGCGATATACTTGATATACTTTAGGGCCTCCTCTGCTGAGCTTTCCGCGGGGGCTGAACGATTGATCCCAAATCCTTCCACCTTGTTAGATATTCCAGGGAATTAGCTTCTGCCAACATATTGTTTTGGTTTTACAAACATGAAAATTATAAAGTTCTAATAGTCCAAGTAATTCAGCTATAATAATGACCTCCTGGCAACTTCCTAAACACATGACTTATCCTCATAACCTTACACATGCAAGAGGTTCAATTGAAAGGAATGACACACCCTCAGTGGGAAAAACAAAAGTGTGAGGTGGGGTCTAGAAGAGATATCTTGCCAAGTTCTGTGGCCTTCATGTAAGAGTTCTTTAAAGGGTACTAAATTATTTATTTTATCACTTGGAATAGTTATAAATGTTTATAAAATAACTAGTTTATAATTTGAAACAATTATAAAATAACTATTTTATAAAATGTGGTATATAAATAGGTGTAAAAAGCTATAAAATAAGTTGATTTGGATCTTCTTTTTATATTGACATCTCTGTTTAAGAATTATCGATATCTAATTAGCATTGGGACTACAGACAAAGCCAGCACCAGGAACACTTAAATGCAAGCTTTTGCTTTTCAAGTGGACAAATGCATATTATGGCTTCGCTTGCAGCAAATGCTGTAACAGAACTGAGGTTTTACATATGCATGCCATTTTGAGACTTAGAAATCACCGATGAGTCCATCCAGCCCAGCCCAGTGGTCAAAGCACTCTGAAAGACTGGGGATGATGTGGGAGTTCCCAGCACTGCACGGGTGGTGTCGTGGCACTGGCTGACAGCACTTCTCAGGTTGGGCGTAGAAACCTAAGGCTGCCAGGCATCCAAAGGTAGAAAGTATTAGGCATTGCTCTGGCTAAAGTTTTGCTTTCATTGTGTTGGCTCTTCGCTCCATCCTCTGCCCTACAATCTGTGGGACCGCTTAATCTGCCAGTGGGGCAACCAAAGTTCAGTAGAAAATTAAGCGCTCTGCACAGGTAACTCTGCTTCCACAAGATTTGCACGCAAAACTTGAGGGGTGTCAAAGTAATCAAAATGACCACTCGTATGCTTAGCTAGGCACGTGTCTGATTTTACTGAGCTATTTTAATTTCCTAGATCACTTTGGGGCATAAACTGGTATAAATGCAAGAAATTCATATAATGAAACTAGAATTTTATGCCTAGGAAAAATGCCAAGATTCATAACCATTCCCTCAGCTAAATTCGACTTTGCCTGATTTTCTGAATTAAGTGGTGGTAATTATGTGCCTAATATGCATTCCTAGTTAACATGCTTGTCTCTATAAATTCAGTAATTGCTTATTCAAACAATGCAACAGGCATGTAACACATAATTGGCATGCACAATTACCTCATTTGCATCAGCAGTCACTGTAATTTCATGTCACACTGATTATGCATAAAATCATGAGTGTATTTTGGAAGACATTTGAAACCCAAATGCAAAACAGAGACACAACATAAGTTTCTAAATCAATAATCTTTTCCTCTCCCTTTAAAAATATTTTACTTCCATGGTTTCATTCCTCATTTTTGTGCATTTACTTGTGTTTACTTATTTATTTATTTTTATTTTCCTTAGCTCGCTGTCCTGTAATCAGGTCTGTAGAAGATTGTGAACAACCAGTCCCATGAAAGGGATAGAGCTCCTGTGTCCACCTGTCAGCAAAATGATGCTTTTGTTCTTCCATATATGTTCAAAGAGGCCTAACATTTTCAATAAGCAAAGGCTGAAGTGTTTTCACCCAGGCATAGCCACCTTCTGAAAAGGAAAGTTTTCTCGAAACCTGGTTGATATTACTGAAGACTATGTATTTGGCTGTCCCAATGATTGACATTCTTATTGCTATTTTTTGATTAAAATCCATTTAAATATGTTAATTCAATTATGATTTAATTTTTCGTTTAATGAAATTGGAACTTTGAAGGAATTGCCATTTTCACTTCTGAAAGCTTTACAGTTTGTGATTGAAGTACTTTACTAATTTCAATAGATTTAAATTTAAATAATGTTTTTCATATGCATTTTGTTTGCTAATTAAATAAATATATTAAAATGTTTGGGTTTTTTTAAAGACTGGACCCCTTATTGATGGAGCAAGTTAAAGGAAACTGTGCTCCATTTTTTATTGTGAAATGCAATACAAGGGAAAGCAGAGCATTATAGTAATTTAACAAGGTGAAACACAGGTAACTGTAGCCCTGCTGATGTCTCTACAACGGGAGAGCTGAAGCTGATTCAGCTTTTTTGATGCCTGTAGCTGGCTGTATCACACTTCTCAGCTCAGCTCTGCATGAACTTACATGTTCAGTTTTAAAATTTAGCTGGTTTTCAGCTTTTCAGTTACTCAGGCACTCTAAACCACCTTATTTCCCTGTGTTTCCTGAAGTGTCCCTGCTTAAGATCCATGAAGCCGCTACTCATTAGTCCACATCTTATCTTAACTAGTGACAGCAGAGTATTAACTTCAGTAGATGCTACTTTCTCTTAAGAAGTCTGTAGAGGACTTTAACCCCTCACAGTTCATCCCCATTCTCACACTCGAAGATGTACGTTCAGATGGCTGTGAGCTCCTGCAGAAGATGCTGTTTGAAGCCTGAGCACAGAGCTGGAGCTCTCGCCCGCTCAGAGCTGCTCCTGGACCCACGCTGCATGGGGTCCTGAGGAGCACGGGGCAGAGGCTGGTGCCAGTGGACGGCGATGCCTCCCTGGGAGCCCCCCGCCCCGAGAGGCTGGGACTGGCACAGTCAGTACGTCAGGACACTCACCAGCTAGCGCTAACCATCTGGTTAAACCTACTGAAGAAATGTCAAATATGAGCTCGATCTGTGATGCTGGAGGTATGGAGTCAATCATCTGAAGGTGCCGCTGTGTAGAAAGAAGCTCCACCTGCTATGTGGGTTCTCTCATTTTCTGCAGTGTGTGTATTTACAGGAGGCAAAGCAACCCCAGCAAGTGGGAGTGAGCAAGGAAAGCAGACTAACGGCTAGGTTAGTCTTCCAGGAAAGCAGAGGGTATTGATTATGCAATATTTTGAGGGATGCACTGAAGTCACTTTTAAAATCTGATTCTATTGGATCTAGAAATATGAACTATAGATGTCTGATTCATCCCAGGGTTAAATAATAAAATATTTATGAGTGTATGTATATGTTCATATGTATGTATAGCAACAATTTGTTATGGAATATGAATATGCATGCATTTATGTATCTATATATATAGCACCTATACATACAGATGTGTGTGTGTGTGCATGTGTGCGCACACGCACGCACATATACTCAAGAGCATAAACACTCCAGGAGACCATTAAAGATCTTTAAAGATAGAGTGACTTATAATGCACCTTCTTTCCTCCTTGTCTGTGACAGAGCCGCAGAGCATGGTACAGAAGTTGCCCACTAGTGGGTAGCAGCTTTGGCATATTTTATTTCCCACAGTGCTTCATTATTAGAGAGCGATTTGTTCTGTCAGCACCTGACTTTCGTAGCATTGCTCTGTGCTGAAGGTGTTCAGCACCGAACAGGAGACTGCCCGTAAAAATGGAGCTTCCTATTACCATACACAGGACATCAGGATGGATTACAGTTCTGAAAGTGGAAACTATGGTGTTTTCTAGTTCATTATGATAGCAAATTCTAGCTGTAGGTTTTAGGAAGCTGGCTAAAAACTTCAGCATGAGCTCTCCTCACCTCAAGCAGAAAATCCAATCAAAAGAGGAATATGTATTTACCAATTTGGGAGTCACATCTTCATTGCATGATCTTCAGGGCTACGTGTGGCTGGAGGAGCCAGAGGGAGCTGCGTGCTCATACTGAACAGCTGTTGTCCCAGTTCAGAGGCACCTTCAGGGCTGTAAATTCCTGCATTTCATCCTGTTAAATGGTCTCTAATGCTTGATTTTCTCCTGTGCAGAGTAAGCTCCAAAGTGAGTAATGGAGCACTGCGATCTGGGACTGCAACTAAATGGGGAGAAAACAAGAAAATATATCTACTCTGTAGATAAAAAGATGGAAAGAATAATATCAATAGCATTACAGAGTTATTTTACAAATGTGAATAATATAGCAAGACAAGACTTAAAAGGAGGAGCAGTGAGAAAACTTCCAAATTTAAAGGCATGTTCTTCTTGCTACTCTAACTGCTATAATGGAGCACCTTTGAATTCTTTTTAATGAATTTTATCTACTTTTACTAACCACATCCATTATTCTTTTGAGCAAAAATGTTTTAACTGAAAAATTCAAGACTATATATATCTGTCACTTTAGTGTCTGGGAAACCCAGGTTCCTGCTCTTTGATCTCAGGTTCAAAAGCCAGAGTTCTTCATTTGATATACCTTACACATTTAAAGAATATTTATTGTTTATCCCAGCTGATTCTCACTTGGCTTCATTTGGGCAGCCAGATACTCTGACAGTACAATCTGACTCAAAGTCCAGAATATATTATCCTAGTATTAAAAGTGATGGAGTTGGGTTTAGGGCTGCTGATCGTGTCCATGCTCCGTCTCCTTATACACAAGTCAAATGAAGCACTGGTCACAATGCTGACCCATAACCAGAAGAAGCTGCTGATGTGGAAGGTGGCAAAACGTGGAGCAGTTTCACTGTGCGGGAGGAAAAGGCCAGCAGTGCTCTCTGGCTGCGGCTGACACCCTGGCAGTTTCTTTTCTGGTGTACCATGTAAAGAATATCAGGTGGAAAAAAAACAGAAGAAAGCTTAAATTGTCACACCCTGCCCTTGTTTTCATGCGTTTAGGTTATCTGGCACCCATCTTTGCTCATGCTTATTACTGAAGAGAGACAGGTACCTGTGGAGGAGCAAATCTGAAAACTCAAGAAACAGGCTGGGCAGGAACGCAGACCAAAGCCAGACAATACCACCGCTTTGTCCTTCATCTTGTGCTGACTGCAAGACACAAATAACTTTATTTTGTGTGTTTGCAATCAATAAACTGCCTTGTCCCTGGCACAATGTGGAAAGATGTGTGTGCAGTTTGAGATGCCTTAAACCATCCCATTTTTAACATATGGACGACACAATTTCTTGGGGTAAGTTATAAAAAGTGTTCAATTTACATTTTTCTTTTGTCAAAATTAGCAAATCTTACTCTTGATATTTTAGTTAGTTTAGATCAAACCTGGCTGCCTTGTGAACCAAATTTTCAGGAGTTGTCATTTACTAAAACCCCTTTGAGACCCATCGGAGTCTAAACCTGCTTCCATTTAGCTTGCCAAATGCTGGAGGCTTGCCTGGCTATTGCTCATCATTGGAAGACATGATTTCTGTCGATCCTTGCAATGACAGCTCTCACACAGCCTGGTCCTATAGAAGAACCCCTGCTCCTCCTTGGACAGCCTCAAGCAATGCTTCAGAGAGCTGGGCACTTAGTAGGGTGCCTCGCCTGCTCCTTTTAAGAATCACAGCAAGCTTGTGTGCAAAGTACTTGCTGTTAGTCAGACCGAAATCACCGTTCATTAAACACAGGTTAAGTTAAAGTGGAAATATGTCTATTCCGGAGGGTACATACAAAATAGCTGATGCTTATAAAAGGATTGGGAGAAATGAAGAAAAACAATACGATCTTCCTACAGCAAGCACAAAACTTAAAGGCTTTGTTTATCTCTCTTTTCAGGTGACATGCTGTACGTGCCTTCCTGGCCTGCAAGATCAGGGCTCTCTGCTCCCTGCTTGCTGCTTATTGCAAATAACAGTCTTCAGAGTGAACCCTTTCCTGATAAGACACATTAACTTTTACAGATAATCTATAGCTCTTCTCAGGGTCCTCCAAAGCTTAAGTATGATTCAATTCCTCTTCCCAAAGCTTATACTCTAGCAATACCCACTAGTGTTCAAAGTCCTGGAAAACTGAGGACTTACTTTCTGTAGCAAATGCTACTAGTGCAGTGCAGGTGCTATTTGCATGAAAGGATCTGTTCGTATTTCTTTGACTCCATGAGGGGTACAAATCCACCACTGTGACCGAGGTGTATTTTTCTCTGGGTAGCAACATCAACATAAGGAGATTCCATTCCCTATGTTTCCCCTTCATGGTCCCCTGCTCTTGTATTCTGATTCCTGCACTGCCCTGTAACTGACCTAAATTCTGGTTGATTTTAATCTTAATTTAAATTAACTCAATACCTTACTTCAAGGTCAAAGGAAAACTGTTCAAAATATCTTTGACGTTATCAGATTTTGTGCAAGATTTAAACTCAAGAGCAATAAAATATATTCAAACAATAATTACAGTCTGGAATATTTTTAGGACAATGTCAACAACAATGGTGGAATGTGGGAGTTTTCAGGAGTAACAAATTCAGTTGGTTCGTGAGAGATTTAATCTGTTATGAAAACTAAAATGTTCAGTACATCACAAGTCCACAGGGCTCAATTCCAAGTACCAGCTCTGCAGATCTTTCTGTGATTGAGTTTAGGCATAGTAGAGGTGAAAAATGCTGATTCTCTAGTCAAACTCCATGTGGAAAAAGAAATGCAGTGACTTTAGAAAGCAAATAAAAATTCCCAAAAAGAAAGCACCGACAGAGATATGTGCCACTTCTGAAAATAAAATCCTGTGTTCCTGGGAGCCCTGCTCAGTAGTTTCAGAAGAATGAAATTGTTATTATGCTTTAATTTTTGGGCAGCTTATTCTTGTGAAGAGTTAATCTTATCTAAAAAAGGATGAAAGCCAATGCAGTAAACTGCCTGACGAATGAAATGAGTGTGGTACCTGCATCTTTCAAAACAAATACCTTAGGCAAGGATTAAAATGCTTTCCAAAGATAATAATCTGCAGTCATCTCAGTACATCCTGAGATTACTGACTACTCAGTCTAGCATTATTTCACACTGATCAGTTGATTTTACCTTTTTCAAATAAGTTTGATTGCAAATACCACAAAGATTTTCTGTTAACAGTTGAGCACAGACAGAAAGTGTGGAAAGCATTTAACCTGTTTCAACACACCCTCCACTGGCAAGATGTTGAAACATCACCAGCATTTCAAATAAACCACAGGTGAAATCTGGTGAGGTTTTTTTTTCAAGGTAAGTCAGTGGATGTTGTGTCTGGAACCCAATTTCTTGAATTGAACTAATAGCTGGAAGGTTATAAGCACTGGTTTTGCTACTGGTGTAGCTTGTACCATTGCAGCCATAGAAGATGCAACAGGAACCATCTGTCACTTGGCCTTTTCTAATGAAAAGCTCAAATATCCGTAAAAAACAAAATCTATTTCATTAATCTAATTTGACTCAGAATGTCAAATTTGTCACTCAGCAGCAGAAAAATCCAACAACTGCATTTTGTTACAATGCATGAAAAAACCTGTATTCATAAGAAGTTAAAAGTAGTATGGAAAAAAATCATTCTTAATGTTCTTATCTTAGTTTCAGTATCTCCTATACAACTGCATGTTCAGATGCTTCTCCGGAAGAGCTCTTAAACTAAATCCTTATCTCCTCCCCATCGATGTCTGCAGCAGTGGAGGGAGGAGGGGGAGGGAAGCCAGCTGGAAATTCCAGGGTGAATTTCATGGAGTTTCCTAACCTTTTGGGACTCACCATTATGCACAGGAGCCTGCAACGCCTTATGAGAACACCAGCATGAAATCAGCGCCTGCCTGATGCTGGTCTCAGCATCGTGCCCTAGCAACCATCTGCATATTGCAGCAAAACCCTCTTGGCTGCCAACCTGCTTTCCTAGCAGGCTCATCCCTCACACAGCACCCTTGGGGATGAGTGTCTGTTCTCCACAAACTCACAGAAACAAATCAAGACCAAATCTTATTCTTTCCCTACCTTACCCTTGCTAACATCTTAACATTCATTAAAGTTAATTTTCACGCAAACTGGCTAAATGAGAACTGAATACCATTACGGGCTCCAGAAGCTGAAATGGTGACAGGGATAGTTATGAATTTCTGTGATAAATAGGTCAATGTACGGTTTCCTTGTGTGTGGGACATAAAAGTTTGTTTTCAGAAATGATGCTATTTCTTTCATGATTTGAATGGCAGGCCAGGATTTCTGTTGTGCAGCCCCAACCAGTGAGTAACTCACGGCACAGGCTACGAACCAGTCTTGAAACAATTATTTAACCCCCAGGACTTCTCCGTTTGTCCTACGATTTCTGAGAGGGGTTTCACCACTTTGCCTTGCAAGTTTTGTTGGATGTATTCCAAAATAGTTCAAACTCTGAAAGATGAAATGCTGCCCTGGTGTATTTGTGGCGTGGTCTTCTGCCCGCTGTGCACAGCAGGTGAGGACTTGGGGAGAAACGAGAGAGAGAAATAGAGAGATGAAATACCTTTTCATGGGAGAAGGAAAGATTATTGGTTTTGTATTGGCTCCATTACTTGCTCCTTCTTTTTAGCAGTGGAAACACTGGTGACTAGTTTGAGGATGCTTATTTACTCATCTGGCTTTTTGGTTGTTGGTAGATTTTTTTTTTTTTTTTTTTCAAATGTGGGGAAGGTACACAGAGAGGATATACTGACTTTAATAAAACATTTTTTCTTACAGCTTAAAAAATACTATTTACGTTTCTTTTCATCTCCCATGTAACCCACCATAATTTCCTACCTATTATTGTTTACATATTTTTAATAAGTCAGGTCTTTCTCCCATATATGTATTTGTTAACTTCCAGTTCAGGTTCCATTCCTCTCAGCTTATTTACCCTTTTAGGAAACAGGAATGAAGCCCCTCACCTGCAACACAACATTTTTCCAGTGTGACAAGAGCTCTGCCTTTTACCACAAAAGAGCAAGGGAAGCTGTGTTGGATATTTTGCAAAGGAATGTGCCAGAGGATTAGAAATTTCAAAAACAGGTCAAAATTCAATGATGGGAGATGGAAGAAGCAGACTTCTTCAAAGAAGAGTAACTGAAAGACACAGGAATTATTTTTAGCCTATAATCTCTCCTAGCATTACAGGACAGTAATGATGTAATTAATTGCATAGTTATTATTATTATTATTATCATTAATTATTAATGCATATTATTAGAATGGTAAGGATCTTAATCTTACATCATCTTAAAGATTATGCAATCAAAAGATTATCACAAATGCACTTGTACACAACTACTCCTCCATCTTTAATAGATTGTTTTATAGGCAATGGCATAATATGGTAAAATTTCAGTTTAGATGTGGGACCAGGGCAATATTTTGACTTGTGGTTGAAGGGCCCCATACATGATGTTAATGTGAATAGATGGGAAAAGAGAAAGAGAACAGAAGTGTAACTGACTGTTAGGCATCCATTTGGTGCAAAATACTCCAAAAATTGAGGATGTCCCAAAAAGAGAAATGAGTTCAGTTTCATTCCTGAATTTATAATTCTGTTACTGTCTTCCCCAGAAAATAAAAGTATAACACTAAGGTCAAAACCATAGTACTTATTACAAGTATTTTTAAGGACACATGTGGGAAGTATGAAATTTTGTAAAGCGATATGTTAAAAAATTAAACATGCATGATTGACTGGAATAATGAAAAGACTTTTTCTAAATGAAACAGGTAACCCCTTCTAATGTGCAAATTGTTGCATACTACCCATTAAAAGTATTTTATATTGCTTATAATTTTTCAGTACTTTATAAATTGAACTGTTAATTCTTAATTTTTATGTTTTGTTGGGTGCTTGCTTGTCGGGTGTCTGATTTTTTTTAAAGATGCTTAACTTCAGCCAAAATATATATTTCTTTCTTTATTTCTTTCTTTCTTTCTTTTTTTTTTTTTTTCTTCCTTTGGAGTTCAGACTTGACATTATGAAACATTTCTTTACAGAGAGGGTAGTCAAACACTAGAAAAAGTTTCCTAGAGAGGTGGTTGATGCCTCAAGTCTGTCAGTGTTTAAGAGGTATTTGGACAATGGCCTTAATAATGTGCTTTAACTTTTGGTCAGCACTGAAGTGGTCAGGCAGTTGGACTAGATGATCCTTGTAGATCCTTTCTAACTGAAACATTCTAGTCTAGTCTAGTCTATTTTTTTATTACTAACTTGTGTTATTTGCTGACATTGAAATATTTCTGCTGATACATTTTTTGCAATGACCAGGCATGCTTATTCTTTTAGGTAAGGACTTGAAATTTTATGTCGGAGCTGTTAATGTCACTAACAGACCTTAACAAAGTGAAGAACATCCAACGTGTAGACAAATGCCCTGCACAGCACGTGACTATCCTTATCAGAACACTCTATTTCTGTAGCACCCAGACTGATGCAGCGTGTACCTTCCATATTCTTTAGGATATCAAGCAAGGTCCTGCACATAAAAGACTCCTTCATGATCCAGGTGCAAACCATTCAAAAAGCAGCTTCTTTCTGCTGTTTGGACTCATCTCTCTGTAGTTAAGTTATATACACTATGCAGACGGAAGTACCTGAATAAAGGATTAGGCTTAATCCTCACTCTTTGTTCTGACTTTGGGATACTTCACTTTGCAGCTCTAATAATGACCTTCTGAAATAATTTCATGTGAGACACCTTTACCTACTGATGCAGTACATATGAAGTCTGGTTTAAAGTTATCTTTCCCTTGGCATAGGTATTGTCACTGGCGGCAATTGAGTACCAGGCAGGTATAGGACCGTGCTGAATGAGAATGACGCTGGTACAAATGACTTCAGATCAGGCTTTGACACACTGCTCTGTGTAGTACTTTTGGTGAGTTCACAGTTTTGAATGCTTGCTTATTGTGGTTACTGCTAGCTAACAAGCAATGCCTGATAATGAATGAAAGCTCAAAGTTTCCAGTAAGTTCAGAAAATAGGTATTGTTAGGCAGATTGTAATGATATAATGCAAACAAGTGCAAAGCAGTAGGAAACTTTCAGTCCTCTTTAGTGATAAAACTCTGTAGTGCAGTCATGTATGGGAATTGTAATTAAGCTTACTTGCATTTTAAAGCTAGATCTTTTTTAATTCTTACCCATTGTCTCTTCTCCTGTCAGTGGGCATCACTGTGAAGAGTCTGACTCCATTATCTTTACTGCCTTCAGCTATTTACATGCATGGATAAGATCCCTCTGAGCCTTCTCCAGGCTGTCAGCCTCTCCTTGTATGAAAAATGATCCAGTCTCTTAATTATCTTTGTGGCCCTGCACTGGACTCACTCTACATCTTTCTTGTACTGGGGAGCCCAGCACTGGACCCATCACTCCAAATGTGTCTCACCAGATCTGAGTAGAGAAGACGACTCACCTTCCTTGATTTGCTGGCAACACTTTGCCTAATGCAGCTCAGGAGGCTGTTGGCCTTCTTTGCTGCTACAGTGCATTGAGGGCTCATGTTCATCTTGTTGTCCATTGGGACACCAAGGTCCGTTTCTGTAGAACTGCTTTCCAGCCAGTCAACCCTCAGCATGTACTGGAGCCCAGCGTTACACCTCCACAAATACAGGACTTTGCATTTCCTCTTATTGAGTTTCATGATATTCCTCTCTGCCCAATTCTCCAGCCTCTTGAGGTCCCACTGAATGGCCGTACAACCCTCTGGTATATCAGTCACCCCCCCCTGGTTTTTATCATCTGCAAATTTGCTGTGAGTGCACTTTGTACCAGCGTCCATGTCATTAGTGAAGATGTTAATCTGTATTGGCCTCAGTATCAACCCCTGTGGTACACCACTAGTTGCTGGCCTCCAGTTGGACTTCATGCCATGGATCACAACACTTTGGACCTGGTAGTTCAGCCATTTTTCAATCCACTTTAACTCTTATCTAACCTGTACTTTGTCAACTTGTGTAATGAGGATGTTGTGGGATACAGTGCCAAAGGCCTTACTAAAGTCAAAGTAACCGGTATCCACTGCTTTCCTGCCATCCACCGAGACAGATGCCTTGTAGAATGCTATCAGGTTGGCTGAGCATGATTTCATGTATTTGGAAATGGTTTCCAGGTTTAATTGCTCCATCACCTTCCCAGGAACTGAGGTGAGACTGATCAGCCTATAATTCCTCCATTCTCCTTCTTCCCCTTCTTGAAGACAGGGGTGATATTTGCTTTCTTCCAGTTCTCAGGAATCTCTCCCATCTTCCAGCTCCATCAGCGCTCATGAATGCATCCTGTGAGGCCCAATGGATTTATGTACATCCAGATTGTTAAAGGGCTCACTAACCTGGTCCTTCTCTGCTAAAGGTGAGTTTTCTTTGTTCCAGATTTTCCTTCTGGTCTTAGGGGCCTGGGATTTCTGAAGGCTGGTCTTGCTAGTAAAGACTGAAGCAAAGAAAGCATTGAGTACTTCGGCATTTTCTGTGTCATTTGTCACCAAGTCCTCTGCCTCATTCAGCAGCAGGTCCATGTTTTCTTTAGTCTTTTTTTTTACTTGTAGATCCTTGCTTGTTGCCCTTCACATCCGTTAACAGACTCAACTCTAGGTTGACTTGACTTTTCTAACCCTGTCCCTGCAAGATTGAAAAGTAGCTTTGTACTGCTAGGTCACCTGCTCCTGCTTTCACTTCTTGTACACTTTCTTTTCATGTCTGATTTCAGATAGGAGCTCCTTGCTCATCCATGCAGATCTCCTGCCATCTTCACTGTCATTCCTGCTTTTCTGTCATTTATAAAGAGGACTGAGACAGGCCAAGCCATGGTGATATGAGGGAAGACCAACAAGTGACACTTTTTGAAGTGATTGCATAAAAGCGTGAATTTTAAGAATGCCAGGGACCCTTGAGGATTAATCCCTAAGCTTTGCCCATAGGTAGAAGATGGGCCCAAAAAGTACAGTAGATATCTTTACACATGCACTTTACAGCATATTACAAAAGGGAACCAGGTTCTTCTGTCAGAACAACAGGCTGCACTGTTTCCAGTTGACTAAACTGATTTGTCATGGAGTGATGGGACTCACTGTTTTCTATAAATGGGTCATTGTTCTCCCTCAAAGCACACTGAAATCTCTTCCTGTTACCACTAAAAATTACAAGGGATCATCATTGCAAAAAAAAGAGATAATCTTTGCTGTTTTGCAGGGCTTTTTTGTGGAGTCTGTTACCACGGTCATGAGTAAGTAAAAAACATTAAACAGAAGGCTACTGATTGTTTAGGTTCTAAGTGAAAGAAAAAATAAACTGAGACAATTTGCCTTGCTGAACAATTTTGTGATCAAAGACCTGTTTTACACCACTGTTGAAACTATAGGAAGGGGAATAAAAAGAGAGGAAGGAAGCTGATGAAAGTCAGTAAGGGTGCTGGAGGTTGCAGCTGGCAAGTGAAGCCACCTCTGAGAGCTGCTGTCATGGGTGGAGGAGTTGGCAGAGGACCAAAGGCTGTTTGTGCGGTTTGATCCAAAATGCAACATGAAGTCAAAAGGGCTTCTTTAGATTTATTTGCTTTACTTGAATTGTCCTCATCCTCTGGGTATCTCATTAAGAGTTTTTGCTACTGACAGTCAAAATCACAAGCCCTGACTGCTAATTTTTAACTCACCCTCACTTTTTGCTTTCCCTTTTCCTGTGTAAAGTTGCAATAGTAGGATGGATCTTGTTTTCTCAGGCCAAACATGCCAATGCTGCACTGTGTGTGAGCCCTGAAAAGGAGGCACACTGTGACAATGCCCTGTCCTTGTCCTCATGGGAGCGATGACCCAGAGGATGTGGGCAAGTTAATCAACTACCCTCCTGCAGGCAGGCAGAAAAAGAGTTGGGGGAGAACAGATCCCATGGCTCACAGGTGGCTTTTCAGTTCGTGGACTGGGATCATCCATATTTGAAAAAAATCAAACCAGGTAATCAGAGATGGCTTCCAGAGAGCAGAATGTGTGGCAGATGTCTGCCTGCGTGGGAGGGAGGTGGGGGGTGCCCAGGCTCTATGTCGCTCAAGTGCCAAATCTGATGTTTCTCTCAGCAGCAGCAGAAATAGCTCAACAGTGCATCAGCTTTATGCAGGAAGTTTGTCTGGCCCAGTAATTTATTTTTTTTTTATTCCCCAGGACCTCAACCCTAGGTTTCATTTTAAAAGGAGTAAAGTAAAAGGAGTAACTTTGACTTCAAGAGGCCCTCTATCTTAAAAGGAGGTAGAGACTGGTGGGAGGGACAATTACTTGAGGTACCAAAATACCTGGTAGGAGGAAATGGTGTGTGAAAATGAGCCCTTGTCACCAGAGAATTAGACCTTGTTTTAGAGGTAGAGTCTCAAAATCAGAATAATTATAAGCCAGAAGGTATTTTAGGTATTTTTTCTTTGTATGTTGTCTCCCTGCACCCTCTTCCCCCAAAGAATGAACTGTCTTGGGAAGTCTGCAGTGTGTTTTACCTGTATCAAAAGAAATAAGGGACAAATTAAGCTCAAATTCACACTCAAGACACATGTTCTGGAAGGAAAGACAAGATGCATGTTCTGGAAGGAAAATGAACTTTTATCTCAAATGGGAACATGTGGGAGCTGCCATGTCCTGGGAAACCAGAGAATTTTGGATCTCTGCCTTCATTTGTTTATCTCACTGGCTTCTGCAATGCTGACTGTGGAAACCGTGAGTGATTTCAGCTTTCCATTAACTATCATGTGCGACCTAGTTTAGTATTTCAGTTCTGTGTTGCTTGTTATTTTAGTTCCAGGAATTAATGCCTCCCTGGAAGAACTCGATCAAAAGCAGGGGCTAGACAGTTAACAGAGTACTGTATGTGTGTCAGACAGTCATGCTGGGGTTTCCAAGAGTCACTGTGATTTGAATAGGACATCCTGGGACATGCAGAGGATAAGCCTGTGAAAGTAGCCACCCCAAGAAAAATGAATAGCTAGATCAAAACCGGTATCACATCACCTGGCTGGAGACTTTGATGATGTGACAAAGCTGATAAGGGTCTCATCTGACAAACAATACTGTTGGGTTAAAAAGGACAGCAAATATGTTAGGTAAGGCTCTGAGAAGAATGAAAATAAGCCTGAACAGAAATCATAGCAGCACTTCTGGGTGTATTCCCTGCCATGATCCAGCTCCCTACCTTGTACTATGTGTGGCAGACAAAATTCCACTCTCCCTGCTTGAGAAACTGAAGGCAAAAAGCTGTCTAGGGGACAAGTCCTCCAGAAGGCAGTATGCTGCATGTGCCCACTTTGCATGTAGCATGACTGAGTTATTTGTCTGCCCAAGCATGCTCCTGCCTGAGAAGAAGGTTCCTGTACTTTTTCTGATGCAAGCACAGATAAAAGCTTGAGAGCAGCTAGGAGACAGGGGTGGGAACTGAGCTCTACCATTTGTATTTTTACCTGTTGATTTCATGAAGCAGCTTATTTTGTGTGATGTTTAATGAAGGGAGAGACTGGATTTGAAGTGAGTCAATGTGTTTGCCTGTTTCACATGTCCCTAGAAAAGTAAACTGCAAACCTTTACCAGGATGTGAAAGCCCAGAGAAGAGGTCACTTTGTCACTCAGGGCTGTCTTCCTGAGCTCTTGCTGGACACAGGCAGCAGGTTGTGGCCACACTGACTTGTCAGTTCAGATTAGGACCATCCTTGTGAAGTGAATCTCCCAATCATCCCCGCGCTTTTGTTCACATGGTAGAGTACTGGGTTTCTCTTAGCTGAGCCTAACCCAGATGATGCACTCCAGGAGGTCACCTAGCAGACTCTGCTAACAGGCACTCAGCCCATGGGGCTGAACTGGTGCTAGTCTAGGGAAGACTCCCGGCTGTCCCTATGCACACAGTGTGGCTCCTGAGTCCTCAGCACCCACTGCTTCACCCCACCGCTTCACCGCTTCTGCTTGCTGCACTACTATGTGGACATAGTCTAAGCCCAATTTACTGCACACCTACAGAAAATAGGTCTCTTTAGACATGATAACTGTCATTACTATAAGGTTTTAAGTTCTAGTATTTCTAAAATATGTTTCATCTCAGGCAAAACACTGTTCTGTTTCTCACTTTCTATGTGTGATTTTAAGTATATGGATATATAGGGTATGGGTATAGTTTGTATATATGATGTTAGATATAAGGATATATTTGGAAGCTATAGCAGCATGTATGTGTCCAAGTAACACTGCAGTAAAATCATCCTAGTGCTACTTCTTGTGTAATAGCCTTCCTTTCCCTAGCACCTCAGGTCTCACTGTCACAAAAAGGCCCACAACTTCTTCCTCTGATTTGGGGACAGAAGTGTCTCAAGCCAACTGAGTTGCACCAGGCATGTGGAGGGGCAGTATAAATATCTAATAGCATGAACAGCTCCTGATTTGTAAGTGGGAAGGCAGGCTGTTTGTACCTCTCCTGCCCTCAAGTCACTGGGCACTTTGAGGTCAGTGTCTTCATCCATGATAAGATGTGGTCACAGCTATGCTCAGTTACCCAGTCCTCATCTGGATCAGGGCTATGGTGACCTCTGATTGATACAGCTGTGAAAAGATAAATCAAAGTGCTGACAAGAGAGATATTCCCAGGCTGAGAAATTAATTGTACTTTTTTTTAGCATAGTATGAAGAAGGTGTGCATTCCAAAGTCCTGCACTTCTGATTTGTTTATAGCTAGAGACATGTCAATGTTTTATTTCCTGTAGTCATTTCCTCCGGTTCCCTCCAGCCTCTGGTATAAAGTGATCGAATGGTAAAGTCCAGAGATTACGATTACTCATCTCTTCACTGTCTGTTGTGTCGTTCTAACCATGAGACTCGTCTTTCAAGCATGTTCAGTGATCTTCACACTGGGCAACCTGGTGGCTTCTCAGTCACAATCTCCTGGTAAGTTCAAATCCACAGATATTTGCTTAAGAAATTGATATATTAGTTAGCAATATCTCTGTGCATACTTTACCTCATGGGCTACAATACTCAGTACTTTTTCTGGTGAAAAGAGTCAACCAAACAGAAGTTGATATCCAGCAGAGATGAAAGTGGATTCTTAAAAAAAAAATAAAAAAAAATGATAATAACAGATTTCTATGAAATTATCTAATTAAAAATCAAGGCAGAACTCTCTAAACTTGTGTCAGTTCTTTAAGCAGGTCTATTTACTAAGGCATAGGTTATAACGGAGTAGATTGCATCCCAAAAAGACTAGGCACATTGAACAAAGATGAATAAAATAGATTCCAGGTAAGACTTCAGCACTTAGCATTCTGGAAGAATGAACACAATGGGAAAATATCCAGCAATATCTTGCACCTGAGAAAGTGTCAAGGTAAAAATATTATTAAACAGCAACATTAATAAAGACAATAAAGACTGGTTAGTTGGCTACCTAAATATAAGAACATCTCTACTTCTTGTGTTTGTCTGCAATGCCATTTCTTTTAGCTTGCCAAAGATAAACAGATTCTTACAGAAATCAAACATAAAGCCCATCACATAGATTGATAATCTAATCTTCACTTTCGCTAATTTATCACAAGTTCCTTGTCATTAATTTTATAAGGAGAAAGAAATACTTTAAAGTTATACTCTCATCTTGTCAACCTACAAATCAGCTCTCTGTTCTGCTGTATGTACGGTAAGTACCATTTTTGGCAATGCAGCACTACCTGATTCTCCCATGTTAATTTCTCCTGTGAGTCACTGGCTCTCCTGTGAAGGGACATGACTCTTCCCTGTCCTGAGAGGGCAACCACCTATAGCCACACTGTACTGATGGCATGACTTCGTGGAACAAAAGTTGAAAATACAAATGGTGCTTATTTGATGCAAAGTGTTGTGATGGCTACCAATCGTTCACAATCTTCTGAAAAAAAACCCACTCGGTTTGATAGGTTATAAGAATTATGCTATAAGGATTATGCCTTGCCTCAAAATGTCTATAAAAAACTCTCTCTTACTGTCTTGTTCCTTTTCTTGAAAAGAGGTTTTCTACTCGGTCTCTGTCCTGTGCATTCAATTCTGCATTCTTGTGCAGCAGGAGCTCCACTTTTACCTACATGTGTTCCTACTAATGAAATGAAACTCTTCTCATAGATCAGTAGTATTAAGGGTAACTAAAACCTGTAGGCTCAGATCTGGGTCTTACTCTCCAGTAGTTTCTATACAGTGTGCTGCAATATGTGGAAGTTCAACATGTGGTTACTTATCAGGTTTCATCAGTGTAAGGAAATCAAAAGTGGTTTTTCTTCTTTGTTATGTTTCAATGAGGTTGCAACTGTTCCAGTACATGCCTGTTCCATTCTGTTATCTTTGCAGATTGACATTCTGCCTCTCCTTTTTCTCTTTCTGATCTGTTCCATGACGTTCAGCCTTTTTACAATGTTCCCCTTCAATATTATTTTTTCTCAGTAATAAACTTTGAAATGTGACTGGGAGGTGGAATGTACTTGCTCATATTCTTGCTCATAGTTGTGCCTGCATAATTCATTGCTCAAGGAAATTTCTTTTTTTCCCCCCTGTAAAAGTACTTTCTCCACACACCACATAAATATTTTCCATGCTTCTCTGTCCTGAGAAAAGCTAGGTGCCCAGCAGTACCTGTGAGGTTAAAGTCTTGTGTGGAGCCCTACCAGTCTCCATCTGGTTTTACCGGAGATGTAGGCTTGGATAATTCTCTCTGAAGCTCATGCTCCAGGGCACTGGTGTGTGTCCTACAGCACTTCAACATACTGCATACCTAGCTAGACCAGCAGGCCATCCTCAGACAGAAAGTCGCTGCCACCCCTCTTTAGCCCAGGGACTGGCTATTCATAATATTTTTGACCTTTCCATCTACCCATTATCATAATACAAAGAATAATGATAAATGTGATACTTTTGTCTATTGTGTACCTCTAGGATCATGAATAGAAGAGTGCTTTAAATAATTACAACTACTGTGGAAGAGCTGGCACATTAGCTGAGAATGATCCCTGGTGTTATGGGTGGATTCATAAAACTTCCATCATAAAGAAAGGGAAAGAAATGGTTCCCCTCTATTCTCTTTCTCTCTATTCCTTTTCATTAACAAAATATATGAATGACTCTGCCTCCAGAAGTACTTAAAAAAAAAAAAAAAAAAAAAAAAAAAAAAAAAAAAACACCTCNAAAAAAAAAAAAGAAACTAAACACCTTTCACTTAAAGGCAAAGGAAAGATCATCAGAAGGAAATACCATTTTCAGATAATCTGTATATATCCTCAGAGGGTATTATGTCAATTTAATCAAAATTTTAAAAACCTCACTTAGGCTATGCATCTTTTCATGTTCACGTGTGAATTATGCAATTATGCGATATATACATGTTATAGTTTGAAAAGATGTGTGCGAAGGTTTACTGAACATTTACACAAAACACAACTCATACCACATTCAAAAAGGCTACAAAATTCATGAAATCAGAAAGCACAGTAGAAAATTATGCTGATTAGAGCTCCAGAAATACTGTCTTTAATAATAAAATATTGGTAAAGCTTTTTCTGTCCTACATAGCTAGTTGATTATGTTAAGACTGATTTCTTATGAAGTTCTTAAAAACTAGAGCATAGGAAAGAATATGTATATATCACCAGATAGTTTATTATCATTTCTGTTCCATTTCCATTAAATGACTTTATTTATTGTTAATGTATTTAATAACATTAATTTCCATTTTAGTACATAAATAACTGTCATTGCTAGAGTTTATATTTAAATGTTAAAATCTCAGAGTTTCAATTCATAATATGTGGGGGGTTGCAGAAAAAGGTTCTGATCCTAGAAGGATTTATATGTGTTGTTAAGTTGAGGCACTCTGAGTATTCCTGCTGAAGTCAAGTGGACTACTCAGATTGTGCAAAGTTAAGTTCATTGATAAATCTCTGCAGGACTGGAGCCAATCTGATATTCTTCTCTGTCATCCAAAAAAATATGTATTGCCAAATCCAAGATTTAACGTGTATCTCTGAATTGCACCCTCTAATAAGTAGTATAGAGCTATCATAATATAACTGAAAAATAGACAATAATGAGTGTTGTCCAAGGTTCAGAATTAATTGGTGACTTCTGTTGCTTTCCAACAAGCCAGTCACATTAGACCCTCAGGTTTTATTTAATGTCCATCCCTTAGTGTGTGGAAATCCTGTGTTGTCCCTCTGGTTTCTTCACTATCTGTCTCTACAGCCAACCACACTTCAAATAACCCATTGCGAGTTTGAAGAGATCGAAGACTCCATTAAAGGAACTTTATGCAATTCAGGGTTTTGGTGCTGGTGTCCTTTTTGCATTGGAATGGAGGGAAAATGTGACACCCTGAAAAAGGTTTTCAAGAGTTGGTGTATACAGAGAGGGAAGGGTGGGTTAATACTTTACCAAAATCTTTACTTTTCTTTCTCTGCTGGCAGTGTCAGGGTTGTGGGATACATAGTCACAGGTCCAAGGACCTTCCCAGGCACACGTCACCTATTTGAGAGGCAAATTCAATCTAAATATTTGCACCATAGTTTTTCTCAGGTGTATACAAAAATTTTGCATGCGCAGATTGTCTTCAATCTCTCACAATTAATAAACCAGTGGTATCTGTGTTAATTCCACTAATTTCCCTAGAAACATAATTTTTAAAAAAGTTATTTATACCTTCCAGTAAGAAAAAATTCATTCAGAAAGGCTAAGCAATACAATATTATTTTATCACTCTGAACTTGGAGGGATAAAACTCATAACATTACAGTATTTTTCTCTTGGAGGTATTTAAAACAAGCTTTTCCTCTCCTTTCTTTTCTTCATTTAATGATGTTCCTTATTTAGGTTATAAACTCTCTTTTTCCTCTTCTTCTTTTTTTTTTTTTTTTTTTTTTTTTTTTTTTTTTTTGTACCTGTACAGCCCTTGTGACCAAATTGACTGAAGACCTCAGAGCAATTAGAGCCATTTTTCATAACAAATTCTACAAGATCCCCCAAAACCTCTACCGATCATTTGATATCTGCAAGCACCTACTTTTCACCAGTAAAGTCACCTCTTTGCTTTACATTTCCCTTCAGATTTCAGATAGTAGCACCTCTACAGTACTGAGCAACCTGAGACCAGTTTCATGTATAAACCCAACCTGCACCATTTGCTTAACACTAGAAATCAATGCAAGCTGATCTTTCACATTCTGGGCCAACTGCTGCAACCTCACAGCTGGAGAGCAATGAGATAAACGATGGGTGTTGAGCCCACCCTCCAAATAATGGAAAAATCACTGCTACGTTTTTCAGCGGGGCTGCCCAGGTGCCTAAATCCAAGTGAAGGTTTTGAGTTGGCATCCTTTGTCTGGTAAGGGTCCTGGCACAGCTTGGATTAGTTGGCTATGCCCAAGATGGAAGTCTCAGATGCCCACTCTATGTTATATCCTACTGCTGAGAATGCTTCTCTGCTCAGCACATAACCTATTCGAAATCTTTTTGTCAAGCACAGGAAGACTTGTGTGCACAGCTTTCTGCAGAGATTTTAAGCCACCTTCTGAGATTAAACTGAAGAATTTTGTTCATGTTTGACTTAAAAATTGATTCAGAAACATGCCCTAGAAGCAGCATTTTGCCATCTATCATTGTGTCAAACTATTGTGCACATAGAAACAGTATCATAAATTAAATTTGAAATTAATTATCCTTGAAAATATGTGATTAAGAAAGCAAGTACTCTTCCTGGTTTTATTTTCATAACTGAAACATGGGAATTAGCACTTCTTTCTCCAAGTAAAAATATCTACAATCAGACTAATTATTAAAAAGTAGAAAGTACATATTTTTTTTTCTTCTAAAGACAATTGAAAGGATTCATTCTATACTCATAAAAATTATCTCAGGACAGTACAGTGTTCTCCATTCACTAACATTTATATTATTTCTTTATAATGTTAATTTTATTTAAAGATGGAAAATATGTAAATACACTCAAATGTGCATTAAATATACATTTAGCTATTTTTATAGAAAATCTAGGTCCAAGCAGTCATATGGATTTCAGTTGCACTAAGCATAGCACTAGATATGGCACGGCACAACTATACTGGAATTTAGTCGATAGAAATTAAAATGTGTTAGTGCAATTGCAGACCAAGAATCCACTGTTAGGCACTTTGCCATCATCTTTCTTAGTGACTTTAGTTACAGACGAGATCATCTCTTAGACCTGCTGAGGGGACTTACAAAGAGCTTGAGGAGTTAGGAAACAAGGCCTAGTTAGTCTCCTGTAACAGAGGTAAAACTGGCTGGACAAATTCCATTTTATGATAGCTTTTGAGGTTTTAATGTTCTGTTTTTACTTCAGCAAGTAATAATACTCACTTCTCTATTCTTCAGAAAAACACATGAGATTTTCAGTTTGAGAAAACAATACAGAGCAAGCCTGCAGGCATTAGTTAGGAGATGGAGGAGTTAGTTTCAAGTCCTTCTTTTGAGTAAGAGCAGAACTTTTTTTACCAGAGCTCCATCAACCACGTAGCAGGGATCTGCAGCTACATCTACCCAGTGTCTCTTGGATTTCTGTCATAAGCGTCTTTTGAATTATTTTGACAAAACAACCTGTTACAGCACAATTACATCTATGCAAAAAAGTTTTGACTAATTCTAATTACAGAAGTCATGAAACATCTAGACATAGAGATATAGCTATGAAAACAGATAAAACAGTTACCTGAACCCACATGTCTTTCTCACATTCTTAGTGTTGATTACTGAGCAAAAGGTAGCAACCATGAGGATAGTTAGGCCTGATTTCCACAAACATTCAAGATCACTGTATGTGATAAAAAGCTCTAAGAAATGTTTCAAAATTTTCTGACTTTAAAGCCCTTCAAAAGTCCAGAGTGGCATAAAGTGTAGTCAGCAATCAAAGCTAAAATCCTCTATTCTCCTGCTAAGCAGGAGTAATCCAGCAAAGGTTTTCAGTGGTAGACGCTTCATATCTGGAGACAGCAGTCTGCAAATTTTACCCTCAAGTAGTTTCTTGCCAGTATTCAAGATACATTTTCTTCCTCTTTGTTCATTCAAGTAAATATAATTTAACATCTCATAGAATTCAAAATAAATAATTCACAGAACCACAGAACCATAGAGATTGGAAGGGATGTCTGGAGATCATCTAGTCCAACCTCCTACTAAAGCAGAATCACCCAGAGCAGGTTGCACAGGATTGTGTCCAGGTGAGTTTTTAATATCTCCAGAGAAGGAGACTCCACAGCCTCTCTGGGCAGCCTGTTCTAGTGCCCGGTCACCCTCACAGTGAAGAAGTTTTTCTTCATGTTCAGGTGGAACTTCCTGTGCTCCAGTTTGTGCCAATTACTCCTTGTCCTGTCACTGAGCATCACTGAAAAGAGTCTGGCCCCTTCTTCTAGACGTACACCCTTTAGATATTTATAAGCGTTGATGAGATCCCCTCTCTGTCTTCTGTTCTCCAGGCTAAACAGTCCTAGCATTCTCTCCTCATATGAGAGATGTTCCAGTCCCCTCATCATCCTTGTAGCCCTCCGCTGGACTCTCTCCAGTAGTTCTCTGTCTCTCTTAAACTGGGGAGCACAGAACTGGGACACAGGACTCCAGATGTGGCCTCACCAGGGCAGAGTAGAGGGGGAGGATAACCTCCCTCGACCTGCTGGCCACACTCTTCTTAATGCACCCCAGGATACCCTTGGTCTTCTTGGCCACGAGGGCACACTGCGGGCTCATGGAGAGCTTGTTGTCCACCAGGACTCCCAGGCACTTCTCCACACTGCTGCTTCCCAGCAGGTCAACCCCTAACCTGTACTTGTGCATGGGGTTATTCCTCCCTAGGTTCAGGACCCTACGCTTGCCCTTATTGAATTTCGTATGTTTCCTCTTTGCCCATTTCTCTAGCCTGTCCAGGTCTCACTGAATGGTAGCACAGCCTTCTGATGTGTCAGCCACTCCTCCCACTTTTGTGATCACCAGTAAACTTAATGAGAGTACACTCTGTCCCCTCATCCAGGTCATTGATGAATATGTTGAACAAGACTGGACCAAGAACTGACTCCTTGGGCACACCACTTGCTACAGGCCTCCAACCAGACTCTGTGCTGCTTATCACAACCCTCTGGGTTCTGCCATGCAGCCAGTTCTCAACCCTCCTCACTGTCCACTCATCTAACCCACACTTCTTAAGCTTACCCATGAGGATGTTAGGAGAGACGGTGTCAAAAACCTTACTGAAGTCAAAGTAGACAACATCTACTGCTCTTCCCTCATCTACCCAGCCAGTCATGCCATCACAGGTGGCTATCAGTTTGGTCAGGCATGATTTCCCTTCTATGAATCAACTAATCCTTCTCTTTGATATAGAATGCATTTCTAATCCTTCTGCCTTCTTAATTTCTCCATTTTTCAATGTCAAATTTACCTTCAGTGTCTGATTGTGGAATCCTGATGGACACAGAATTTGAATAGCTGTGTCCCTAGCAAGAGCTATAGCAAGGAGCAGGTCAGGAGAGGAAATAATATCTGTGTGCAGTCAGAGGACATTAAGTGATCTTGCTTGTCTGTAAGGTGGAATTGACCAGAGCCACATAGATGAAATATTGAAATATGCAGTACACCTACTTGTGCTGATCTGCTGTGGGTTCCTATGGGTCTTGACCCATGGTGTTAGTCCTTTGTTTCTTACAGTAAACACATGACAGTTTACACACAGGCTCCATGGAGCATTAGTTCCCATTTTTCCTTAGCAGGAAAACCTTAGAAAGTATTATGGGAAAAAGTTGACCTCAGGGTATAGGCCCTATGCATTGCATACACGTGAACCAGTCTATACATTTTGGCCCAGGGACTATGATGTTGCTGTGCATGATTTCATTTTGCTATTCTGAAATTCTAATTTCAATGTCTCTAGATTATTTTATTCTATTTCCTTGCATTTTAGATGTTGTTATGTCTCCTTATTTTATGATCATTTGAGTCTATTGCATACATATATATCCTTGAAATATGGACTGCCTACCAATGTCAAGAGATGCTTTTCATACTCACTGTGCAATCATATTCTCTGTCAATGTCCTGGGCAGGTTGGAAAGATGCCGTCAACACTACAATAATCAATTTTAATAATGACAAGATGCAGATCACATGGGCAGCAAGAGAATTATTTCCCAATGAGAATGTGTCATTTTCTTACACGTGAGTATTGACCATGCCTAGTCTTCCCTTCTTAAGGGATTTACTTTGTGACACCAAAGTATTTAAGTCCATTTGAGTCTTCTGTGAACTGTGCCTGAAAATGCTTTTAACATTTGTTAATCGTCCAGCATGAAACCTGTTTATATTCACAACATGCTACAGAACTGTACGTATCAATAAGCCTGCTGAATAGTCAGTCACAACAGGCATTATACGAAAGATTTCTCCCTCTTCTGTTGTTGTGCTAAATGCTAATGCTAATTACAGTATTAAAAGTGTTTTTTCCACACATGTGTGTATATTATCATTATTAATTGACATTAATTACTTATTAGAAAACAACAAAATTAAGGAAACTTGCTAATTTCAGACTGCATCAAAAACCCAGTCAATGAGGTTTAGGTAATGAATTCCCTGACACCACTATGAAATATGCTGCTTCAAGAAATTCCATACACAGACATCCCTTGGTATTTGGAAAAACAAACAAACAAAAAACAGTAACAAAAAGGAATTATCTTGTGTTAACTGGTAAGAGTGTTCCATTCACCAATATTATTTCATTTATAGATTTGATGAAGGCAAGCACAAAGTTTGGAAGCCATGTCCCACCTATTTATTGGATCAAGATTATAATTCTGGATGTCTTTTTAAGACAGAAGGACCCACCCTTGCCATCTCTATCAGGAACAGCAATGGAAGTGAAGAATTTTTTTCTAAAAGACTAAAATCTGACTTCTATAGTAAGTGTGCAAAATCACTACTACTCTGGCAGTTCTAGTGTCTTCACTGATTATCTAGTTGTCCTTAGTTTGAGAAGAAATTGGTTATTCTGGTGTATAAAATCTTATTTGTGTGTGTGTCAATATCAAACTATAGTTATTTCATGTTGATTTTCATCTCTTGCTGTCATCAGTAGTTACAGAGGCCTGTTTGCAGCTGCAGCTAAGTGGGATTGTGTGAGACAGTCAGATTTGTTCCAAAAGATGGTTTCAAGATTAGAATGAAAATACTGAAATATATGGGTGTGCTTAGTCTAGTGCAGGCCTGCTCAGTATTCATATCAGGAAAATGAATAAAAGTTGATAGTTTCTTGTCTTAGTGCTGGCTGCATGATCTTTCTCCCATTTTCATCTTTCTATTCTTTTGCCATCTTCCATGGGATGCGAGGCAGCAAACTACTTATCAAAGAGACTGTCATAAAACCATCATCAGGTGTCAACAAAAATTAGTTGAGTGGCTCTGGTACAGTCTGACAGCATAAAAGAGACATCTTCCTACTAGCAGAGAGACAATGTTCCTGTTTTTATTAAGTCCCTGTTGCCCCCAAATACTTATTTCACATCTAGTGTGAGATTAGTTTATCAAAATCTTCTGGAATTGCACATAGTTGCAGCATTTAAAGTGGAGGGATTTTTTCTGATAAAAATAATGCAGAAAATATACAACACAGAATTATCTGAAAAAAAAAATAATCCATATATATTGTTAGTATTTATTAATAACGTTTTAGCAAAAAGGATTAAACAAAAAGTTTTCAAGGCATCTAACTTTAGGAATAGTTTTATATCTCATAATTTTACCAATATCTAGTAAATTATGGAAAGCTGCAGCCTGATCCTCAAATTTTGGTTATTAAACACCCACTGACAGTTAAATGAATTTCAAAAGGGTTAGGTAACAAAGCACAAATATCAAGGATCAGATTTAAGTCTTTAAATTGGGAAGGCAGAATTTTCATAATACAAAAAGGCAACTAGAAAGATTGAGAAAGCAGGTAACACTTTTCTCCTCCCTTTATTTCCCACTACTGAAGACTACTAACCAGCTACGCAGATCAAATCAGTGCATGCTCTTCGACACATCTGAAAATGCCGAGGGGTAGATTCAGTTGTGCACAGATAGGCACCCAGTGCTTTTTGCAGATGCTCTACCATATCCCACGTAGCCTCCAGCAGCTGCAGAAGCGTGTCTTGTAGGCTTAATGGTACTGAATTTTTGGGTCCCTTTACAATGAAGAAGCATCTTTCTTTCTCTTGATTAGAGGGAGTATGAGGAGACTGGACTCCTTCCTTAAGTACTTGCAATGGGTTCATGACATGGGGTAGTATCTACCTTTGAATGTGGCACCTCAAATGGTGAGAAGTGTCATGGTATCAAGCTCCATTTTGATGTTTAATAGGGAAGTAAGCTACAAAAGTGCATCCTCCAAGAAGAAAGTTGAACTTCTTCACTTACTTCTCAGAGAATCATTGAAACAAGCAAGGAATAACAATGATTTTAACCTGTTTTTAAGAGACTATAACATAATTGCTTTCTCTTCTTCTTAGTAAAGCCCAATCGACCAGAAAATGTAACCTTCTTCTGGAAAGAGGACACTGTAACTGTAAGCTGTAATAAACCAAAGAGAGGTGTGAAGTGCTTGATACTTGAGCTTCAATACAAAAGCAAGTTTGACAGAGACTGGCAAGTGAGTTGGACATGACATTTTTAATAAACATTGGAAGGAGTTGGAAGTAGCATCTCCATAAAATGTAAAAGAGAGTTGTTTTCAAATTGTTCTCCCATCCTATATTTTCAAATACAGCTGGCAGCAGAAAACAGTTAGATTTTTAGGATCCTGGATCCCTGCCATGCCAGAAAGTATTTACTCTTTATATCTAGTTGCTACCCAAAGAGCTGAGGACAGTCTAAGGGAAAGGTCATACATTCAGAATAGAGGAGTTTTGGAAGACAAAAGCAGAAAAAAGAGTAGAGGTAAAAAAAGAGAGAAAAAGGGAGAAAAAACAATGAAATAGAATGAAAGAAAAGAGATGGCACAGGATCTTTATTTGTTCTAAAATTATCTGTTAAGTGTTTCTAAATATTATTTCATTGACTTAAACCTTTCCAGTTTCACATATAACTTGTAGATATTTTGTGTATTTTGTGGATCAAAGTGTCTTTGCATAGTGTAAACATGTAAATGTAACATAGTGCACTATGCAATGATTGTTATGAATTTAAACTCAGTATCAGACAATGAGAAATGGCTATGAGTAGTGAAGAGTCAGTCAAGAAACAGAATTCCTCAAAACTCAGAGAAATTAAAATGCAGTTCTGGGGCTTTGGGTTGGCCTATCCCTTGTCCTAGATGTGACCATGACTGAGTGTAGCATTCTGAAGCACTGTCTTGAAACCCAGAATTAACAATGATACCCCTTCCTTCTTAGTCCAGAACTTCTAAGTGTTGCAGTGTTGGAGAGCAAGGCTTTGATCCAAGGAAATGCTATTCTTTCCGGGTCAGACTGAAGAGGCTAGTACCCCACTGCAACGTAGTTAATTACAGCAGTGACTGGGAAGCAGAAACATTTTGGATGAATGGCACATTATTAGGTAACATCTGCGCTACATTCATATGTTGTCTAAGTGCAAATGGGGAAGGGGCGACTGCACAAGAGGCTGGTGACATGCAGGAAATTAATGTTGCACTGTTGTGCTCCATCTTCTGTTATCAAAGAAAGTTCATGTGGATGTCTAATTGCACATGTTTAAATCCTGCCAATTTGCACCTAATAGCCCATAACACTATACATTTATGCCATAATCAATGAAATTAAGATTGTTTATATTATTTGTGTTACAATAGTGTCTAAGGTCCACCAATGACAGCGATGTGATGCATGGAGGAGGGTGTGTGTGTCCACATAGGATATGTGGACATCAAACCTGAACCCTAAGAAAATACTTGATGCCCATTTTTGAAGGCAGTTTGTTTTGAAAGTACATCCAGTTGAACTACAGGACCAGAGGTCATAGCAGTCTGATGCTCATATGTGCTGGATTGGTTAAAACAGGGAGGGTGGAGGAAGAGAGATTAAATGGAAGCAAAGTCAGTATCAGCACTGCTTTTCCACCAGACAGGCACATTTAACTGAGTGCGATTGACCACCTTTGATGGAAACAGTATTTCTGCTGGTTATCAAAACCAAAACCAGATTTGCTGTAGTCAAGAAAAGACTGTACACCATCCCAGCATATAGGTATTAGCTAAGCACAAAATGCCACCCACTAGGCTTCATCAGAGCTATGAGACACCCAGATGTCCAGTGTACCCAGATGTGAGTTCTTTAAAATGCAATGGGCTATTAACTTACCTGAAGAAAATCTGTATGCACCAAACTGGGATGAAATCCCAGAGCACAAGTATGCATATGAATTGGGGAAGGATGGCTTTTCTTTTCAGTTTCAATTGAACAATTGAACTTCTCTTATTTGTTCTTAAAATCTTCTCTGTGTTTTTTTTTTTTTTTTTTTGGGGGGGGGAGCGTTGTGTTTGTTTTTGTTGGTTTCTTCATACAAAAGTCAAAGTTCTAGCATGATTAGGCATATTTACTGTTAAAGAAAAAATAATTTTTTCACATACTTTTTTGTGATTATTCCTAGATTCATGTGATGATGATATAAAATCTCAGTCCAACACAGTAATTGTTTTAAGTTGTTTGCTGGCAGTACTTTTAATGATACTTACCCTCTTGATTCTTCTGTGTAAATGGCAGAGGTAAATATAATTTTATTGGTTACTACTAAATAACCATGTCATGAAAATAGAGCTATCATTCACGTCTCTCAGCACTCAAAATTCTTATCTGATAAATGAAGTCATAATGAAGATGTAGAAGTCGGTAGCATAATTAATATTTGAGGGATAATGCATACTGGCATTATAAACACCAAGGCCTTTAATTTTCAAAACCAGAACAATTCTGGTACAAGACAATGTTTCAGGATAAAATTCTCTCTTCCACTTAACTGCTTCTCCTTTTTAAAAATTTAGTTAAATCCTGAGAAGCCAAATATTTTGGTTATTTCTTCTGAACAGACATTATTTTGTGCAACTTTCATCAGACTCAATGTTTGTTTGCAGTAGGCTGAAAAGTAAGCTTAAGCACATTCAACTTTAATAAGACTATATCAATATTTGGATTTGCAGTTGAATGACTCTGTTCATGTTTAGAATCTACAATGAAAAAAACCCAAAACAAACCACCAAGCAACAACCACAAAAAAACCCTGCAAAAATCCCAAATTTTGGTGGGTTTTTTGTTTGTTTTGGGGTTTTTTTTGGGGGGGAGAGGGGGGAACAAATTAAAATTGCATTATTTCAGAAAATTAACTGAAAGTATACGGCATTCTGATAAACTTTTTAGATCATAAGTTGAGTTTTTTTCTCCTGTGCTTCTATGTTTCACATTTATATTTGTGTTTACTAAGTCAGCCAGTACAGCTGGTTGCTGCACCATCTTCACTGCCGAGGGGACGGTAAAGCTCTGATGACCGCATGAAGCAGAAGAGCACATGCTGACTAGCTGGAAGTTTGTATAGAGTCCAGACTTTACTAGGACAGGGTTGGTTGAGAATCCAGCAGAAAAATCACTCTTAGCCTGATGATGTTATCATACTCTTATAACTGCTTTTTTACTTTAGAACACATTTAAAGGAAATCAAGCTAGAGTATTGTCATGTAAAATGTATTTGTGGCTATAGAGCTGTAGCGAAGTAGATTTTCATGAATGACTACACTATAACAAAACATTAGTTTCTATTTTTCTCCTCTTTGTAGGTTTCAAAAGTCATTCATGCCTGCTATACCAGCTCCAAAATGCATATTTGCTGATCTCTTCAATGATCATAATGGAAACTTCCAGGTAAATGGGGAATTCCCTTCCTAACAAGGCTGTGAACTCTGCAGTGTTGAGAATACTTAGAAAGTGTCTACTGATATTTGCTCTGCACAGACGTTACTCTGACCCAAAAGAAAAGCCCTTCCCCTCATTCAACATCACCAAGAGGATCCACAGAGCAAATATCAGAGCTCATGCAATCCGTGCAGTGCTATTTTGGCACTGTGAAAGAAGCTTGTTATAGAAAAAGACAGAGAAATTGCTGGAGAAGAATTTAAGGGTGTCCAGAGGCACAATATCCAGTGAGATGCTATTGTGGTGTTTGCATCCATTCCTTCACGTGATAGCTCAGGGAGTGTGCTTCAACTTGATCTTGCCCTTTACATTGGTGAAGAGCTGTGAGACTTAGTACTAAGCCAGCGATGGCACTCATGCCTCTGGAGGCACCAGTCACAGCAGGAAGCATCCCCTCTTAGGCACAGAGGTGTGCGGTCACTAAACCTTTAGACATGAAATGGTTGTCAAATGAATAGATCACAATTTTTGCTTCTGTTTTCTTACTGCTTCTTGAGTCCATGACATCACATATGTGATGTATTTTTCTGTATTTATTGAGCTGTCTTTAAGTTAATTACTACTAAATTTTCTCTGAGTGGAGACAGGTCAAATATCTACATTTTCAAACCCAATGAGGTGGGGTTTTTTTACAGCTCAAAAAGTAGTAATAACGTTTCAGTGACACACTGAAAATTTTCTATATATAGGATCACTTTAAACTGAAACTGAAGAAGAAAGATACAAATGCAAATTAATACTGAAGCCTTAATACAGAAATACTATGTTGTGTAAATCTCCATGTAAACTCAATCTCAATTCAGATTAAGTCAGGGCTTGGATCAAGGAATGCATGAGTTTATCAAGGAGGAAACATCAGGTAATTTAGACTTCCAAGGTTTTCTAAGTGCCCTGGTTAAATGTGAAGATGTATTTAATGAGGTCTCTATAATAAGTAGGAGTTTGTATGCATTTGTGGAATCCTGTCTGCTTTCCTGCCATTCTGTCTTTTTTCCATCCTCCTATCTTATGTCTTGCTTGTGTATGTTGCCTCCTTCTCATCTTCTCCATTGTGGCTTATCCTGGAAAGATGCCATTACTAAAGAAAAATCAGTGTCTGTACAGCCAGGTTTCTTTTGATTGATATCTCAGTCCTTGCCAACATCAACGTTTTCATTTTCCTAGGAATGGATAAACAAAACTGATCATGTAATGGTACAGACCAAGATAGAATATGAAGAACCAGAGTGCATCATTGAGGCAGAAAGCCAGCAAGAAGATGAGAAGAATAGTGACAAACAGGTGCCTCAAGAAAAAATCTTCAGTTTTTCAAGAGCAGCTGAAAATAATGACCCCAAAGCAGCTCAGATTGCCTGCCTGATGCCAACATCCAACACTATAGCTTCTTTTGCTGGCTTCCAGATTTTAATGAATGAGGATATGTATGTGATGTTATAAAATTTGCATAATGCAGAAGGTGTTAGGAAATGACATAAAAGATCCTGATGAGTTTAGGGGAGTAGCTGAATAGAAAAGTTTGTCATGAGTAGACTCACATCAAGAAAGACACTAGGCTGTGTTATCTGGTTTCAGATCTCTTCTTTCCCAGGACTTATGACCACTTGGGCAGGCTCAGTGTTTGAAATAAATGCCTGATAATTTACAGAGCTAGGATTTGTTGTTCTAATTGGGGTTTATATCTAAGACTAAACTGAGCTCCATTTTCCTGCTATGGACAGGAGAGAACAAGAGCTCCTCCATAATACATGTTCACAGAGCCAAGACACAGTCCTTACAATTATGGAGGATGTAGAGTAGTGAAAATGACACTGTTATTCTTCCCAAATGAAGAGAGAAAATAAAGGGATTTTTCTGCTAATGGTTTTTGTCTCACAAAGACCAGACCATATACTGCTCATTTTCACAGGGATAGGATATAGCTTTGCAAGCCCTCCTTAGACTAGAAGTGCTTGCTTTAGTAAGCTGCTTCTCCCATTGTGAAACTTTGTGCTGCATGGCACACATCAAAGGTTTCATAAAGAGAAAGAATGTCTAAGAACAGAAGAGTGAGGATGTACAGTACTGAGTCACTTTTTATCACAGAATCATAGAATGGCTTGGGATGAAAGGGACCTTAAAGACCATCTAGTTCCAACCCCCCTGCTGTGAGCAGGCACACCCGCCACTTGACCAGGTTGCCCAAAGCCCCATCCAACCTGGCCTTGAACACTTCCAGGGATGGGGTATCCACAGCTTCTCTGGGCAACCTGTTCCAGTGCCTCATCACCCTCACAGTGAAGAATTTCTTCCTAATATCTAATAATCTAAATCTACTGTCTTTCAGTTTAAAGCCCTTATCCTGTCACTATCTGCCCTTGTAAACAGTCCCTCTCCAGCTTTCTGGTAGACCCCCTTCAGGTACTGGAAGGCTGCAATAAGGTCTCCCCAAAGCCTTATCTTCTCCAGGCTTAACAACCCCAACTCTCTCAGCCTGTCCTCATAGGAGAGGTGCTCCAGTCCTCTGTTTACCCTTGTGGTCCTCTTCTGGACTCATTCCAACAGCTCCATGTCCTTCTCATGTTGGGGGCCCCAGAACTAGATGCAGTACTCCAGGTGGGGTCTCACAAGAGCGGAGCAGAGGGGCAGAATCACCTCCCTCAACCTGCTGGTCACACTTCTTTTGATGCAGCCCAGGACACAGCTGGCTTTCTGGGCTGCAAGGTCACACTGCTGGCTCATGTTGAGCTTCTCATCAATCAACACCCCCAACTCCATCTCCTCAGGGCTGCTTTCAATCCATTCCTCGCCCAGCCTGTAGTTGTGATTGGGATTGCCCTGACCCATGTGCAGGACCTTGCACTTGGCCTTGTTGAACTTCATGCAGTTCACATGGGCCCACCTCTCAAGCCTGTCAAGGTCCCTCTGGATGGCATCCCTTCCCTCCAGCATGTCAACTGCATCACACAACTTGGTGTCATCAGCAAACTTGCTGAGGGTGCACTTGATCCTACTGTCCATGTTGCCAATAAAGATGTTAAACAGTGTTGGTCCCAATATTGTCCCCTGCGTAACACCACTCATCACTGATCTCCACTTGGACATCGAGCCATTGACTACAACCCTTTAAGTGTGACCATCCAGCCAACTCCTTATCCACCAAGTGGTCCATTCACATCCTACAAGTAGCGCTGTGTAGGCAGCTTCCTTTTGAACAGTGCGGCTCCATGGGCCTCCTCTGAGGTCAAGTCATCAGTATCTCATAGTCTTTGTATGAGTAAGCAACTTCTAGAAAGCTGAGGTTGATTTTGAACAATATTTATATTTAACTGAGTCACATTTATTTCAAACCGCTTTTTAGCACAATTAGCAGCTGTAGATCCAAATTAGACCTTTGTATTCACATTGCATATACCATCCTCTTGTTCTTAAACTATGTTCAGGGAAAAAAAATAAAAAATCTGTACTATTCTGTGAATTTCCCTGTATCACTCAGGTTGCTTACTGTTTGAAAGCAAATTTTGTAAAAAAAGTTTAAGTGCTAAATGCATCTATGATATGGGTAAGGTCTTGTAGATATACTATGACTATAGGTTGAATTAGCTCCAGTTATTTACCTGGATATCAGTCAGTCATTAAATCATTATATCAGTTGATTACTCTTTGCCAATTGCATACTTTCATTGACCAGTTCATAGTGTAACTTGGAAATTGCACATATCAGAATGATTAGTAAAATATTTTTAATTCAGTGCTTAAAAAACCTCAACTCCAGATCTCCTTGAGAATAGTAAACAGTAATATGGATCATTAGATCTCAAAATCTGTTTCTAGGTGACCCAGTTTGCTCTACAAGGAAAAATCCAGAAATTTTCTGGCCAAATACTGGGAAACTTAACTGGAAGGATAGTTCAGGCACATTCCCCAAGTTTTGCTTGACATTACCTCAGATTTGATTGTTCACTAACAAGATTAACATGCTAGCAAAGAATTTCCCATAATCCTGAAAACCTTTCTGCCTTTTCCTATCTAAACCAGATGTGTGCAAGTTTTGAGGGGCCTTTAGTACACCCTACATTTCTGGAAATTTTTTATAAAGATAACCATGCAAAGTTTCAATAGCACGACAAGCAATGGATTTTAAACTAATGCAAGCTGTATATAATTTGATGAACAGAATCTAGTTCAGCTCAGCTCTTCTCAGCTGATATAAATTGGCACTATTGCATGAGAACCAAAGAAATTGCACCAGCTTGCAACAGATAAGAGGCTGTTCCAGTAATGACTCAAAGAATAAAGTTGGAAGTAAAGCCCAGAATGTATTGCTTAGTTACTTCATGTTTAATTCATGCATACATACGGTTGTCTACAGAGCTAGCTAGATACCTTAATTAAACCACTTTCTGTTGAGCAAATACTGTTCTGTTTTAATTCAAAATCTTTTAGTATATTTTCCTGAAATTTTACTCTGGGAAAAAAAATAAGACAATCATGTTGAAGTGTGCTGTTTAAGCAGTGTTCCTGAACAGAAAGATTATAGTAATTTGAGTTTTTATTACAAATGATAAAATCTTATATTATATTTTAAAGACATAAAGGTTATATTTGTTTATGTATGCAGCTATATTCATATTGTATATAACAGACTAGAAATAAAACAAATAAAATACCCATATATCTCAATTATTTATTTTAAAACCAGCCCCTTAAGAAGAAAATAAAACATAGGGAATTATTGGAATGCATAACAAAATATTTTTTCAAAAAAAAACCCCAAACCGACAACTTCCATTCTCGGGGAACTCTAGACAAATATCTACAGAATGATGAAGAACATGATTTAAGCAACAGGAAATTCCCGCCCCCCCCCAATACTGATGATTACTTTATCAAACATGGCACAACAAGGCACATATCAGATTAGCAACACTCACTGCTTGTGGGTGTTGGGGGTGCGAGGGGACCCCAAGTACATCCCTGAGCTCTGCACTCCTGGCACCTGCTGTAGCCCATCTCTGATGAGATGTAGACCCTGGTAGCCCTCAGCCACACCAGGCCCTGCTTCCCTGGGAAGGATGCCTGGTGCCCTCGGCACCCTCTGCCCCAGCTCCCGGCATGAAGAGGTGGGAGCCAGCGCTCCTGGGCACACTGTGGCTTTGGGCTGAACCACTGCTCAGTGAAAGATCAATGAGATCCGAGTATGAGAAGCTGGGCCCAGATAAAGTGTCTGAAGGGTGGAACGAAATGGCTTTATGAAAATATACAGTTGTATGCTTTCTGCACCAAATCTGAGAGTTTGGATGGATCTGGCACTTGAGAGGAATATTAGCAAGCCAGACAGCTCAAGAACACAGTTTCCTTTCAGTTAAGCTGTATAACCAATCACCCCCTCTTCATATCAGGATTGGTTTCAACTTTTTGACATATTGACTGAAGTAATACCTTTAGCTTACACAGGTTATAGACTTGCAAGGGCATCACTTTGGTCCTAAGCCATTCAGGAGAGTCAGCTGCCTCCAACAAAACTCTTAATCTTCTAAGACTGTGACAAGGTGCTGCATATTACCTAGCTGTTCAAATAAGAGCCACTTTCTTTACATTATGAAAATGAAGCTTTCTCATGCATCTGCCCGTTAGCTTAATGCTCATTTTGCAGGAGTCTTGGGCAGCTCTGTAACAAAATTCAAGAGCCTTTGCTCCACAGGTTTGCTGCACAGAATGGCAGGATGGCTTGTTGCTTTCAACTACTGTCACAATGACTAGCTGGAAAGAGACTAAAGTGAGGCTTCCCTAATCACTCGTGTCATTTTCATCATATTGTCATCACTTTTCTTCTGTCTCCTCTCCTCTCCTCTCCTCTCCTCTCCTCTCCTCTCTTCTCCTCTCCTGAATCTCAGTGATTCATGCAAGCCTAGCTACAAATGAGATAATTAAATGACCCAACAGGAAAAGGCCTGTTCAGCTCCTCACGGTAAGAAGAAGGGTACATGGCAATTTTCACATCTTCCTTCGTATTTATTCAAAAGTTGTCAAGTTCTTCAAAGGCATGAATCCCTCAGATGCTACATCTTGTTCCTAATTATATCCCACAGAATGGGAGAAACTTTGTATCATATGGTAGTCCAGACTAATTGAACTTTATTTTCTAAACAGCAGAACAAACAGACTGTATATTTATTCTTCATGCAATTTATGTGCTAGCTATACCACTGCTGAACCAATTTACATTGATAGATTAACATCTATACTGTTTGCTTTGCTTTTGATGTCTGATTTTCAGTGAAAGAATAGGAGGAAATAACTTTTTCTTTTTTTAAAACAAGTTATAAGACTTATTGAAGCCAGGATTGCAACTTCTGCTTTCTCTTATTTTTGTTGTTTGGGGTTTTTTATTACATTAGTTTTTTTCAATTTATTTGGAATTTACATTTTGCACAATTATCAAATGCACAATTTTGAGCAGAAAATGATTGTTTCTTTTGCAATGAATCTCAAAGTTTCGTACAGTGTATTCATCAAAGCTTTCAAAATCAACCTTGGGTTTTTTTGGTGGCTTTTTACAGTCACTAAACTCAGCCATGAAAAACAGTTAATTTTGGTTTTCCTTTTTCCTGAAAACAACGTGAACTGCAGAGAAGAAAATGGAGGGGCACACTCACAGAATACTGGAAAGACTGGACTAGATAATTTTTTTTTATTTTTTTTTTTTAAAGCCATGCAGGTCTAAACTGCAAGGGCAAACAGTCAACATTCTCTGTGGGAAAAGAAAACACGACCCTAATTGACCTTTAGTCACTGAGCATCTAAGTAAACACCTATCACTGACTAATCTAGAGGACTAAAGAGTGGTATTATGCAATAAGAGAAGAAATGCAATAATAACTCACCCTCTCCTGGAGATTTCTTACAACCCTCATTATTTGCAGGCTGGGTTAGTGTCACCTACAGGGCTTGCTCCTGCTCAGTTTCTTCCTGGCAACTGCTGGCACAAGGTTTTGTAGATGGGAAATAGCAGGTGAACCCTCACCCTGAGCAATTACCGGTCCCTGCATGCGTCCAAGCTTGTCATGCTTGCCCCAAACTTGCAATAAGAGAAGGTGCAGCTGCTTGAGGTTCCTCTCTCCTCCTCACCTGGATGCGGCAGGGCCAGGGGAGCAGGGGGAGGTGGACCCCAGCTTCCCTCCATGCCCTGCAGCTCAGCAGGGGATGCTCTATCGAGGGCTGCAGATGAAGGAGCCTGTGTCTGTTTCTTAGTGGTATAACACCACTTCTTCCTCAAATTGAAATCCTAGTGATAGGATTCCTGTCTACCTGCTCTGTGGCTGGAGCTTCTGTTTTCCTAGTCTTAGAGGATAAGTGTGAGAAAGAAACAATATGCACTAATATTAAAAAAAAATCTCCCCATATATATCTAGGCAGACTGCAAATGTTATCAGAAAAGGGATCAAAGGAATATCTTTACCTTTCTGAATTATATAATATTATAGTTGTACAGAATAGAAGAGGAACAAATATTCTCTCATGGCTCTATTTTGCTTTCTCCCTCTCTTTTCCTTGTATCAATATGCTCAGGAATCACTATTTTTTGATCTTTTCCTTCTCTATATTGCTCTGCAAAAGACTTCTGTGAAAAAGTAGCCTCCTTTACTTGGAAGGTTGTTAAAGGGAAGAATATAATCAGTTTCAGCTTTTTAATAAGAAAATAAGATGGGTTGATAAATTGTAAGCAATAGGTCTTGTAAGGTCGAGAGACACTGGAAGCCATATCCTAACATTAGCTCTGTGCACTGCTATGTAATTATATAAATAAGAGGAAATATTTCAGCACAATCCCCTTAAAGGATGAGATATCCCTCGTACACTTGCAGAAGCTTGGGTATCCATACAAGGCATGTGACTCCCTTAGAAAGTGAGCTTCGTATACCTCTTAACTGGGGAAGAGCTTAAAGTCACCAATAGTAAGATGGAGAGGGACACGTATCACCTACGCCACTGTACCTCGGCACAAACAGCTCTGCTTTGTCCAGTGACTCTGTAGTGTGATGCGGTCTGTGGAAAAAGAATCAGCCTGCCTTTTGGTGGGCATCTACATCTCTGGGTTGCAGAGCTATACACCCTCTTATCTCTCTGAGCCAGCCAGTCTGGAAGAGTTTTATTTTTGTGAAAGAGCTGAGCTTCAAAAGAAGGGTGAGAATGGCATGCATAAATGCAGGATGGTTTTTAACAAGTATAGGAGGTCCTTCTCACTAAAAAGTAGAGGAGTCAGAGCCTGATTTCTACAGGTCCTGTGAGTTCTCTAACTGCTGAGCTATAACGTTAAGCAGGGAGAGGGTGAGGGGAAGGTCACTCCCTCCCCCGGTAAGATGAAGGGAATATTTCAATTTTGTGTGCACAAAGAGGCCTAAACTTCAAAGCTCTGTTTGGTCAATGTTACCAGTAAATAATGCTTTTCACCTGAAATTCTTAAAGGGTGGATTTTCAAATTTTAATTCTACCACCACTTAAATGCATTCATAGAGGTAGAGAGATACCACGGCCACTTAACAGTTCACACAGGTGTTGCCCAGCATATCTTGGATATCCAAGCAAAATACAGACCAGGACACCAGAACCAGGAACACCAGTCTGCTAGGCAAACAATCACATTTCCAGTGTGTTAAATTGTCATAGACCAGATGAAACTAATGGATACAAACAAAAGTCTGCCTCTACAGTAAATCTTGCTATGAGCAATAGTGTTACCACTAGAAAATGGACGGGTTTGGGGATTTCTTTCTCATTAAGTAGCCAAGACCTCAATCTTCATTTCCATCCAAGAGATCCTTTATCCAGAGGTGGTGAAGCTGAATCAGGCTTACTGTGGGCCTACAATTTCAGGTGAAAAGCTCCACCTCTAAGTACCTTACTGTTGTGTATTGAGTTTGCCCAGGGCTTTTTACATAAGAAAAAAGGAGAGAACTCCCCAAACAGCCTGGCTTCAGGTTTTCGTATGAGTCACTAGAAACACAATACAACAAAGCCACTGGAAACAGATGTTTTTGTTTCCTATTGTATTCTGCAGATGTTGTTCATAAAAAAAAAAAAAAAAAAAAAGCTGAGTTGGGGGGCTTCTTGTGCAATTTTTCCTCCATTCATTCCAAAATATTTCAACTTCAGTACAAAGAGCAGCAGTAAACAAAGGGTCTAGCAGATGGTTGAGAGCGGAGTTATCACTTATGGTATCTCAGTGCGTGCAAAAGTCTCATGTCTCTTGCATGCTATTTTGCAGAAGGTGTTAGATCACAATCAATAACACAAAGGATTTGAACACCCAGGTACTGGAGAAGATCTCCACATCAGAAAAGTCTCAGCAGCCTTTACCACCCCCTAGACTGAAACAGGTAGCACAGCTAATATGGTGTAGATTAAAAACAAGAGGTAAAGGAAGCACTCAGAAGAGAGTCTGTACTTCCTCTTAATTTTGATTAAACCCACCACTGTGAGGTTATTCTACACCTTGGGTTGAAATAATTTAAAACTGTTTTCAAAACTACATCCTGGCTGCAGTGTTGCTTCTGCTACCATGGGACTCTGTGGGAGGACTGTCCTCAGCAGTGAACTCTAGGGAATGGACAGAAAGTGGGAGTATCTAAGTGTCATAGATTTAGAAGACAAAGCTCAGACAACTGAATCTGTTTCAACAGTACGATTTTACCTCAAATGTTATATATCAGCCTTTTACAGCACCGTTTGGTTTAATGCGAAAGTGTCTTTAAAGAAACCAAGCAAAAAAATTTGCAGCATGCCCATAAAGCTACCTCAGTATTAATGGGCTCTGTTGTATGTCAAGGAGGAATTTGGCAGCATTTCCCCATATTCTGCTGGGCAGTTGGCAGAATGTGATATCTGTTGAATGCTGAAAGAAAATCCAGTTGGTCTTTGTTCTCTTGCAAGATATTTTGATGTGGCTCTTTGAAGCTGAGAAACAGAAGGAGTTGAAAGACAGAGAACTTATGCAACCTTTTGTTCCAGTGCAGCTTATGCAGCAACGTGGAAATTCATAGAAAAATCAAATGAATCTTTTAAGAAAAGGAAGAGCAATCTGACTGGCAGGACACTTTTGAAAATGATGACTAGAAGTCTTGCTTATATAAGCCTCTATGTGATTTTGTATTGCAAGTATATTAACTGTACCACGGAATCAGAAAATTTGTAACTAATGCAAAAGAGGCATCCACCATTAGCTGTTAAAATTTAAATTTAATTCCAGACTTCCAGGTATTGTTTAGGAAAGACACTTAGACAGTCATTCCTAGAGAATAATAAAACCTGAAAAAAAGAGCAAAGTCAGACAGTATGTTCCTCTCCCTTTCTTTCTGCTTCTGTAAAAAGGCAAAGAATCTTTTGTTTTCAAACTTATGGCCTTGCTTAGCTAGAAGAGAAATCAAGCTCAACACAGAATCACAGAAGGGCTGAGGCTGGAAAGCATCTCTGGAGGTCATCTAGTCTAATCACTTGCTAAGAGCAGGGTCAGCCACAGCTTGTTGCCCAGGACCATGTCCAGTTGGATTTTGAGTATCTCCAAGGATGGAGACTCCATAAGCACTCTGGGAAATCTGTTCCTGTGCTTGACTGCCCTCACAGTAAAAAGTGCTTTATTGTGTTCATACTGAATTTCATCTTTTTTGGTTTGTGCCTACTGCCTCTTGTCCTGTCACTGGGCACCACTGAGCAGACGCTGACTCTGTCTTCTGTACTGCCCCCATTTACGTATTTATACATATGGGTAGGATTCCCCCTGAGCCTTCTCCTCTCCAGGCTGAACAGTCCCAGCTTTCAGCCTTTCCTTGCATGACAGATGCTCCAGTCCTTTAATCATCTTTGTGGCCCCGCACTGGACTCTCTCCATTGTAGCCGTGTGTCTCTCGTATTGGGGACCCCAGCACTGGACCCATCACTCCAGGTTTGCCTCACCAGTGCCGAGCAGAGGGGAAGGATCACCTGCCTCTACGTGCTGACAAAGCTCTGCCTAGTGCAGCTCAGGATGTCACTGGCCTTCTTTGCTGCAAGGGTGGATTGCTGGCTCATGGTCAATTTGCTGTCTACTAGCTTTGCCTGCCCTGCCAAGCTGCTTTCCAGCTGGTCAGCCTTAACTGGTGCCTGGGGTTGTTCCTCCCCAGGTGCAGGACTTTGCAATTCTCTTTGCTGAACTTCATGAAGTTCTCCTGCTTTCTGCAGCTTTTCAAGATCACTGTCTAAAGATAAGCAAATTATTTTGCACAGGTGACACTTCTGTGTAAATGCAAAATGCATGCTTCATCCACTCTTTTGACCTGCACCAGTGTAAGAAATAGTACATTGTGGAGGGTGGCAGTTGATAACACCCATTGCTATAACAATGGCATGATAAATTATTCCTTTTCATGTTTAGTAAGGTAGTATTTAAGAAAAAACTGAGTGTGGAGCACTGTTGTACTAGAAACGATGCAAAGAATGCACAGACTTATAGGCAGTGCCTACAGAGAGCAAAAAGTTGAACTGAAAAGGGAGCAAGGAGGTAGGTGTGTGAGGAAGGCATAGCACGCATGCTGAGTAAACTTAGCTCTCAAACAGTAGAAAACAAACCCTTTTGATGTACTGATGTGTATTTACTCTCAGGACCCTAAGAGAAGCAAGAATTAAAGATGTCATACAAATGCTCTGATGCCATTCACACATTCTGTCAGCATTTATATAGGCATTTGCAGCTCAGGCTTTGAAGACAAGGAAGAAACTTTGCAAACAAAGTCAGCCTGAAGGGCAAAATTGTTTAGCGAATCTAATAAAAATATGTCCTCTAAGATGCAGATAAGCTATTGGACCACACACCAACGTAGAAAGCATCTTAGTAGTATCAGATGTATTTCTGTCCTTGTAGTACTCTGACAATACAGTCAGATGCCTCCAGGTATTTTGGAAAAATATCTTTATCACAACATCCTATGTTATTTTGCATGGAAGTTCAGTTTATTGCTTCAGTACATTAACTTTTTAAGTGCAAGAAGCCTTAAGGGGTCTTACAGACTAGGTAACATGAGCATGCACATCATACGAAGAAGGGCTATAAAAAGTACTAGACAACTGAAGACAAAGGATAACCTTGCCGGTCAGAAGAACTGACACTGCAAGTTACAATGTTTGATGAAGATAAAGAGGTAGTTTGATTTCTGTAGGTTTCCGGTGAACACTACAAATTGCTTAACCAACATGCACATCACATATTCTCAGAAAAGAATATTGTTTTCTCTCTGGTTACATGATAATAGCTTGAAGCAGTCTGTACTTCTTCCTCCAAACCCACCCTTAAAAATCCCTCAGGACACTTTCCCTCAGAACATCCTCCAAACAGGTGGTTCTCCCTGGTGCAGCAATCCCATCAAGTGCAATGAAATCTTCAGGGAGAAAACCTTTCATGCTGCTTATGTTTACAGTCCAGTGGAACATGTACACAAGAGTACTATATTTTAATTTCTGCCTGCCTTAATACAAGCTGTATAATCATGTGAAACAAGGTTTCAAGTACAAAAAGCATCACAATGCTTTCTCTGGACAAATACTAAAAAAGTAAGGACAAAATAATCTTTCAGGTGTGTACAAATAAGAGAAAATGTGCTCTCCGTTTTGTCTAGTGTTATTTCTAACTTTCTCAAAAAGTGAGAACTGTGTTTGCTTGCTATTCTTCCCCTATATTGTATTCTAGGAGAATGTTTTTTGCTTCTAGGTCCCAAGTACTTATCTTCTTTTTCAAAATCTCCAGTAAAGATGTCTCACTGATATCATAGTATCTGGAAATAGAATGGTTAGTTTAAGAAACTGAAAAAGTGTCGAAAACTAAATTCACACTGCCTATTCTAAATTCACATTAAAGCATGAGTGTTAACAGAGTACCCCTTCGCCCTACTTGGAAGATTTTTCACCTATCTGTGCAAAGTCTATACTGGTAATAGCAGAATAGGCTAGCAAAATTTTTCATTTGATTCGGTTTGGTAATTCCTATATTCTTGTTTGTCTTTAAACGCTGGAATTTGAAGGTAGTTTTCCATACACCGTGGTGAAGCATATGGTTCAAATACCCCTATGGACATCTGTCAGTCTGACAGTGAGCTCCATACAGTGAGCAAACAGCTTTCTTGCTCATTAGAAATTGCCATCATCTGAACACGTGTTTAAAAAATCTGATTGAGAAAAACTACATAAATATTCTCTGGGATTCTCTTACTCATACCGGTGAGCCCATACGCAACCGAGGGAGAGAGAGGCAGCTTCCTTAATAAGCAGTGACAAAAGATAGCAATTGTTGCTTGAATTAGACCCTACTATTTCCTCCCTGAAGAGGTTAATGACTAAGTAAATATAGCAAACTCTGCTTTTCTGCTGAGCTGATATTGTAACTTTTAGCTGCAGAGAGAGGGCAGCTGTCACTGCCTCCCTCCACAGCTTTCAGGATTAGCGATGCCTCTGTAAAGCACGCTTTGTTTCAGAAATGCTTTGCAGACTGCTGCTGGGTGGTGGTGGTGGTGGTCAGAGCAGGTGTGGTTCATACCATCAGATGTGGCCAGCTGTAATGCAGACATTACCTCAGAGCTAGTTACCCTCCACCCTCTTCATAGTCAGTACAGAAAATACTGCACTTTTAGGGAACTATTCGTTTAATCGTAAAGAAAACATAAAAAGTAGGTCAGGTGAATTATACCCCAGAGTTCTCCCTCTGTCAATGTTAACGTAAGCTCAGGACAATTAACTCAGGTATGAGCATGCATGCTGTAACCGTTTAAACTTAGTTGGGATGAGTGCTACCTGAAGTCCCTTTTTATTCCTTCTCAGCAACCCCCGGGTGTTTCAGAGGACACACACACCTCCAGAACCAACGATTAAATGACAGACAAAGGAAGTTTCTTCTTAATGCCAGGTGATCATTGCAATTCAGATTCACCCCAAGCTGCAAGTATCTAAATGCAAGTATCTAAATGCAGGAATGGGATTTAATTGTCCACACATAGTATCTGGCATCACCTGAGATGCCCGTCCTGTTGTACCTGGTCTCCAGCTGTCACACCAGACTTCATAGTTCTTCAGCAGGGAGGAAATAATCTGCCTAAGGTCTAATGACAAATGCCAGTAGCCGCAGTAAAATGGCCCTTTGTGTGGTACTTCGCCCCTTGATATCTAGGAACAATGTCCTAGACAAACACTGTGACATCCTTAGCAGTGTCTCAGAAGCAAATTGGTATGAAAGCATGACATTCAGCTTGCAAGTGTTAGCTGTCTCACATCCACTCATACAAATCTAGTGTCTCCCTGTGGAAAGCAACAGGTATCTCTATAGAGCAGTTCACCCTGTCTGAGATACCTAAGTCAGTTTGGGTAACTTCTGGGGGTACCTGTTTCTCTCCATTGACTAGAGCGAAGCTAAGACAGCCAGCTCAGACTACGTCACTAACTTTTATACGGATGAGTTTGGAAGAGATAAATCCTGCCCAAATGTCCAAGAACGCAGCTGACGCTATGGTTATTGCTTTTCTTTTTATGCAGGAGGGACTGGAACCCTACACAATCACATTAAATACATATTGAAAATGGTCTAAGAGGATATCAGGGGCTTTTAAGAAATATGTAGTATGAATGTCAATAGTTGTCGCATGAATCTTTCAAAAAAGAGATTCTCGTATACAACAGCCACTCATTAAAAAGCCTTCCAAAACATGCCTACAGTCATAGACAAAACAGCAAAGAAAGCATATGGAAATGTCAAATTTCCCCAGGTCTGTCATCAGGTTTGTCCATTAGAAATAAAACTTCTTCCCAGCGGTCACATGAAAGAAGTTCCTAAGTAATCACTCACACATAGTGTATGCTTTGCCTCTATCCCATCTTCAAAGCATCCCCTGGTGGTCCATTTATAGGTATGAGATAGTCTTTTTGTCCTCCCCCCCACATGAAAGTCAGTCTTGAATCTCAACCAATAGCTTCCATGTGAACATGGGATCTGCCCAGAGGGGTACTAGCAGAAATCTAAAACAAGCTTTGATGTTCCAATAAGATAATATGAGACCACACGGACAATTGCCCCTACGAAATATTAAATGCAGATTCTTTTGATCTTAAGAAATAAAATACTATTATAATTTAATACAATTCTCTGAAAGATGAAAATAAATAATAGTAAATGAAAACATACCAAATACGAATATTTTTAATGTGGGTAGAGACATTCCACATTATTTTTACTTGTATTCTTCTAAAGCAATACTTTTCTGATCTTTTTTATTCAAAAATATTTTTATCTGAATAATTTATTCTTTCAAAGCTTTCAGAACCATTCAGAAATTTTTTAAAGCTGAAAATCTACTTTTATGAGTCTGCCCCCATATTTGGCCATCTAAAACCAGGTCCATGACATCAGATCTGGAATATCTTTCATGCTTATTAAAAAAGTCGCTGGCCAAAAATAAGATCAATAAGTCGATAAAACATTCAGTGTAACTTCTGTGACAGATCGCCTTCTTACAGAAGCATATCCTGGTTATAAGAGCCATATTCATATGTTGATTTTATGACTTCACTTACTTTTTCATGTTGCTGTAACAGAGGAACCAACATAGTTGATTATGATGAGGGCTTGGAGCATTTTGTCAAACTCGGTTTTAAACACGTGAATCGAGAACATATCATCAGTAGACAGGCCTTCACTGAGTACTTATTTAAGCAAATATCTCTCACTGATGTTATTTCATGGTTTTCAGCAATGATACAAAATATGATTGAAAAGTCTTCTTTAGTTTCTACTGGAGCTCTGGTAATGTTTAGAGTGGATTTATAGTGCAGGAGGTATACAACAGATAGATGTTAGCTGAAATTCAAATCACTAACATTTTAAAACTCACTAGCTGTTTATAGCTTGGCAAACTTCAACTATAGAACTGAAAAAATGCATGCCATAGGACTGCTGAAGGAAAGGTTTGTTTCTGTTATGCTTTTTGGTTTTAAGGTTTTTTGAGTAACAGAGGTTACTTTCCTGTTTAGCATAAATGGCGTAGCTACTTCTGAGAATGAGGCTACATAAAATATTCTTTAGATCACATTACAAGCAAAAGAAGAAAATAGAAAATTGTGCCCTGGAAATGTTCTGGCTTCTCAGAAATTTGGTGTAAAGATCATATTCATGTAAAGACTGTGCCTTTTAACTGTGCAAATTTGCCCAAATCTGGCCAAGTTATAAACTTGTGAAAAATCATCCTCTCCTACCCCTCTGAAACCCAATACACGCTTTGTAAAGTCTTGCCAGTCTTGCAGCTAAACGGGATGCTGCTTCACTATGTGGCTGCCGAAAATGTGGCAGCCTCATCCAAAGCACAGCAAAGCACACTCTGCCAGCGTCGGTCGTGGATGCCACACGCACCCACTCTGAGCCCATAACAACTTCTTTCGTCCCTGTGGCACGCCACGGGAGAACTGCAATTGGAAGTGGAGTAGGAAATGAGGAGAGGGGTGGGAAGGTGGGATGGAGGATTGAGGGGTAGAGGTTTGAAATACACGTGGTGAAAAAGAGGACGTCAGGAGCTGAACAGAGCTGAAAGATGGAAAATCCCTCCCTGAGAGATGGAAAATCATTAAGGAGGATCATTAAGAGCAGGTAATGAGATTAAGCAAGAAGTGGTGAGGCAAGACACTGGAGGGAAAAAAAAATGAAGAAAGAAAGACTTGGAGCTAGGGAGGAGCAGAAACACAGAATGTATTGGATCCATTAGGACATATGTCCCTTAGGACCTGGATATAGGAGAGCTGGGTACAGCTATATCCAATGAAGCTACTACATAGCTGTCCTGTGATCAAGAACGTATAGTACATGTATATAGGAAAAGGGGAAAATAAGAGTGCCACAGCTCTTCTACTGCTCTTCCAATACATCCACATCCCTTAACAATTCATCCTGTGTAAAATCAACAGCTTCTGAATCTCAAAATTTCTGCTTTGTTACGAGGCTCCAAAGTTACTGGTCAAATGTGTTCCTCCACCTCCCTCTAGTGGGAGGTCCACACAGCAAGTGTTTCCTCCCTTTCCCAGTTTCCACCATACTTTGAAGAATAAAGAGCTGCTCTGCACACCCAACAACCCCAGTTCTGCTTCAGTGAGTTTGCTTGTGTGGGGACTCGTGCAGATATGGGCACTGTTCAAGGGTTTTTTCCCCATCCTCTATGTTCAAATTAATTAGTTGTAAGCCATGAGGCAACACTGGAAGAATCTTTAAACTGCAGAATTGCCTAGTAGTCCAACATTAGAAAATGTCCAAATAGTCAAGTTTAATTCATTACTATATGAGTATGTGTTATGCCTGAGGATTGAAATGAAAGATCATAAGACTCCCACTTCAGTAAAAATATAGGATGAACAGTGCTTAGGAGTGAATCAGTTTTGTGTCATGACTGAAGATCACCTGGTGCTTTGGAAATAGGCACTGCATGAGGCAGATGAACGAAAAAGACTGTGATAAAAGATACTGAATGTTCCTGAAAGACCAGATTCCATCCTGGCTTTGCCAGAGATTTTCTAGGAAAATCATCTCTATACTCACATTTTGGACTTACAACTCGTGATCCTGCAATCTTTTCTGAAGAATGGCCGAGCTTTTGCAGCAATCGCCAAGATAAATAGGAGCACTACTCTGAGCACACATACTGCTATATACTTTCAGAAATCAGACCTCAGGCATCTCAAATTACCACCCCAAATTAGCTGGCACTTTTGACAATTCCCTATCTGTAAAATGGGGAGAACAACACCATAGGGACATTATGAAGATAAATTCATTAATTTCTGTTAATAACTAGGATACTATGAAAAAAAAGCACCAGGGAAAAGCCCATTAGGAAATGAATAATTATGTATTCAGTGCAAGGTTTGGATGGTGTGCAGAAAATTAGGCATGGGGCCATATATTAAATCGTGAGAAGAAAAAGAAATACTGTACGGCTGCTCATTTTGTGAGCACAGTCTGCCTTGTGCGCTGAATGAGGCAGGGGTCCTGCGGGTGGACATGGCTGTGTAATTAAAGAATGCATCATAATGCATGCACAAAACCCACTGTAATTCTCTTATTTCTTTTTTTGCCTTGTAACTTTGTAATCATAACATTTCTTTACTAAGTATAATGTGGGTTGATAAACATATATTTAGGATATGAAACAAATTGCTGGATGTTACAGGTGGGAAATTTCTAACTCCCAGCTTAAGAAATTCTGGGGTTTCGCTAATTTCTTTATCCAGTATAACATGGTAAGTTTGTGGGAGAACCAGAAGGACTACCACTTTGGACACCTTTGAAAATAAAGTGCAGGTCAGGTTGGTATGTAATTGTGGACTCCAAGAAATCTTTATATTCCTCAGAAGCTGAACAAGGTAAGCAGAGCTGGCATGCAGAAAGTACTGCTGCAGGCACTGAGCATACTCTATGGAAAACAAAGGTAAAGAGTTATTTGAGGCTGGAGTGTGTATGAGCCTTATTTTCATAAGCATGTGCACATGGTTACTCAGAGTTTAGAGTCGACCTATTAAGAAGATCTGAAAAGGTGATTTCCAGAGTTTTATAGCCTGAGCATATATGAATTAATTTTCTTCTTTCCCTAAAAAAAGTAACAACTATTTCTTAGGTGTAATAATATTTTCTTTAGAATTTAAAGCCATTTTCGTGGACTAGAAGCAGGAAAGATAGTTCTATTTTCTTTTCAAATCTTTGAAAAAACTTTTTACACCAATTCCCATGCTGAACTGTCTTTGTCAGACTTCCCCAAATTTCTGACTGAAGGAGTGTGAAAGCCTGGACAGTAGGCAGCAAGAAAAAGATTAGCAGAGTTCAAAGTGGCTGAAAGCATGAGCTTCCAAGGAAAGGTGGTAGAAGGCTGTTTTTTTACTGCCAGCAACACCTGTGATATGACTGTTGTGAAGCATCATAGAAGCTTTGAGACATATTGTATAATGAACATCAGGTGGATCTGAGGTCTTCTCAGTAAATGTTGTTATTCTGCCATCATATCAGTAGTTGATTGCATTGCCAATCCACCTTACGATTGCACCTCTCTGCTAGATTAACTGTTTTTCAAAATCTGCTTTAAAGCTGGCAAACAGATTGGTTTAATGCTCACTATAATCAGTAAAAAGAAGCTAAAATTGGCATCACTGCAGGTAGCAGTCTGGGTGGCGTCTGGCTATTTACTTCCACAGTAGTTGGAAGAGACAAGACTAAGGTCAGAAGATCATTTTACCTTCTTCTGAATAAGGACTGGATTAGGTTGCTAGACAAATCATAATATTTCTCAGCTGAATAAAAATTTCAGGTAGAAGAAAATGTACAAGAAGGCCATTGTGCAAGTGGGTTCATGGTAGATTTTCAGCCCTAAATGCTGTGGACAAAGGGTTTGATTATTCTTTTTTTGGTTTGGGTTTTTTTTTTCCTCCCCCCTTTTGTAATTTCTGAGGTGCTGCCCACTGTCAATCTGCATAATACTCTCTCCAAAATGCAGTGGAGACAAATTTTCTAATATGAGTAAGTATCTAAACATGAGGCAGCCACCTCCTGGGTGTAACAAAAGACCTTTAGAGAGTGAAGCTGGTTAAACACTTCTGAAAGTCCTCCTTGAGGTCTACTCACACCTTTGGGTGCCTGAAGCAATTGGGAAATCCAGTTGTTATAGTGTTCCTTGTATGTATGCTGTTCTGGAATTGTTTATACCTGAATTCCTTATAGCACTGAAAATGCAACTGGTTCATCTGCTAATCTAATATAGTCCTTTTCTAGAAAAAATATTTGGCATGAGTTCTGTTTCATCTTGGGAGGAAATGAATATCCTTTTTTCTACAAGTGAATGTGTGTATGAATGTATGTTTGAATATGTGTGTGTGTGTGTGTATACACGTTATATATAAAAAGCTTAATTTCATCTAGTAACTTATTGGTTAGTCATCAAGCTTAATAAAGATCATCCAGTCCATGCTGAAGAACAGCCTTTATTACTTTGGGTATTAGTAGCCAAGTTAAGTACCTCTGGCAGTTTGGATGGCATTAGCCTTCATCAAAATAATTTCGAGACTATATAAGCCTGACAAAGGCCAGTGTTGGTTGAAATGTGGAAAGGTTGCAACATGGAATGACAGACATGCTGATTTTCCAACATAAAATGAACCATTTTTTATTGAGCTTCCTGATTAATCAAGTTAGCACCAAAGCAAATTGCCAAGTAGTATTCAGGGGAGGACTTTGTTTTGTTTTAAAGTTTATTTTTCTTATTGCTTTATATTTGGTAAAATAGGGACTTCTGCTTTGTATGAGGTTTCACCCTGTAAAGAAGCCCATTTAATAATTCCAAGCCGAATGGCGTATTTCCCTTGAACAATCTCCATTTCTAATGTGACATGGTGTGATTATTTTCCTCTTTGTCAGGAGGCTGTGTAGCGATGGTCATCGGTGCTTAGTCATAAAATGCTAATTCAGCAAAGAGCAAATAAGACAAAACTTTTGCTGTGTGTACAAGGCCACATAATTAGCTGAACTGCTGCATTAAGTGTAACCAAATCACAGGAACAGGCTAAAACCAATGGCTGTGATGGATGACGTGACAAAAGAATCTAACTAAATAAGGGGTCTGTTCAGGAAAAATTAGGCTCCAGTGCTACTAATATTTATTAGGCTTGGACTGGTGACTCCAATCTCAGTAAAAACCACTGTTGTGGAGGAGGGAAGGAGGATGAAATTGGGTTCTGTCACTTCAGGGTGAGGGAAATTAAGTTAGCAATCCTAATGGATATGGTTGTCAGCACAAGAACCCCGATTTCTTGGGGGAAGACTGAGAAGATGCTTGAGACCCTTCTGTACTTACAAACATGGTGTGTTATGCTGCCTCTGAAAGATAAAGAACAGTGGCAGATTTCCATTGCTGTCCAGGAAGAACTGCTCTAAAATGCTTCCTAAAGCCCCCTTGGCGCATGTTGCATCAGAAGGGGAATGGTGGGGGATGAGAAAATGATGAGTGACCAAATGTGACCCACGATGCACGTGTGAAGCAGGCATGGCCTTGTAGCATCCCCTGTCCTTGCTCACGGAGCGCTTGGTGTTAGACCAACATTCATAAAAGACCACTGGAGAAAAGGTGGGCCATCTAGGAGACAGATAGTCGTACCTGCAGCAGAGGAGAAACAAGGCATTCAAGTCCCTGTAGTCAACCAGGAGCTTAATGTTTCCACATCAATCCCTCTAACTGTTCAAATTGTCTCTTCTGAATCTGTTTCAGTGTTATTTGCTATTAAATTTGACACCACCTGAAGCTTGGTCAACTACTGTCTTTGTCTAGAGTGGGTTTCTCAGTGTGGGCATTGTGTTGTCACTTGGAAATAATTTTTTTATTTCCTACAGGAACTGTCTCATGCTTTTGTTACAAGTGTGAACACTGACAGTCATCAAGCATTGCATTTATGCTTAAATAAATGCAGCAAAGGTGGGTTTAATGCCTTCTTTAAATGTCTGAAGAGGGAAGAGAGAGGTAAATAATTCCTTGATAGGGTACTAATGAAGTTATAATTTCAGTAGTTAATTTCTGATACTTAAATGTTAATAGTGAATGTATTTTTCTCAAAAGTATGCAATTAACAAAAAAAGAAGGCTGTATAACAGGCATTGGTTCTTAAACTGAAACAGAAGAGACATAAATGCAGAGAATATCTGTTTTCTCAGAATTATTATTCGTCAAACGCTCACCCATTTTTCTCCTCCATATTATTTGCTCTTTCAGGTTTCTCTTCCAGATTTGGGGAATAAAAGTTGCCTGTTGTGCTGGCTTGGAGATATTAGGACATATTAGGAACAGATTCTTCACTGAGAGGGTGGTCCGTCCCTGGAACAGGGTCCCCAGGGTCATGGCACTAAGCCTGTCAGAGTTCAAGGAGCGTCTGGATGACGCTCTCAGTCATGTGGTTTAGTTTTAGGTAGTCCTGTGAGGAGCAGGAAGTTCGATTCAATGATCCTTATGGGTCTCTTCCAACTTGAGATATTCTATGATTGTATGATTCTATGAACATGCATGAATTCTATGATCTTATGATTCTATGAACATGCAACTCAAGAAGAGTACAGGGATCTCGCTAGGTCATGCAGAGGGAAAATTAGAAAGGCACAAGCACAGCTAGAGCTCAATCTGGCTTGTATCAAAAATAGTGTGGCCAACAGGACTAGAGAAGTGATTGTGCTCCTGTGCTCTGTACTGGTGAGGCCACACCTCGAATACTGTGTTCAGTTTTGGGCCTGTCACTACAAGAAAGACATTGAGGTGCTGGAGCATGTCCAGAGAAGGGCAACAAAGCTGGTGAAGGGTCCTGTGAGGAGCGGATGAGGGAACTGCGATTGTTAAGTCTGGAGAAGAGAAGGCTGAGGGGAGACCTTATCACTCTTTACAACTACCTGAAAGGAGGTTGTGGTGAGGTGGGTGTTGGTCTCTTCTCCCAAGCAACAAGTGATAGGACAAGAGGAGATGGCCTCAAATTGCTCCAGGGGAGGTTTAGGTTGGATATCAGGAAAAATTTCTTCACTGAAAGGGTGGTCAGACACTGTAACAGGCTCCCCAGAGAAGTGGTAGAATCACTGTCCCTGGAGGTGTTCAAAAAGCATAGACATGGCACTTCGGGACATGGTCTAGTAGACGTAGTGGTGTTGGGTTGACAGTTGGACTTGATCATAGAGGTCTTTTCCAACCTTAAAGATTCTATGATTCTATGAATTCCACAAGGCTACAACAAATACATCCTCCCTTTCCAGCACAATAGTGATTGATATTCCCTTAGAGGCCAGCAGGTCAGAAAACAGTGAAGAGCAACTACACAGTGAAATTGAGGGCACTCACCTCATCCCTGTTGCACAGTCAGAAGTTTGGTAAGGAACGCAGTGAGGAATGGCACCTGTATTTCTTGGAAAGAGCTCAATGACCTTTTTTATTCAGGCAACTCAAGAAACAGCAACAAGTGATCCTACAAGCACACCAGATGACTAGACAACTACCTAAGGCTGAAGTTATTATAACTTTACAGAAGAACCATTGGTGACAAGTTTTCTGGAGTTTGAATCATCTCCACTATCTAGGGAAACTTTATGTTATCCAGTATTATTAGTAGCATTCAAAGTATCTGATTTGGGATTTAAGTTTACTTCATCTGTAATATGTCTTGTGCATCCTACAACAAAAATTCCATATTTCTAAATGTCTGTGCCTCTTTTGCCTCTTCTTTACAATTTGCCTTAACAGAATCATTCCTTTAATATCAGGATATCTGATACCATGTTTTCATGACTACTAGGAGAGAGATAGATGAAAATTTCCTTACACATTTGAGCAGCATCTTTACCAGAAGTTATTCACAGGAATGATAGCTGATTTTTGTTTGTTTGTTTTCTTTTCTAGTCTGCATAAACTGAATTTATTTACATGAGAGTTTAGGAGACCTGTAATGCTATTGCTATTCACTGCAATGGTAATTTCTCTCCAGCACATTTGTACTTCTGAGTATAAACACTGGAGACAGAAAAAGGAGCTTCTTTCTCTACAGCTATTCCGGAAGATTACATCGCTAGGAAATGCACTGATCCTAACTGGAGATGGCATCTATTGGCATATTACTTCATACTATTTTCTCTGCGTAAAACAAGTGGAAAATACAGAGTATTACTCTAGTTCCATCTCAGTATCTTTCCTAAAGTCTTCTTCCAAAGTCATCTTCTGCTTAAATCTCCCTATCCTCTCCTTTTTCTTCATTCTTTTCTTTTAAAAATAACTCTTTTCCTCTTGAGTTATTGATATAGTTCAATAGGAGTGCTTCAGTGAAAGTTTCAGTAAGTTTATTTTGATTTTTAAAATTCTTATTTGAAAATATTTGAAAGAGGATTGTTTTTTCTCTGCAAGGGAGTCATCAGAAGTTTCTTTGTAAGAACTCATTATTTTTAACGATTTTAGTTAGTATACATGAGAAAGAAACTTCTTGTAATTATTCAGCAGCATTGAAATAGCTTGACTGAATTAGTAGCTTTTACTTTTTACTGATCAGAATTTTTTCTCTCAGCAAACGTCTAAAACCCCAAATTCCTCATGTAATTTTGCTCCAGTCAGATCAAGCTGAATACAGCTTGATCAATCAATGCATGGATTTATGCCATTCTTCATCTGACTTGTATGAAAAAGCAGCTCACTAGGCTGAGAAAGCTGTGAAAATGCTCTTCTTTGAACATCAGTATAATGCAACTTTCACATGCTTGGTCATATTTGGCCACTCTTCCAGGTGACATTCATATCCATTCTTTAAAGACACACCTATCTATTATACTTAATGGTCAATGTTGAAATGGGAAAAGAAATTTAAGAAATATATTTCCTGTAATGGTAACTGGTCTTTCCCCTTGAAAAGATCTTTCTTCTGTCCCATTACTTAAGACCTTTCATTATGTTAAACCTGCATCAGGTATTGGGAGAACTAGTTTGTCAAAGTATCTCATTTCCAATGTTACTGTTGTGTCACGGTTAGTCTTTATTTGTCACTGAGAACAAAATGTCTGTGGGCCTCATGAAAGATTTTATTTTTCACAATATGGCAAATAAGAGTTAACCAGTGTCTCTCCAGAAGGCTGCAAAAGATGGATGAGGAACTTCACATGCTGCCATGTTTTCCTATAAGGCTTATATTTAGGCACCTTACTGTGTTTTAAATTCAATCGAATTTGTATTTTTTCTTACATTTTTTCCCATTCTTGTTATATTTCCTTAAAAATGCAGCCATCTAACTTTTCTGGATTGCCACTGTCTACTTTACATTGAGAAGCACAGCTAAATTTACATGTTTACAGTACTACTTTAAAGAAGAAGTTGACCTTGTACAGATAAACACTACCTGTGCAAATGAACTTCCTTCACATGCCCTGCCAGATCCGTGCTCTATTGCTTTCATGTGAAAATTACTAAAGCTGAGGATTCCACAGGTAGCACAAAAAACAGTGGTGAAAATGTGCATTATTCTTATTAAATCTGAGAAGATTTCCATTCCCTACCACAAAAACACCAGGACTTCTATAAAAAGCAGAAAAAAAGCAATTGCTCATTTTATCTCCAAAATCTTTAAAAAATTATTTAGTCATTTACTTCAAGTGATTTTTCTTCACAAACAGAATATCCCTGAAAGACAATATTTCAGTTTTTCCAAACTTGCTCATTTATTTTGCAGCTTCGGACTCTGACAGATACCCTTCCTGCTTGGAAGGGAAAGAATTTGTTTCTTAAAAAAATCAGCTTTCTCAGAAGTTTGTAAAATTTTGTTATCACATTTCTCTTCAGGTTCCTAATAAGAACGTCCTCTGTAATACAGTTCTCCAGAAAGTCTCTATTTTTTACTTGTAACTGAAGCAGGTATAAAACGTGAAGACAACCTCTTCCCCCAGCCTCCAGCTTTGAAAATTTGAGATCCACAGAATTGCTCAAATAATATGCTGTCTCTTTTGAACTGTATACAACTGTCTTACTATCTCTAATTAAAACGATTGCCAAACCAGGCATTTTCTCTGAAGCCCTCTTGTTACAGATCTGCCTGTCCTTTTCTTTGTCACATTTTTTGTTTTAACTGTATCTTAGAGTTTGTTCCATTTTATTAATTTGCAGGAGGTCCAATTTCTTCTCACTTCCAGTAATTTCTTATAATTGTTGGACTCTCTAAACTTATTCTAACTCCAGGATTCTGACAGATGTTGTCTCTTCTTAGTTCTTATTCTCTTTTTTGAAGATGGGAAACTTCAGTAATAAAGATTTCTCTCATTACTGCCTGCCAGAAGCCCGTGACATTTTCTCATCTATGGAATCTTCAGCATTTTGTCGTCAAAATTTCTGAGAGGTGCCCGTATAATTCTTGTACTTTTATAAGGTCACAGGATATAATTCTCCATCTGTACTGTTTGTTTTTTTGATTACCAGTGTATCAATAATATTAACACCAAGTGTAAGTGATGATGGCAGCTGATTGTTGAGGAGAATCTAGGAGGGAGGATATCCATATATTCTGTATTGTGGCAGTGAACAGTATGTGTGAGTTCTAATTTCAAAGTTCCTTGTTTTCCGAATACTCTTCAGATCTCATGTTTTTAATGCTTTACTAGCTCTTTTTATAACTTCCTTTGTCCAGCACTCAACTCCCTTGACCTACAAGGGTCAGTTTGTGGCATTTCAGCAGTCTCCTGCTCCCTGAATTTATTAAAAACAATAAAAACAAAATAATTGATTCTGCCTATGGCTCATAGGAAAGCTATTAGTTTTCATTCCTCTTTAAAGGAATTCCTCCTTTTTAATCTGCCTTTTCATTTTTCAGACTATCTCCTAAAACAAAAGTGATTTTTAGCTAATAAAGTGACTTTCATTTTCTTAGTTAGCTCTTGTAGAGAACAATGGGCCGTGTGTGTATGTTGTTCCTAGTTATTTTTTATCCTCAGCTTGCAAATGGATTTCTTTTACAGTATATTACCTGGTATATCTACCTGTATTGCTTGTAAACTCTTTTTCTTGACAGGGCCATTTGGACCTTTAACTTTTATAGATACAATTTTTATTGACTCACAAATCCACAGTTTATCAGCCCATATTCTCTTAACCTTTTTGTTTCTACAATGTAATTCCAACCCTGCCAATATAGTGTTAAGATGGAATATTGAGTGTATAGCTTAAAACTGACTTTCATTTGTTACAATGAAGAGATAATAGATGTACTGGTTATTTTTCAGTCTCCCAATATATACAGGTTACTTTTTAAATCTTCTTTCATCATTTTATACAACCTACCTCTAAAATTGCATTTCTTAACCATAGTCTCAAGCAGCTAAATACGTCTCCTCACATTATTCCTCAGCCTTTGCTGCTTCCTCAGTTCAAATGCTCATCCATGTGGATCCCCACATAATCCTTTCCACAACCCTATTTTTTTTACCCCAAACATGAAAACTCACCCTCACCCTGCGACGGTGAGGAACACCCATCCCCTCTTCACCTTCAGGGTCAGGCGTCACCTGGAGAGCTTTAGTCTTACAGCAGCGTGAAGCTGCAGCATCGTATTACGATACCGGTGTTTGGGCAGAAGTGGGAGGGGGATTGCTCCCTGTTGCAGGTCATCCTCCTCATGTTCTGTGTTAATGTATACCTACCTCTCTTTTCTTCCTGGGTTTACAATTATGCTTTTTGATATCCACTTTCTTCATATTTCTGTTATCAGCAGTAGTATTTTTATGGATTTGCATATTATTGTTCAGTTACACCTAAATTCCCTCAAACAACCACAGCTTCATGATTTTTATTCACCATTTTCCCCTTCCTTGCTCTGTGATGCTTTCTTTGTTTCAGATTTAAAAAAAAAAATCACTTCTCTAAAACAGTGAAGTTTTTCACTTTCTGACAAATTTGGCTCATAATTTTCCAGACTGTTTCCACTAACTTCAGTTTCTGTAGAACTGCATTCCTTCCTTTTCTGTCCTTTTTGATGTACTTCTGTTCTTGATATGTAAAATACATCCCAATGTGAACTGCATTGAAATGAAAGTGTCCTGTCTTTCACTTATTATTTTAAGATGGGCACTAGTCTAATTCAGTTCCTTCATTTTCCCTATAGTAGGCTCTGGTCATGAAGCACCTGTGCCTCATGTCCTCCCAGACTAAGACTTTCCAGGCCTATTTTGAGCAAAATTACTATTGTGGTCTTGAGTTTGTTTGGAAAGGACTGTGGAAGGAGATCCCCGTGAGCACCAGCCTTACTGTTGCTTTTGTTTTCAGATGCAGAAGACAGCAGATTGCTTAAAACAGTTAATAGAATCTCTCTCTCCTCTGTGCCATGTGGGAAACAGCTAATTTTTAGATTATTTCTTCCTTTATGTTCTAAATCCACTTGATTTTATTTTCCAGATTCATACCTAATTATAGTTTTGCAGGTTTTAGTCAGTACCTGTAGATTACCCTGTTCCCAGTCCTATTCCCAGTTCCTTCTAATTGATTTTAAACCGATCAAATCCCGATTGCACTGGCAATTTAGGTATCAGATTACTCAAGTTAAGCCAGAGAGGAAGGGACAGTGCATTTTCTCTGGGATATCCGTTTTAAGGGGTTGCAGGTTGTGAATTTTTCTTCAGTTTTCCATCGCAGTACATTTGTTCAAGTGGTATGAAGTCAAGGAGCTCATTTTTGTATAATTCTGGCAGTATTTTTAATTTTTTTTGTATTCAGTAAGTAAAGTTTTTAAAAACAGTCTGTCTTTTTCATTATACTCCCCATGATTTTGTTTACCACTCAGCAACAAATCAGAGAGAGAAAGGATGGAAGGAGAGCACAAGAGAGAGAACACAGCTTGTTTTATAAATTTCAAGAGACCCAAATAAATATCTTGATAACTGAATGCAGTTCTCATTTGACCAACTGCATTCAGTACAGTCAAACAGAAAAAATGTTTTACACAAATGTCCTGGAAATTAATGTGTTCATTAACTATAAAATTGCTTGGTGGCATATTAGAAATACCTACAACTGTCTCATCACAATTCCATATTTTCCAGGTTGGCTATTTAAAGTTTCAGTCAGTGCAGTATTGTCTGCCTCTTCTATTCTTTCTGCACAAAGGGAAAATATTTCTCTTTCCCTCAGCCCCCCGTCCAAGGTAGAATTCATCTGACTGAATGAAGAGCTCTTTGCCTGTCCTACTAAACTCCTTGTAAAACTAATGGAGAAAACCAGAAATTTCTACGACAGGATTCATCACCTCCGAATGGAGATACCTATAGTGAGGCAAGTGAATGATGAATGAAGAAGACCATATCTCTCTATTAATTGTAAGGAAAGAATAGGATGTCCAGACCAGACATAAGCTGCAAGAAGTTTTCCCCATATGTCTCAGCTATACTGATATCCACAGTAAATAATATTAATTAGTGGTAGATGCACATGTTCTTGAAACTGAAAAGGACCAGTACAATTACACAGTCTGATTTCCTGTATAACCCAGACCTGGTATTGTGCATGATAATCCTTTCACTTGTGACCCAATGAAAAAAGTCCATTTTTCCCTTATCTGCCTTCCTCTTCCTCTAAGATCCAGTGCTTAGACTGTCTTAAATTTAAAGTCTATAAGCAATGTTAAAAATATATTTCCTAGAGTCTAGGGCATTTCCTTGACACAGTTAGTAGGTTTGCTTTCTGCCCACAGTATACCTCCTACCCACAAATGTGTGCTGCCTGCTTGCTTTACAGCCCTCTTTGTAAAACAACATAGCCCAGTACTCAATGCCCTGAAAATCACTTCATATTTCCAAACATAGGGAGAAAATAAGGTTGTTCGGGGTTTAGAGTTACTCTATTTTTGGTATTTTATATATATTTCACTATATTGTGGAACTGCTTTTGTTTTGTGTTTTTATTGTAGTGCTAAATTTGGCATTAGGTTTTAATAACTGCAGTGCTTTGAGACCATGCTGAAAGGTATTTTATCAATTTAAGTTACTATTCTATTATTACTTTGCCCCAAGGCTCACCTCATTTTCAGCAAAGCCCACTCATTTTTTGTAGAGTCATCACTTTCTGCCTCTATTCATTCACCCTTCCCTTTCCCCAGCCTTTTCTTTCTCATTGAGAAGGGCCACATGAACAGCTGGTTCTAAAGCATGGCTCCATCTGGTAGGATTATTCTGTATGGTAATTCTCCTGGTGCCACCCTCCTCAGAAGCCAAAGGTGTCAGGTATCACATCTGCATGTGTCCTGTCTCTAGGAAATAGGAGTATATGAGATGCGTGAAGGTCCACAGTTGGGATTTTATATTGGGTTCAAAAGTACCCAAAATATACATCCAGATTTGGAAGTATTTTATTCCTGCTTTCATGACTCTCCCAGCTACCAAAACTAGACTTAGGAAAGGTGGGAGAGAGTTTAATCTAGCAGCGAGGGATTAATTTCTTACATGACTTTTGTGTTAAGGGATGGAAAGTCTCACTGAACCACAAATCTCTTAACCGTTTTCATGGGAGAGGAGACCTTCTCAGGTCCGTGCCTTGAAGCTTTTAACTAAACTTCTTAAAGTTCACCTGTGGGCCTACAAAACGTGAACTCTGCTGAGGTCACTAAGGATATAACTTTTTAGAGTGAAGATGAAACTTTCAGAAACAGGGAAACTCTGTTTTGGCCCTGAGAGCATGGGGCATAGATGGCCCATGGTATCATTCTGGATGAGAGCTAAGGTCAGTCTTACACTTCAAATAACAAATACTGGAGGGCTAATACAAGATAATGACAAAGATCAGAGGTACAAAGAGTAAGAAATCCTTCCAGCGAAGGGTATGAGCTTTTAAAGATCATGGAAAAGAGGAAACAAAGAAACAGAAGTTGGGAAAGAGAAAGTTCATGTCCATTACAGAGAGCAAATAGTGTGCTTGGGTCCTTCAGTCATCATCATCATCAGTGTAAATACAGAATTGCTTTTCAACCAACATCAGTAATATTGGGCTAGTTTAAGTGGTGAGAGAATCTAACAGGTCGAAAAAGCCATAAATCTATAATTTCTAAACAAAAATTCTCTGACATCACCAGAAAGTCACAGAACAGTTGAGGTTAGAAGGCACCTCTGGAGGTTATCTGGTTCAACCCATGTGTTCAAGCAGGGCCACCTAGAGCCAGTTGTCTGGGACTGTGTCCAGATGCCTTTTTAATATCTCCAAGAATGGAGATTCCACAGTCCCTGTGCACAGCCTGTTCCAGTGCTCGGCCACCCTCACAGTGAAAAAATCTTTCCTGATGTTCGCATAGAACCTCCTGTATTTCAGTTTGTGCCCTTTGCCTCTAGTTTTGTCACTGGGCACCACTGGAAAGAGCCTGGCTCTGTCTTCTTTACACCCTCCCTTCGGGTGTTCACCTATACCCATGAATTGATAAAATTCCCCCCGTCAGCCTTGTCTTCTCCAGGCTGAACAGTTCCAGCTCTCCCAGCCTTGCCTCACGTGAAAGATCGTGTCCCTTGATCATCCTTGTAGACCTTTTCTGGGATCTCTCAAGTATGTCCTCGTGTCTCATACTGGGAAGCCCAGGACTGGACAGAGTACTCCAGGTGTGGCCTTACCAGGATCACCTCTTGAAACCTGCTGGCAACACTCCTCCTAATGCAGCACAGGATACTATTTGGTCCAAACAGTAAGGGAGTCTGACAACACGTTATAAACCGAACTTTATTGAGGCAGTAAGAACGATGAACAACAACATGCCCACACAGTGACTCGCCTGATTACTGAGAGTAAACACAGGATCATAAGCAATTCCATGGCTCTGGCGGACTGTCAGTGACACTTAATGTCCAGGTCATCTGACAGCAATAGTCAATTGTGCAAATGCCTTTTGAAAGTGGGTAAGAGTCATAGCACCCCTTGGATCCGCCAATGGTAGTGTGATTTAAGAGAATCATACGTCACATGGCAGTAGCATGCCCTTCATGTCATTTCAGATGATGTGTGTGGCATCCTGCATACATGCCAATGCTGGTCAAGAGGCAGGGTATCATACCATGAACCTTCTTCGCAGCAAGGGCACATTGCTGGCTTATGTTTAACTTGGTGTCCACCAGGACCCCCAGGTGCTTTTCTGAAAAGCTGCTTTCCAACTGGGCAGCCCCTGGAATACATTGGTGCCTGGGGTTGTTTCTCCCTGGGTGCAAGACTTTGCACTTCCACTTGTTGAATTTCAGGAGATGACCGTTAGCCCATTTCTCCAGCCTGTTGTGGTCCCTCTGGATGGCATCACGGCTCTCTAGCATATCAGCCATTTCTCCCAGCTTTGTGTCAGCAGCATATTTGCTGAGGGCATACTGCACCATCATCCAGATCATTAATGAAGATGTTAACCAGAACTGAACCCAGTATTGACCCCTGGGGTACACTGCTAGTTACTGGCATCCAACTAGACTTCATGCCACTGCTCACCACCCTCTGGGCTTGGCCATTCAGACAGTTTTAAATCCACATCACTACTCATCCAGCCTACACTTCATCAGCTTCTCTGTGAGGATGTTATGGGAGACAGTGTTGAAAGACTTAATGAAGTCAAGGTAAACAATATCCACTGTTCTCTCTACCAAGATGATAGAAAGGACTTTCAGAAAGTCTTTGTCTAGGTCTCTGATGGAAGCCAATCCATCAAATAAGCTGTCTTATGGTGTGGAATAAAACCAAAGTAATTCATAAATTGTCCATTATTGCTGCCAAGAGAATACTCCTGCTGGCCTTTCTTTATAGAGGGAAGGAGAAAGGTAGACTCTTCCAAGGTAGACTATTTATAGATTCCAAGTGGGACACTTAGATTGGATTACTTACCCTCTAGAAGTGCTTTTCTCTGTACAACAGCTACAAAGACAGCTTAGAGTACAGTTATATTTTTGGACCCCAGCTAATTTCCTAAAGCTAGATTGGCTGAAACCAGGCTAAAATTAAAAGTGCATTTTTCACCACTGCATACCTTAGCATTTTGCTGCCTCAGTGTGTTTGAGTAGAACTGATTAACATAATCGCTAGTCATTTTGGTATGATGCTCAGCACTGAGATGGTAATATTTGCAGATGATGCAATTACTTAAATGACCAGGACTGAATTATCTGTCACTAGCCTTTCTTAGAAACAAAATATGAACTGTGTAGATCGCTGATCTGACTTGGCAGTTCCTGTGCAGCATTCTCCCTGCCTGATGCCTATACTAAGCTTTTATCACTATTGAATAAAATCCATACAAAACACCAGCAGCAGCAGTAGAAAATTCTCCAGAGTATTTCAGGCACTGCTCTCTTTTACAGAATCAAAGTCCTGCTGAAGAGGAGACAGAAGTCTAGGGTAATTTTGGGCAGTTAGGGTTTGAGAGAAGAAGACTATAATTGTATTATGAACCTTACTTCTGTTTGAGAGTTGTTTTTTGTTTTTTTTCAATAGGAAACTTTGGAAAAGTTTCCTGATCTTTGTTGGAACATTGTTCTATAGCAAAATCCCTTAGCTGCATTCTCTCAGCCAAGAAAGCTTTATTCCCAGTTTTCACACATTGTGCTCTGGATTCCCGGCTCGGAGAGAGAAAGGAAAAGAGGCTTAACCACTAAATTTCATCCAGAGAAGAAAGATGGCAGTATGTTTCTTGCAGTACTGCAACACCTGTGTGCCCAATGCCAGCCAGAAAACAGAAGTGAGAAGGCACACACTTATCAATCTTGAAAATGTTGGGTGTTTTTCTTTTTTTTTCTAAAACTTTAACAACACATGAGCTTATGAAGGAGCTCTTATTTTATCCACATCACATCAGTTTTCAACTCTCAAAACAATTAGCCGGCAAGTCAAGAATTATGCAAACACTGGACATTTTTACTTTTCTGCAAGCCCAAACTACAGTAGGATGAGAAATAAGAGAATACCTCTTACTTACTCTTCACAGCTTAAAGACAGCTCTATCTTTGGCATTGAACAAGCATGGAGTAACTTTAATAACAACACGAGACATAGTGCTGCAACCCAGGTTCATAAGTTTCTTTTTCGTTGCCTTCAACAAAACCACCACTTAAATCAAACTCTCCTTAAGAAATGCTGATCTGCAGAATATTACCAGATGGGTCTCCTGCCTTCTGAAGAAAGGGGGAAATGAGAGAGCCTCATGTTTAACGGCATATGAAAGAAGAAATACAATGTGTAAACTTTCCACTGACGGATATAATAGTGTTCTCACTTTTAAAGAAAAACAGTACTTCCTAGCAGGAGGCCTGCAAGAAATTTAACAATTACTCAAGATTTAGTTGTACAGCATGCCATTTTCGAACATGTGCAGAGTCTGTTATTTTTTGTAATTAAATTAATTTAAATAATAAATAATGTAATTAAAATACATTTGGACTGTGCAATCCCTAGGGCTGGAACTGTGTGCGGAGAGGTGATGCATATTCAATGTGAAGTTTAATGAGTAAGAAAATGCAGAATCCTGGAAATCTGGTAATGTGCAATATAGTTTTGGCACCCTCCCCCTTCTCCCCCATTCCTTTTCAGAGTAAAAGAGGGCCCAAATTACCGAATCAGGCTTTAAATCATTCACAAGTCTCTTTTCCTAAAAAGGAAACATTGCTAGTGTTTAGGGTTTTTTAGCACAACATGTGGTTACCCACATGTTTCCCTACAATAGTCCTAGTGAAAAGTGATAGGAAATTGACTCTGTAACCCTGTAATAACAATGTTTACTTTACTCTCATCAGAATTTTACAGACTATAGGAAATCATTACTTGTCTCTGTTACAAGGCTGACCCTGATTAAAAACTCCTGCTGAGATTTTCAGAAGAGACTAGTGCTGTCAGAGCTTTGCTTTCAGGGATCATCACCGTTCTTGATTTTCTGAGGGTGGATGCTGAGCGTTTTCTGAATATCAGCCTCCGTTAAGCTCAGCAACAAAAACTGAGGGTCCCCAGTCCTTCTCCCTAACTCATCAAAGACTTTCACTTTTGGTGTTGCCTGTCAGATAAACGCGGTTTTATCTCTGTGATCCAGGCTGCTGGTGGCACACAGAAGGACTTGGCTCTTCAGGCATGGTTTGACCCGTGAAGAGACCGTGCCACCCAGCCAGCTCTGCCCCTGGGCACGGGGCGCAGCCTCTCTGGGAGGCACACCGGCAGGCGAGGACCTGCGATGCCTAACCAAGGGTGCTGCCAGGAGCCTTATGTGTGGTGTCTTGCCTTCTCTGGTGGCCAGGTTGGGATGGCAAAGCTCACGTGAGCCTGAGTGGTCAGCCTCGGCCAGGGCTGCCGTCACCCCCGTAATGCGACAGAACCCATAATTAAATGGCGGGTTAAGGGGACTCTAATATTCTGTGCACTTTGGTGGGCTGTGAAAGGCTTAAGGTCATGCTGCTGAATTTCCTGATTTCATAGCCATCCAATATTTAACATTTTCACTGGTTTGTTGTGTTAGGTTTTTGTGTGTGGTTTTCCCCCCTTTAAAGCGCCAGCTCCTGCAGCCATGTAATCATGGGAGAAGCTGAGTTTCTCCTAAAAATTGTCTGCCAGGGTGGTTGACAAAAATTTAAAACACAGGATTGTAAAGATTCAAAAAACAGATGAAGAATGAGAAACCCCTTACATCTTTATTGTTGTCTTAAGCGCTGATGATCGTAAGGCCTGTCTAATGGTTTCAGGAGGCCTGAGTCAGGGGTTTGAAATCATTAGCAATATTGATGCCTCTGAGAAGTGAATGCTTAATACTGTCTTTCTTGTGGCACGCCAAAATTACTGTTCAGTCTGCTGCTTTGCTTATAGACAAAAGAGCCTTTATTCCAAGTGGTAAAGGTCAGGGGTTTGGTGCTGAAGACCCAGGAAAATATCCTGAGAGATGAATGTGGTGTACACGTGTGTATGTGGCCACTTTCTGTTATATTTAGCTATTATCAGTATTTACATACCAGAGTAATTCAAGGTTTGAAATAAGTGATTACAGAGCAGCCAAGGGATAGCCCCCCAAGTATTTTAAAAACTCCATCAACAGGAATAGGCTGTTCGCACATGTCCTTTTCCATCCCTGCCATGCCAAATTTTAAAAACTATAAACTTAAGAGGTTCTTAATAAATGAAAGTAGTGATGGGTTTAAAGTTCTTGTGATTGTTCAGAATAAGCTGGATTCTGTGGCTGTTTCCAGTTTGGGGCACAAGACACAAAAGTATTTCAACTTCTAACACTGACTGAGCGCATTGGAAACTTTGGGTACCTACACCAGAGCTGGGCACATAATGCTTTTCTGTATTATATGCAGAAGAGTGGGACCCCTTCCCTAAATATTTCACTTAATATTGTATTAATTCCAACATTCTCAGTGTATTTTTGATGAAAACTAATATAATGTACAGCTGTAGATGACAGAAGGATATTTTCAGCAGCCATTTCTGTTACACAGCGCTGTTTTGGTGTTGGGGACATGGAAGGATTTCCAAGTGATCAGAAGGTGGCAGCAGATCTCTGTTTCATTTCTCCTGAGGTGCTCTCAACTTCTGTAGCAACTCAGAAAGAGAAAAGAAGAAAGGAAGGAAGGAATAAAGTTTAAAATTAACTTACTGAGGAAAAAATGTATCTCAATTTTAATGCCACAGGTAGCTATGAGACTGCCTCTCACTTCTGCTGATCCCCTTGCAGTAATTCAATAGCAGGTCCCTCACCAAACGCCTTGAAGATCCAGCAGAGAAGGGAAAGCATTCCCACTGGGATAGGGGTGCCGTGTGAACGGCAGCCTGGGAAGCGGCCAGCGGTTAGTCTCAGTGAATGCGTGAGCAAGGGCAAAAGTGGCCTCGTCTCTCACATCGAACACGTCAGCATTGTAGTCTTTACTCTCTTGGGCATGTATACAAGCCCGATGCATCCGTAGTTGAGCCAATATGTTGGGCAATGCAGCTCTCATCCTTTCCAAGAGCAGCTTCCCCCCCCCGCCATGACTTCCTATCCCTTCTGGGAGCAATGCCTGCACAGATGTAAAGGGAAGGCCTCTCTTATTCAAAGGAAAAAGTTGGTCCTTCTTTCTGTGAACTGCGTTGGGGAAGTCTCCAGGGTGATCACGATGGATCGTCCTCGGATGGGGACCCTCCCCCCTGCGCAGGGCTCCCCGGGCAGTGCCCAGGCTGCAGCAGACCAGTGCTGGAGGCAGCCCTACCAGGAGCAGGTGTTGGTGGCAGCCCATCGTGCTTGCTTTGGGTGCTCACCTGCTGGAGAGAGGCCTGCAGCCTTCTCATCTCCCCTAAGAAGGCAGAGACTCATATGATTTAAACTTCCCAATTTCTGTGAATCCCAATGGCTGTCCCTGCGGAGCCACCCCCAAACAACCCTGGCTAATAACAAGGACAAAAACCAGGAGTCATTGCTTTGCCTGTCCATGCACTGTCTCCTCCTGTCTTTGCTGCATCACCCCTTTCCAGTAAACTTTTTTTTACCCCTTTGATCTGTGGATGCTACTTACACATTACAACTGCTCCAGTCTATGAGCCACTGACACAGAAGGTTCACTGTTAGAAAAGGAAAAGAATTTGAAGGGGAAGGGGGGAACTGCTTAATAACAGCACTAAAAAGGTCATAATTAATGATTTGGCTGTAAAGGCGAGAAGCTGAAGCTCAACATTTACTAAATAGTTTATTGTTAAAAAGGGAAACTTCATCTGTGGTAATATTTTTAATCAGGTGAGGTGGAGCTTACCAATGAAAGGGAAGCTTTCTTTTTCTAGGTTCTGCTTAGGTGTCAAAACACATTTTAAATGAATTTACTTCTACTGGTGCAAGGCAGCCAGTTTTGTTTGTTCAGGGACTGTCTCTGATTGTTTTGCTTAGTTTCTTTGGAAATAAACCAAACCACCAGGTTTGATTCACGGATCCTTAAATCCAAAGAGGAGTGGCATGAGCATCTGCTCTGACCTGGGGCACAACATAAGCCATATTCTTTCGCTGCATCAAGTCCAGTGATGTGGGTGGTTAAGTTGGAGTCAATCTGTTATGAAAATAACCAGGTTTGACCTAAGTACTCCATGTGAGGTAGTGAAGTAGTCCTGATGATTAGTCACCAGCACAGTTAGAAGTTGTACCTTATTACCAGTTTGGATGTTCCAAACTGACACAGGAAAGGCAGCAGCTACAGAGTCACAAGGACAGGTAATAAACTGGCAGTGACTTGATCAAAAGAGCATGGGATATCTAGAGTAGTAAAGGGAAAATCTTGTCTATCCATCAAGATGTTGCCCATTACAGTGCACCACGCATGCCACAGTTTTCTTCCGTGTCTGCTGTTGGCCTCCTACAGAAATGCATCCACCACCAGGAAATCCTTGAGTCCTCAGTGCATCAACAGTCAGAACTTTGTTACAGATATGAATGTATTTCACTGGACAATGTTAAAGAAATAAATCATAATAGACAAGGGCAAAGCACACAAGCAAGTTGATAGTTGTCTTTTCCTTGAAGGACTCACATCTTCTCATGTTAAGGATCCCCCCACCTCCCCTCATCCCTTCTGATTTTCAACGGATACCATCGAGCTCAGCACCGGTGCTGTCAGCAAAGTTATGTCACTTGACTCTCCATTCACATAACTAAAAGCAGACACTAGCCTTTAGCTTTAAGGTCTTTTCATTCCATTTAATTACAATGTTATTTTTTATGATGGTTATTTTAATTTACTGTGAGTGTAATTAAAAATAGAATATACCTTGTAGCAATTATTATAAAAATTGTTTTGCCTCCTTCATACGAGAGGGAGACAGTTCAGAGAGACTTTTTCTAGCAGATCCTATTAAAATATCCTCTCATTTGAAATGAAGGAAAACACATGAAAAGCCCAACAGTGGTGTGAAAAAGGAGGAAAATAATGAGACAAGCAATTCTGAGCAAAGGTTTCAAAGGGTAATGCTGTTTGGTGGGACTAGGCCAGATTAGTATTACAGAACCTTTCAGAATAACTTACAGGAAGAACCTCATTTTTTAGGAAGGGGTTGTCACTAGCAGAAACAGTGCCAGTATTGTAAAAAAGTTGGTTTTGGAAAGGGGGTTGGAATCTAATAGCTCAGATCCATGAGGTAGGAAGAATAAAGGGAAGAGATTTGGAATAGCCTTGTGCCAAACTAGTCAACAGATGGCTCAGGGCCAGGACTCAGCCTGTAAGGACATTTTTCTGGTTTGGGTAACACTGTCCAGTCAGCAACTGGCCTGTTCCAGTATCACGTTGTAGGAGGGAGAAGGTGCAGATCTGGGTTTGGTCTGGTCAACTGGAGCAGCACTGTGGCAATATGTCTATATCTGTTTGGCCCCATAGAACCTGTCTGGGAACAAAAATAGCTTTTAGCATATGAAAATTGGCCATCCATGCTTTAGAGGATGAAAGAAACCCCAAGCAGGTGTGAGGGGCAGACTCTGTGAGGACATCAACTCAAACTGAAATTGATGTGAACTGAAGACACTTTGTCCCTCTGGGGATTAAACCTGATGTAAGAATAAGTGCCACTTCTTTCCCAGTGTCTTTTTTCCAAGCTATTTTATAAGGCTGAATGATGCAGATTTGCCTTGCATTATAATTATGACGCAAAAGCATTTCCATTTACAAACTCCTTATTTCTGAACTGGTAACAACCTGAGCTGATGGCTACTATTATTTATAGATGTAACCATACTTAAATATTTGCTTTCTAAGTTTGACTAAAATCTGCTCATCTGCTTTTGTAATTTCAGGTTGTACCAAAAAAATTCCTAGTGTGCTTTTTACAAGTGGCAAGAGATGTATTATTACACTCATAGTACCATAAAGTAACTTATACAAACACAAGGCACAAAGTACAAGACAAAGTTCAAATTAGGGATGACAAAAAGGTATTACACTTTACAACTTGTAGGTCAGTCTCCTTTCTTACCGTGTCATGTTGTCTTTACACATGCATTGTTGCATTTAATCCAGTCACATTTTTCTTGATTTAGACTTATGATAGAGAATAACTGCAGGCAAGTCTATCAAACTCTCCGGTGTATTGATGTCAGTGAAGATCACTGCCTCTGGTGTACTTAGAAGGTAAGAAGTAGTAAAGATATTCCGAAATGCGTGCAATAACATCTACACTACTAATCTGAAGCATCGCAGCCTAAAGATAACACTGAGAAACCCAGACACCGAAGACAAGTTCTGAGCATTTAAATATTAAGAAAGTATTCATATCAAATATCCTCTCTGAATAGGATGAGTTAAGGTAATTCTTTTTTGAAGTGCTGATGGCCTATCAAACGTTCACAGGTTATTTACCTGGGAATTGGGAAAGCACTAGGAAGTCCTGATTACCTCTTCCAAGTTATGACACTTGTGCTACAACCCCACACTGTACTGTCAACAAGGCAGAGTGATTTCACCAAAGGGCCCTACTTTCCTGCCTTAGTTCATCCTGACCTGAATGCACCCACCTTCAAAACACCCTGCAAAGCTTATTTTTTTCTAAAACCCCTTTTCTGAAGAGATACCATCTGGAACAACAGGGTAGGAAGAATTTTGCTATTGCTTTTCAGCCATTGTTGTTTAGAAGTGAACCACTGGTGATACAGCATGACACGAAACTCAGTTGGGCTTGTTAAGATAAGTTGTACACCAGTGCAGTGAAGGCTGGACAGATGAGGAGAAGCACAAGAAACTAAGAATGTATATCAGATCAAAGGTCTATTCCGTCTAATATCTTCTAAAAGAGCATAAAAAGGACAAAATGAATAAGAATACTTTCGTGAAACACATTCAATTGATTTAGAGCTCCTTTGCACATGATGGCATCTTTGTGTTTGAATGAAAAGAAAGCTGCACAGCCTGCAGTGGAGGGAGGGGGCAGGCATTTAGTAAGAAGGGTGGCTGAGGACATAGTAGAGGGGTTGAGAGCAGGAGGAGAGAGCAGGCACATATTCTGGTTTCAATAAAATGGGGACACTGACCTCAAGATCAGGGAAGATGCACCTGTGAACTTTGTGTTTTTACTCATAGCGTTCAGTAGCTCTCCTCATATAAACCCTTGTTAAATCCCTGGGACTATCTACAGAGTAAAGTATTACCTCCTTACTGTAGCAGGCTCAGAAGCTGTCCTAAACAACCAGAACTTTTCCTGAGTCCTATGGATGATGTAGCTTGGACTTTTTCTGATGCCCTCTTGAGATGATGTGAGCTACAGTGAAAACTTTTAAATATGCTCTTTTATATATCTACCATTTGCTAGTAGGTGCAATATTTAGAGCAGGGGAGGACTGGTGGTGCCAAGAATGTTTTATTTCACAGTAAAAGGAAATATTTTAAGAGTACTTTATATGGCAATAAACCAGGGACTATTTAAACATGACATCCATATTCATAATGAGTGCACTTTGATCTGTAAACAGTCCTTAAAAATTAAGTAGGGATATTGCTTTTAATAGTGCGTTTGCTTGTTCTGACCTACAGGTGTGCACAAAGAGAGCATGTTTCCTACTGCAGTCAATTGACTTTCCCTGATTTACAGCATTTTCAGTTCCTGCTCCTCGTGCTCCAGAGGTTTGAGTCCCATTTTCTATTTGGACCTGACTTGCATTTATTTTATTTTATCCCCCAACTAGTCCAGGAGGCAAGATAAGAATTACTTTCACACATGACTCTTTGTTTGCATAACACTTGCTTCCACTTAGTAAGAAATACATGGTTATTTCAAGTTACATTTCCTTTGAAAAACAATGGTTTAAATCGAGGTGTGAAATGTTCCAATGCACTCCTTTTTTTCTCCAACTTTTTTTAATATGGAGCTTCGAGTAAAAACTAAAGGATTGACTCAAGTTTTATACCTACGTCTGTTTGCGTATTTGTTCTTTTTCATGAAGTTTGTACTAAATGGTCATTTTTAGAGACACATTTCATCCAAAGTTCAGTAGCTCTATGAGAGGCCCATGCACCACCCATATCTGTGCTATCATTCCCCTGGGAACTCTCCAGATGTGAGTCTCCGTGCTTTGGATGGGTAGGAGGAAGGAAGAGAAGGTGGGAAACGTGGGCCATCCCTCTTAGCCCACAGAAACTCACTGATGAGGAAGCTGTGAAGAATTTGTTGTGACATCCACTCTACTTTGGGAAACCCTTTTAAGAGAGGACTCTGGGACAACTAGGGACTGAGGAGCTACTGATAACGCTGTTTGTCTATGTAATCAGAGAGAACAAAAGAAAATGGGAAAGTAAAGGAAATCTACCTCACCAGCTATCTCCAGCATTGCCTTCAGGCATAACAGGCAACGTTCTCCAGCTCCTCACTTCTGTTAAATGCCATTAACTTCATCTTTTTTGCTCCTGCAAGAAGAATTTATGGGAAATCCCACAAAAGAAACCTGGTAAAATGTTTCATTATAGCACACATTTTTCCAGAAGGAGGTATGAGTGTGTTCTTGTTCAAGAAAATCAGAGTACAGGAATTATTTTGCAGCCCCACAGCCAGCAACCTCTTACAAACAAAGCCACTGGCAGCCCACTGCCTGCAGAAGGTCCCTTCTCTAAATCTGAAATCCAAATACAAGAATATCAGAATCCAAAGCAGTGACTTTGATATCTAAGCTAACTTTAACCAGGTTATTCCATTATCAGTAGCTGTCCAATTGTGATGGAAAGGAGCTCAGCATAGATGCTACAAGGCTCTCCAGAGAGTTTTTAAGCCCCCAGCAGATGAAACCCACGTAAATACAGATATAGTAGTGTTTGTTAGGGCAGTATTAAGCTAAAGCTGTCTCAGGTACACCTGCACCATGTCCTTGGATGCAGTGCCTGTGTATCCATCCCTGCAATGCAACATCACGTCCTGCTCCTCCTGCGTCCTGCTCCTCCTGGCACTGACATTTCATACTGCCTGTGCTGGGAGCCTGTGCCCTGCACCTACAGCTTTTCTCTTGTCTGAGGGTCCCAACACACTTTTAAAATACAAGGTCTCAACAAGACAAACTGTTCATAGCGGAATATAAAACTGCCCGCAGCCCAAGGTTCTTCAGTCCTTTGGTTGAAAGGGAAGATGAGCCTGATATCAGTGAAAATCTCACTGACTCAGGCGAGCAGTTATAACTGGCCCCATTTTTACGGCAAATGGGCTTACTTTTAAGTGACATAGAACTTGTTTGCTTGGTTTGCCATGGTTGACATAAGTTAGAGGCAGAGGATTGAGTGAATACGGCACTCAAAAGCTCACGAGAAAGAACAAATTTTTAAAGTATTTTCACAGGACCAGCAGTAGAATCAAGAAATATATAAATAACTCCTTCTTTATAAAGTTGCATAAAACAAATAATGGCAGGCAACTCAGCTTTACTTTTCATAAGATGACTTTTAGGAAGTCAAAATAGAATCACAACTATGGGAAATCCCAACCGACCTTTTTCTATGAGTAACAAGAATTATTTAGAATATTACTCTTTTAAATTAAAAAGTGACCTTCAGCAATTCTTTCTAATTATTTGGAAATTATTTTTTGGTGAATTTATCCTTCTTGCATGTTTATCAAAGCCCACTGAGTTTTTCCTGGCATAAACATAGCACATTTTATACAGGCCTGGTCTGCCTTCACATCAGTACAGATATGGTGATGGGTGGGGGGTTTCCTTCTGAAAGAGTTAAACTGGTACAAGTCCTAGGATGAAAGACACTTTCTCTTGATCTCATCACAGCAGTCCAAACTTCTGCAGTAGATAAGGCCTTGATATGTGTAGTAAAAATGAGATGCTGATTTTAACAGATCTCAATCAGCCTATTAAGAAACAGCTGCTCTTCCCCCTGACTACTTGATTGTATGTTACTGAAGGAAAGTCTCTCTTTGCTAAAGTCAAGGCCAATGTTCATAGAAGAAAGAACAAATACCTGTAAGCTACAGATTGTACCTTGGGGGAGGTCCTTGAGCCAGGAAAAGGAAAGAAGAAGGATAATGAGGAAAAAAAAGGAATGCTTTTTTTTGTCACTTATCATAGACATCTGAAGAGAAATAAGTTAAAAAATTGAAACCTAAAGCAGTAGCTGTAGGCAAGCTCTTGCTAATGCAGATTGTTTGCTATTCGTTTCAATTTTAATGACTCACTAAGGTGTGTGACTACAACTGGCTATCATCTTCTTAATAATGACATTTCCAAGACAATATCCAAGTTTAGTGCTCTCAAAATGTAAACAGAAGTTTTTTTGTTATGTTTTGCACAGTTTTATCTAGGGGAAGCTTCCTATTTGCATTCCATATCAGCCTGCTCGCAACATAGCTTTACCACTTTTTCCTGGAGAGATGCTATTTGCTTCCCTGTAGGAACATATGCATTCAAACCAGAGATGCAAGATCCCAGTCACCAAGATTTGCAAGTTTATTCAGCTCTCAGAATGAAAACTTGAAGGCAAATTGGACAAAAAGCACTTAACCCAATGCATGCAGAATGGGGTGTCTCACAGTGTGAATCCAAATACTCAGTGTACTAGAACTAACTGGTAAGATAAGGTGGGGTTGGGTGAAGGGAAATGGGAGAGAGGGGAGAGAGACAGAGAGAGAGAGAAGGAATAGGAAATCTAGGACTCCAGCCTGAACACCAAAAGCTATTCCTTTGTATTTTGTTCAATGGTTGGTTGATATAAAGAAGTATTTATGTGTTTTATCTGAAAATGTAATTAGATAAAATGCATGAACAGGGCACCCCTAGGAGAAATGGAGGTGTGGACTTTTGCATTATGTCAGACGGGCAAAAACTTAATGTGGGCCTTTTGCATCCTGGTCAAATGCTCTCTATCACCTTATTGCAAAATGAGTGTGCTCAAACCATCTCCTTCTATGGCCACTCTGTAATCTGCAGTGAGTTTTTCTCCTGGAAAAGTGCTTTTGGTGTGCTTTTAGAAAACAGGCTCGCTTGGCAGCTTCAGGGGCCTTCAGCAGAGGAAGACTGCCCTCTGAATCCTCCTCAGACTTTGCTGTGAGGTAGCACCTGGTTAAACTGTGCTTCTTGGCATGCAGAGAACTTTGGTTTCCTGGGAGTCTTCAGTGAGAAAAAAAACATGTGATATCTTCACAGCTGGGGGCGGTTGAATTAGCATTTTCAATCATTTTTCTATTCACTTTAGTGGCTAATGCCTCATTTTGGAACCTGGTCTCGAGTGTTGTGTACCCTTACTTTTGGACAAAGGAGAAGGAAGACACGTTGAGACGTGGCCACATACATAAGAGTCATGAGTTTGAGAAGCAAATGGAGAAAGAAAATAAGAATATGTTAAGTAGTAAATACAGAGCTAATTAGATAACATTAGATGCATTTCAGGTCATAAGTTGTGGCTTAACCATCTTGTGTTAACCATCAAACCTCCTTCGGATGTTTGAGGCAAAAATAATAAAAATTGCACAGACTACTAAACTGCATCTGTTAGTGCCATTTCCAACTGCAACTAGAAATGAACAAGTAAAATCATAGGATTTGGGGGTTCTGTTGTTTTTTTTTTCAATACAATCCATGCACAGCTGTTAGCTATTCCCCTTGCAGCTTTGACAGAACATCAACTACAGCCATTCTGTAGCTTTGGGATGATAAATCAGAGGGGCCTGTGGAAGGAACAGACATCAGGAAGATGCAGAAAATAACAAATGAATTATCCTTTCAGCTTTCATGTTGAATTCTGCACTATCCTTTTCCCCAGTTATGGAATAAGGACAGCAAGCACACCTTTCCCAGAGCTTTCAAAGTTTGCAAGGTCCACCTCTGTGTATTCCAAGCCAGTGATGCAGCTACAAGCTCAGTAGAACACACAGTTGACTAACAAAGAAAAAGTAATGAAATGTAGAAAATCTTGTCTCCTAGCAGAGTATAGAAGCACATAAACCAGACACTACAGGCTCCTCACTGGCATTTTATGTGTAGGAACAATCTGTGTCACAGAAACTTAGAAGTCAGAGTCGGAACAGGTATGGCTTGCTTACAGATTTTGTCCTCTGTGAAGAAAATCACTGCTGGCAATAAACTTTCGGGGAGGTGGGGTTTGAATAGGATAATGTCTCTCAGTCAGGTAGAATCATTCCAAATTCTAAAGATTATGTTTTTCTAAAGTCCAGACAGTGCCTCTTAGTCCTCCAGCCTGCCCCAAGACACGTGTTCCCACCATTTAAAGGAATCCACACAATTTTCTTTTCCATCTTTGTATCAATAGATAAGATGGTCTTCACTATCCAAAATAAAATCCATTCTGTCTTCAGGTGTTTCTGGTCTCGCACCTCTAATTGTTGTTTCTTCCAGCATTCTGAGACAGTGCTTTTTTACCTTGTAGTTCACTAAATAAATCAATCAATATCCTTTCAATAAAAAAACAGTAAAAACAATTGTTCAATACAGGAACAAAATGTCATAGGGCAGTGTGCAAAAGTAGCATGGAAAGCAACTCCGTGACATAATACTTTCCAAATACAGGCACATCAAGAAGAAATAGTTGTGTGGAGGTTTTTACTATTCACTGTCATTCCTAAATCTCTCTGCATTATTTGTTTCTTCCTGCTATGGAACATCTGCCTTCTGCATTACAATATTTTTCCCCACTTGTATAAGTTTTCTCAAACTGATGCTCAGTTTATTTTGTCCTGTCCAGATGCTTATCTCCCTCTTTATTATTTCTCTATTGTTTGTAACTTCTTTCCAATTTAGCATTAACTGTGAATTTAATTAAACTGTAGTCATTAACATTCATTTTATATGCCTCACTAACAGAATCCCTCTTCTAGTTCTTAATGACACTTAAATAAATAAAACCTAATGGAGATCCCTGTGGTACCTCACTAGACACCTTAACCTAGTTTGATACTTGCTACTTAACTGTTTACCAAGCTCCTTTGAACACTCTTCAAACCACAGAAGTGCATGTATATTCAAACCAAACTGAATTAATTTTTTAGTCCAATTTTCATGAGACTCCATATTGAATGCTTTAGCTGAATGCAAATAGCTTACATGTCTCACTTTTCCTTTTATCTGTGGAGGTCTTGATTCTTCAATACTTATGATCATGCTTAATTTTAAGCATGTGTTTAAAGTAAGTGCAAGTAAACACTACTTGCAGTTAAATGAGTCATGCACGTGCTTGCAAGCTGGTGGCTTATTTACCTAGCTCAAAAAATGGTTATCGTAAATCTGGGGTCTTATCGTACATCAGTTCTTTATCTCTAGAAATATTATCCCTCCACAGTTCAATGCAAAGAGCCATATATTAGGCTGAAATCCTCAGTGACAGTAAGTTTCAATTTTGCTTAGTAGTATATTTAAAAAAAAAAAATAATAAAAAATCAGAAAGAGTGCAGTAATAAAGGATATAACAATAAACTCACATACCAGTAATCAAACTTTTTATAAAAACTCAAGAAGAAAAAAATTGAGTAAAAGCCTTTTAAAGGCCTGTACAATTATTTCCATCCCAACTACTGGTTAAAGTTGATGTTCTCTTCTCAGAACATGCAGCTGTGTTCTTGTCAACATTAGTGTTAAACTTGTCAAAAGTGAGACCAAAACTTTAAAAGATACATGTCAGTGGCAGGCAGGCTTATCATTTTCTGGAGGCTTCTATAAAAGTATTTCCAATTTCTATAGTACTGATTTCTCAGCCCTTTCAATTACAGGATCATGAAAAAAACATTTCACTCTAGAACAGGAATTTAAATTTATAAAATTCCTTTAAATTTAAAATGTGACAGTAAACTCAAATGTCCAGGTTGATTAAAATTAAGATGCTTCCTGAAGACAAAATTTAAAAAAAAAAAGTTTCAGAGCAGAAATTTACTGTGAAAAATCATCAACCAATTTACAGGTGACTTTGTTCACAGCCCCTGCCATCTTTCCATTTCAAAAAGCAAAGTCCAAATTATCCTTGTTCTCCAGCAGTGGATCTGACACGTTCTGCACCAGGACCGATTGATGATGAGCCATGTCATTAACACAGTGCCTTTTGTTGCAATAAATGGCTCATGGCAGGGATGCTGGCTGAGATGACGGATCCCCTTGCATCCTATACAACAGGAAGATTGGTACAAAGCTTTGAAGTTGCCTGTGAATGGAATCATTATGAAAATGGGTAAAATGTTTAGAGATGGTCAGCGAAATGAAAGAATGAGCACAAAGTACATCTGGTTAGAGGCACTTTAAAAATAATGTCCTTAAAAAAGATTAATTTGACTGTGTAGAAATATTGCATGTATTATACATTTATATACACATCTGGGACAAATACGTTTTACTCTAATGGAGGTGAGCAGTCTAGTTAAGGCCAACAGTTCCTTTAACCATGTGTGTTGAGGAGGAAGTTTGCTTTTAATTTGGAGAATAGTAAAGAGTTTTCTTCATTTAAGGCCTTAGAGAAAAATAAGAGAATTTAAAAAAGAAAAATCAATGCAGAGGAAAGAAGTAAAGATAATATTACTTTAACCAGGATATCAGAAAAGTACTTTTTTTGTCCATTGACAAGTACCAATGTAATTTCCGGTAATCTAGACATATATCTATGTTTACATAAATATATGTGCACCATTTTGCTTGCAGTTGCCTTGTACTTTATAAGTAGATACTATATTAATAAGACTATTATGTTATTTTAATAAAATTAGATATGCAATGTCCTACATACATAATGTTTATTTATAAAAAGTATTTAAAATAAATCAATCTCACTCCATTCAATGAACAGAATAAATAGCAAAACATATTTTATTTAAAATAAATAAACTGAGATACACTGAGTCCAGAGAAAATTACTCTAAGTGTAAGTGGCAGACTGGGGAACTGAACCCAGAAGGGCTAAGTGATGCCAACAGTGATTAGATTGCCTCTGAGAATCAAATAATGAGCAAAACTCTTGGGACCGAAATATAGGGAAGGAAACTCTCCAAGAAGAACTTCCTCCCTTAGATCTCCTTGCTTGCCTACAGTCCTGCTCCCACTGAGCATTTCAGCAGCTCCCATGTCAGCTCTGCTTAGCCATCTTCAAGAATCTAAATTTTACCTTGGTACCTTGTGCTTGAGTAACTGTGCTGCCCAGATCCATTGAGATCAAAATGTAGAAGCATGGAAAAAAATCACAAGGAAGATCCTTATCAAAACCATAATGAAGAAATTATGGTTCTCTCCCATGGCAATATAGTCACAGACCTCCTGCGAGGATTCTGTTTCTACTGAGGTCAAACAACTTCTGCCAAATAATTCAGTGGGACAGGACAAGCTAAAATTTACATAGGAATAAATGTAAAACATATTTGTTGTAGTAAGTAAATATAATTTTCAGTTTGCTTTTCATTTCTGCCCAGTGCACTATGAGCAAACACGAGCAATACTAAACAACAAATAGTAGTATTCTATGAATAGATGTTTCTATGCCTCTTTCGTGTGTATAGAACTGAACATTCTTTCCATTCTTAAAAAAAAATCTGAAGATAGATATGTTTGCTGAAATTGTTTACTATTTGCACATAGAATTACACATTTCTTTTGTTTTTAAGATAGCTGAAAGAATATTTTAGGTCTGATCTGGCTTCTGTTGAAATTAGTGGGAGTCTAATAACATTAGCCTGAGTTTGATCAAATTCCATATGAAGATATTTTTAGTTTGGTTATTATTTTAGAAGCTGTTGTGGGTTTTGAATGTTATCTCAAAATATTTCTCAGCTCCATTTTTCCAATGGGAAAGTGTTTCTAGGTTAAGACCTTGTTCAGTTTAACTATAAAACTGTGTGCATCGTCATGCTCTGCTTTTTGTTTCGTCCTATCTTTATTCTCCTAAGGGAAAATGTGATGATGTCTTATCTGAACTCTTCGTCTTTAAATCTTACTTATGAGATTTCCTGTATGTCATGCTGGGCTATCAATAGTTGTTCAAGCAGCCACCAATCTACACCAATGAAGACTACATACGTTACAATCCAATCCCCTTATATTGTATTTCATTTACTGCACAAACTCAATTATCTGGACTGCTCTATTACAGAATCATCCCCAAAAGACCAATTTCCCATGTTTTACACGTATTTATAGAACTTGAAAACTTCCTGCATGTTATATTTTAATACTAATTACCTTATGTTTGATTGCTTAAACAAATCATTTACCCTTTGTTGACAGTTAGTACGGCTAATAAACCCATAAGTTTATAGCTTTCAGAGGCTCCTTTCCCGAAGTATGCTCAAACATCATAGATGACATATAAGTATATCCAAACTCTCTTCTCCCAGAAGGTAAGACTGGCTATATGCTTTGAACAGTGACTATATGGACACATGCTTAATCTTTAAAAGAGGTCTTGCTTAACAGGAAGGAGCTTGTGGGTATAATAAACTAATTCTGTTCTATTCCCTGTCATATGTCACAGAATAGTGTCACTTAGGACCAGATCTTGATCTTTGCTTAACAGCTACCCTGAATTCTGGTAATTCAGCCCCCAGCAAATAATTATGCTGACCATAAATAAAATCATTGAATTAATCAGTGTAATACCCTCCTATAAGAATTATTGGTTCTGCATGCACCTGCATTTTTTCACCATGGTGAAAGTATGTACTTACAAATATTTAAATGATCAAAAGGGGTCTGATTTTCTCCTGAGATCTGGAAAAAGCATTTGCCACTTCTCACCATATCAAGTGTAGCTTTTAGGACCAAATATTAAGAAAGGAGGCATTGAGATAAAACATTTTCTTTTGTAGATATATATTATTGACATGAGATTCAAGTAACAAACTGAGAGTGCAAACAAAGGTAGTCCAAAGCCAACATGGAAAATGCAGTGTTTTCCAACATGTTGGGTTTTTTTCCTCCTCTAAATAATTAAATGGGTGGTGACCTACCAGAATGTCTGAACATAGTTCTCCAGACTGTATAACAATTTTCAATATCTTCAGTAGAAATCTTTTAAAATAAACAACACGCTCCTTTCAAAGCATTTATAAATATTGAATTAACCTCCTCCAAGCTGTTCAGCCCTGCTACAATACTCAGCTGGTGCGGTGGGTTGACCGTGGCTGGATGTCAGGTGCCCACCAAGCCGCTCTATCACTCTCCTCCTCAGCAGGACAGGGAGGGGTGAAAAATAAGGTGGAAAAAACCCTCGTGGGTCAAGATAAAGGCAATTTAATAAAGCAAAAGCAGAGGTTGCACACAGAAGCAAAGGAAAACCAAAAGATTTATTCTCTACTTCTGATCAGCAGGCAATGTCCGGCCACTTCCCAGGAAGCTGGGCTTCAGTACCTGTAGCAGTTACTCCGGAAGACAAACATCGTAAATAACGAGTTCCCTCCTCTTCCTCCTCCTTTTTTTCAACTTTTATTGCTGAGCAGACACTATATGGTATGGAATATTCCTCTGGTCAGTTTGGGCCAGCTGTCCTGGCAGTGTCCCCTCCCAAGGTCTTGCCCACCCCAGCCTACTGGTGAGGGGATGATGTTGGAGAGAGCCAGCCTTGGTGCTGTGCCAGCACTGCTCAGCAGTAGCTACATCACGGGTGTGTTACCAACACCTTGCTGGCTACCAGTGCACAGCACAGCGCTGTGAGGGCTGCTGGGGGGAAAATTAACTCCATCTCAGCCAGAGCCAATAGAGCTGGGCAGCCATGGTAATATCTCTTTGCTATCTGAAGGATAAGCACCTCTTCCTCTGTATTGGGTTTGCATGACAAGGTTTTGGTAGCGGGGGGGCTACAGGGGTGGCTTCTGTGAGCAGCTGCTGGAAGCTTCCCCTGTGTCTGACAGAGCCAATGCCAGCCAGCTCCAAGGTGGACCCACC